>JARBWK010000009.1:139124003-139526503 GCA_030556195.1 Anolis apletophallus | reverse complement strand
GGCTGTGTGAAGGGCCCTGAGTCCACACTGCAATATAATCCAGTTCAAAGCAGGTTTTGTGGGGTTTCCTGCCTGGATATTCTGCGTTATATGGCTGTGTGAAGGGCCCTGAGTCCACATTGCAATATAATCCAGTTCAAAGCAGGTTTTGTGGGGTTTTCTCTGGATATTCTGCCTGGTGTAGGGCCCTGAGTCCACACTGCAATATAATCCAGTTCAAAGCAGGTTTTGTGGGGTTTCCTGCCTGGATATTCTGCGTTATATGGCTGTGTGAAGGGCCCTGAGTCACACTGCAATATAATCCAGTTACAGGTTTTGTGGGGTTTCCTGCCTGGATATTCTGCGTTAATGGCTGTGTGAAGGGCCCAGTCCACACTACAATTCAATCCAGTTCTGGTGGTTTGTGGGGTTTCCTGCCTGGATATTCTGCGTTATATGGCTGTGTGAAGGGCCCTGAGTCCACACTACAATATAATCCAGTTCAAAGCTGGTTTGTGGGGTTTCCTGCCTGGATATTCTGCGTTATATGGCTGTGTGAAGGGCCCTGAGTCCACACTACAATATAATCCAGTTCAAAGCTGGTTTTGTGGGGTTTCCTGCCTGGATATTCTGCGTTATATGGCTGTGTGAAGGGCCCTGAGTCCACACTGCAATATAATCCAGTTCAAAGCAGGTTTTGTGGGGTTTCCTGCCTGGATAATCTGAGTTATATGGCTGTGTGAAGGGCCCTGAGTCCACACTACAATATAATCCAGTTCAAAGCAGGTTTTGTGGGGTTTCCTGCCTGGATATTCTGCGTTATATGGCTGTGTGAAGGGCCCTGAGTCCACACTGCAATATAATCCAGTTCAAAGCAGGTTTTTTGGGGTTTCCTGCTTGGATATTCTGCGTTATATGGCTGTGTGAAGGGCCCTGAGTCCACACTACAATATAATCCAGTTCAAAGCAGGTTTTGTGGGGTTTCCTTCCTGGATATTCTGAGTTATATGGCTGTGTAAAGGGCCCTGAGTCCACACTGCAATATAATCCAGTTCAAAGCAGGTTTTGTGGGGTTTCCTGCCTGGATATTCTGCGTTATATGGCTGTGTGAAGGGCCCTGAGTCCACACTACAATATAATCCAGTTCAAAGCAGGTCTTGTGGGGTTTCCTTCCTGGATATTCTGAGTTATATGGCTGTGTGAAGGGCCCTGAGTCCACACTGCAATATAATCCAGTTCAAAGCAGGTTTTGTGGGGTTTCCTGCCTGGATATTCTGCGTTATATGGCTGTGTGAAGGGCCCTGAGTCCACACTGCAATATAATCCAGTTCAAAGCAGGTTTTGTGGGGTTTCCTGCCTGGATATTCTGCGTTATATGGCTGTGTGAAGGGCCCTGAGTCCACACTACAATATAATCCAGTTCAAAGCAGGTTTTGTGGGGTTTCCTTCCTGGATATTCTGAGTTATATGGCTGTGTGAAGGGCCCTGAGTCCACACTGCAATATAATCCAGTTCAAAGCAGGGACTGGGACTTGAGACTGGGATCGGCGGAGGCAGACCCTTCGGCCCCCCAGGTCATCAGTAACTGGAATTCCGGCCACAGGTCCGGTAGAAGTTGGACAGCCCTGACCTAACTGATCTGAAAAAAAACTCACCACAAACAGCAGGGAGATAATACAATATAAATCAATAGTCAACAAAGGGGTCGGCTCCCACAATCACAACAATGGTAGCTGGTATGGGCAATCAATGTATACAAACCGGGGCTAACATCAGAGCCAAAATGTTCAAAGTCAGAAGGCCCGAGTCAGAAGTCAAATGTGAAGATGTGCGTAACACAGTAGGCGGGGTCGCACTATGACGTAATGATGTGGGAGCGTGAAGGCTCAGCGGCGTTGTAGTCAAGGGAACGCAAGAAACAGTGATGATGATGTAATAGTCCTGGAGGAGGAGCGTCGTCTTGGAGACCCGCTTGTAACTACCAGCAGATAAAGTAACAGGGGGGCTGCAAGGACGATGATTTCAACCAAAGAGCACCCGGAAATGAAAACCCAAACTCAAATGAAGTCAAAAGTATTTTGTATTGAAGCTGCCCAAATGAGCAAATGCAAAAGGTACGCTGGCTCGCCACAGGAGCAAAGCCCAGTCCCCACAGGGGAGGGGGAGCACAAACGTGATGCACTGACGGGGTGTATACAGTCAAGACCTGTAGCCCGTTTCATAATCCACAAACTTTATCAAGGTGACTAACACATAGCGTCCTGATTAAATTCACAGTTCTGCATATATAGCACTATCAGTGGAATACTGGAGGTCCTTCTACAAAGATAGTGCTATATATGTGAATTTATCCAGGCCTTCTGACTTTGAACATTTGACTTCTGACTCGGGCCTTCTGACTTTGAACATTTTGGCTCTGATGTTAGCCCCAGTTTGTATACATTGATTGCCCATACCAGCTACCATTGCTGTGATTGTGGGAGCCGACCCCTTTGTTGACTATTGGAGGTGTCTATGGACAATGCCAGCTCTTCAGCTTAGAAATGAAGTTGAGCACCATCCCCCAGAGTCGGACACAACTAGACTTAATGTCAGGGGGAACCTTTACCTTTAACACAAACACAGAGTGTCAAAGTATAAAGTATTACTCTAGTCAATAGTAATAAACATATATGATGTAGATAACAACAATTCCATATAAGGTATCATGCATGCCCACAATGGGCTCCTACCCTTCGATAATTACGGCATCAGTCATTGTATGGAATAGTCCAAGTTCATAGGCTGAATCAAAACGCCAATGCGTAAAGTAAATCCAAGTATTAAGGGTGAAAAAAGAGTTATCCCGAAGTGGGTTGAATTTCCTCCTTTAGAGAGGTCTGGCGTGCACGAACCAGCAAGCCGCATCCATGTTTCAGTAGCCGTAAATACAACACGACGAGTTGTTTGCGGGCGAGGTCCAGGTGCAAATGCGGATTAATTGTGGCAATGGTAAATCAACGCTGGAACGCCCCTGTATGTCAATGGGCCAACAAGGATAACGATGTACAATGGTCCCAACTCTCGTTTCGACCCCCTACACCGGGTCTTTCTCAAGGCCATATATTACAGGCAAAACAACTCATAATCATGATAAGGCAAATGCGAGGTCTGGAAGTAAAAAACCATAATAAGCATGCGACTAATATATTGCAAGAACAACTTATTTTTCTTTGGTATTGAGTGGGTTCAGGTCCCCCCCCCCCCCCCACAGTAATGTGGACACTCATTTGCGCAGAATTGAAACCCGTTGGATCCAAAGACTTTGTACAGAAATTCCTCACGTGTTAAACGATAAAATTAGCATAACAGAGCTTTTAAGATAGATCTACTGTATGTCTAAGGCGCATTATATTCGCTCCACCTGGCCGCTTGAGAGTAACTATAACCAGTCCTCGCTGCACTATTGATTTGCTTCGGCCGTTGGTCGTGACATAGAAGTATGCATTTGCCTCTATGATCTAGGTAAATATACAGTTCATGTTATTTATATATGATTATTATTGGACAATGATATTATATTGAGGTGCTTTAGAGTTGTTCTTGCTATATATTAGCCGCATGTTTATTATGGCTTTTTATTTCCAGACCTCGCATTTGCCTTATCATGGTTATGAGTTGTTTTGCCTGTAATATATGGCCTTGAGAAAGACCCGGTGTAGGGGGGGTCGCTTGCGAGTTGGGACCATTGTACATCGTTATCCTTGTCGGCCCATTGACATACAGGGCGTTCAGCGTTGATATACCATTTACAATTAATCGCATTTGCGCCTGGACTCGCCCACAAAACAACTCGTCGTGTTGTATTTCGGCTCCTGAAACATGGATGCGGCTTGCTGGTTCGTGCACGCCAGACCTCTCTAAAGGAGGAAATTCAACCCACTTCGGGATAACTCTTTTGTCACCCTTAATACTTGGATTTACTTTACGCATTGGCGTTTTAATTCAGCCTATGAACTTGGACTATTCCATACAATAACTGATGCTGTAATTATCAAAGGGTAGGAGCCCATTGTGGGCGTGCATGATACCTTATATGGAATTGTTGTTGTTATCTACATCATATACTGTATGTTTATTACTATTGACTAGAATAATACATGATATATACTTTATACTTTGACACTCTGTGTTTGTGTTGCTGATATAGCAACTCCCCCTCTTTGTTGTTGTAGCACAGCAGTTCTTGTTTGTGCCTGGAGGACAGGGGCTAGGACCCGGGGTTCCATTGGCATTGGGGCCTGCAGCTGCAAAGACAGATTCAGAAGAGGATTTGGAAGGGTGGGAAGGACAGTTTCCCATCAGCGGGCCTCCTTCGCCCACAGAAAGTTTGGCATGGGAAGAACTGTGTTTTGGCCCTGACGTAGACATAGTCAGTGAAAACATGGATGAAAGCGCCTGGGAAGATTCTAGGGAGGAGAGCTCTCATGTAGATAGTGACCCAGCTGCTGAGAGACAAGGTCGAACCTTTGATAGGAGAAGTAGCATTGAGTCTGGGAGAAGGGGATGGCACCGCAGCCTAGACAGGCCGAGGTCCGTCAGCAGAGATTGGAGACGACGGGGCCTAGAGCGTCGGGGACCTCGGCCGAACGATTAAGTAGATCAGGCGTGGGAACGCATCCCCAGTGCTTCGGCCACGTCTCTTTTGAGTAGATGTGAAGCGAAGCGGGTCCACGGAGCTAAGTTGGCTAGTGGCCTCCAAGTCTTGCCTTGCATTCACCTTGCCTTGTTCCTGTTTCCGCATTGCCTTGTGGAGCCTTGCTCAAGCCTTGCAATAGCCTTTGGATTGTTTTGTCAAGCTGTTTTGGACATTGTTGCTTCAAGCCTTGGATTGCATTTATCTCTTCTATGGACAATTTACCTTTTGGACTGTTTTTATATTCAATAAAGTAGTTAGCCTTCAGTCCGTCTCTGTGTGTGTGATTAAGGGGCCGGTCAAGTCCGTGCATCGTGACAGTTGTATGGAACCTTTACCTTTACCTTAGATTCGCGTGTCGTGGACTCCACTTTGTGGCCCCATTTCTTAAGGTTAGTTCTGCATCTCGTGGTGCCAGAGTCCAGCCTGTTCGGTGCTTTCCAGCTGAAGCGCCTGGAATTTAGGGTTTCCAATCTCTTTGGGAAAACGCTCCAGTGTCGAATGGCTCTTGCCTTGGTTAAGTTCTCCCTAATAAATGTCATTCCTGTGTTCCAAATCTGTTGCTTCTGAATCGGTTCCTGGAGACATGAGAGCACACACATGATGCAGGGCTTTCCCTGTTGGACTTGTGACTCTGGGAGGCCATGTGACTTCGATTTGGACAGAAGCCCCGAGGCTGGGTGAGCAGAGCTTGACCTTTTCATTTACTTAAAAATAAAAACAAAACCCCAACAACTCCATAGTCAATTATTGCTCCTACAAACTTCCACGAACATTTTAAATCAGTTGCAAGGAATAGTGGAATGCCAACAATTGTTTTTCAAAAGGAGGTCCATACTTTGGCCATTTCCTGCTTACTTGCCTTCCTTCCTTCCTTCCTTCCTTCCTTCCTTCCTTCCTTCCTTCCTTCCTTCCTTCCTTCCTTCCTTTCCCCCTAATTGTATCTAGACCATGTATGTGTAAACCCAGGCCCGGGGGCTGGATGCAGCCCTGTGGGCTCTTTGTTTCGGGCTCTCCCCTCTCTCACCACCCTATTCTTCCTTACCTTCCCCTTTCTCCCACCCTTCCTCCTCTTCCACCCTTTCATCCTTCCTTCTTTCCTTCCTTCCTTCCTCTGCCCTCCCTCCTTCTCCTTCCCCTCTCTCCTTCCTTCCTTCCTTTGTTCCTTCATTCCTTCGTTCCTTCTGCCATTCCTGCTAGGATATCTATGCTGTGTTCATCGAAACAGGCCCAGGTTTCACACTGAGTGCATAAATACATTAAAAACATAATAGCTATATGTATTACTGTGTTAGAGTGTCATTTTGTGTCATTTTGGTTGCTGGTGTGCCCCAGGATTTTGTAAACGCGGCTCAAAAAAGGACTAGATGACCTTTTGGGGACCCTTCAAACTCCATTCCCAGGCGTTTATAAGATGTAAAAGTCTTGCTTTTCAATTGGGGTGACTTAAGATCCATGCACTATTAGGGGCCATTTAGCTGCAGGACACTTACATTCTCAAGGGATGGACTGGATAGCCTTTGGGGCCCTTTTCCATTATCATAAGTGTTTCAAAGTCTTTTAAGTGATCTTAACTGACTTGTATACTTAATTTTATTTTCATATGCATACGTACACTGCAGATTTTAAACGATGTTGTTTTTAATGTTGGGAGGCGCTTTGTATCTGAATCAGAAATAAAATAATAGAGCCCAGTGGTGATCGGCACACTGGGTGCAGTGCCTAAAGACGTTGGCCTGCACTTAAGCACAATCGGCGCTGACAAAATTACCACCTGTCAGCTGCAAAAGACCACCCTACTGGGATCTGCACGCATTATTCGCCTCCCCTTCCCTCCAGCACCAACCGCAGAGTGAAGAGAGGGGCCAGGAAAGCAGTTTCATCTTTCCTCCTGCACTGTGCTGATAATATAATATAATATATTGTATATACATATAATATTGATAATATGTGTTGCTGTGATAATATTGATAATATTATAATGTAATATTACATTAATGTAAAATTATAATGTAATATTACAACGGTTTTGTTCCAACTTACCTGTCCGAACGCATCTCTCCCTATGAACCATCGAGATGTTTAAGATCATCCGGAGAGGCCCTGCTCTCGGTCCCGCCTTCTTCGCAGGCGCGATTGGCCGGGACGAGAGACAGGGCCTTTTCAGTGGTGGCTCCTCTGCTTTGGAATGCCCTCCCTAGTGACATCAGATCAGCCCCCTCCTCCTGACATTTCGTAAGAAAGTGAAGACCTGGCTGTTTGAGCAGGCATTCGCAGATGAAATATAACAGTTTAATTAGACCTATGGAATGATGACGATGTGACGGAAAGTGATTTTAACAAGACGCTGAGAATTGTATTTTTATGTTTCTAATTGTTAATTGTTGTTGTTTATATGATTATTATTTTAATTGTGTTTTATCTGGAGGGCAGTAATTGCCATGTAAACCGCCTCGAGTCGCCTTCGGGCTGAGAGGGGCGGCACACCAGCAGGTTGCCACATAACACCTACCTTGCAGGACCTGCACTGGCTTCCTATTGAGCACCGGATCACCTTCAAAGTGTTGGTGCTCACCTTTAAGGCCTTGCATGGCCTGGGGCCAGCGTATCTGAGGGACCGTCTTTCCCTATATTGCCCTACGAGATCACTCTGGTCCGAAAACACTTACCTGTTAGCCATTCCATCGGCGAAGTCAGCCAAATTAACAGCAACACGTAGGAGGGCGTTCTCCGTGATTGCGCCCACGCTGTGGAACGCCCTCCCAGCTGAGACGCGCACCATCCGGGATCCCCTGCCTTTCAGGCGGGCGTGCAAGACCTACCTTTTCCAGCAGGCCTTCGGCCTATAGGTCCGCAAATGCACAGCCCGCCGACCTTGTATCACGTTGCAATGCTTTACACTGTTGTGCTTGCCTAGCACGTTAGGTTTTAACCTATCTGTGGTGTTAACTTGTGCTCATTTAACGTGCTTTAACGTGTTTTAATGTGTAGTTTTTATTTGCTTGTGTGAGCCGCCCCGAGCCTTCCAGGAGTGGCGGCGCAGAAATCAAATAAATAAATAAATAAATAAATAAATAAATAAATAAATAAATAAATAAATAAAAATGTGGTGAATAAATAAATAATTCTACTACTAATACTACTAATAATAATATTTATTTATTTTATTTCAACTTCTTAGCCGCCACTCCCAGGTGGCTCGGGGCGGCTTACAATCAAGGAAGTGGCAAACACAGTTACAATTAAAACATAAAATACAGCATGTTTAAAAATTTAAAAGCTAGGAATTACATATAACCAGAACCAACTTAGATTTCAAATGCCTGTCGGAACAGCCAGGTTTTACATGCCTTCCAAAATGCCATGAGGTCGGGAAGTGACCTGACCTCCGGCGGTAAGGAGTTCCAAAGCGTGGGGGCAATAACGGAGAATGCCCTTCTCCTTGTCGAAGTAAGGCGATAGGTCCTGGCACTCGGAACAGAGAGAAGATCCTGGTCTTCTGATCTCAGTGATCTCATGGGACACTATGTGGTAAGGCGGTCCCTCAGGTACACTGGCCCCAGACCATACAAGGCCTTGAAAATCAAAACTAACACTTTGAAAGTGACCCGGAATTCAATGGCAGCCAGTGCAGTTCCCGCAGGATAGGTGCGATACGGTGGCTCACAGGCAACCCTGTGAGCAAGCGGGCGGTGGCGTTCTGCACCAGCTTAAGTTTCCGAGTCACCGACAAAGGCAGGCCAATGTACAGAGCGTTACAGTAGTCCAGTCTTGAGATGACCGTTGCTTGGATCACCAAGGCCAGATCGCAACGGGACAAATAGGGAGCCAACTTCCGAGCCTGTCAAAGATGGAAAAACGTGACTCGGCTAACCATGGAGACATGAGCCTCCCTGGAGAGCCGAGTGTCGAGATGGACTCCCAGACTCTTTACTGTTGACGACGGGCATAGTGCCACGCCATCCAGGGTTGGAAGCTGGAGTTCCCCACCGCCCGGGCGACCCAGCCAAAGGATCTCCGTCTTCGCTGGATTCACCTTCAACCTACTGGCTCGCAGCCATCCAGTAACGGCTTCGAGGTAGAGATGGAGATTATCGGGTACAGATTCGGGCCAGCCCTCCATCCTCAGAATGAGCTGAGTGTCATCAGCGTAATAATATATTATTATATATTTTATATTACATGTAATATTACTAATAATATTACAGCATGATGTTATAGTACAATGTAATATATAATATTAATATTGTGCTATGGGAATAATATAATATATTGTATTTACATTTTACTTGTACTTGTAAGACGCTCTGAGTCTCCTTTGGGGTGAGAAGGGCGGCATATACATGTCGTAAATAAATAAATAATAAATAATACATCAAATAGTTTTAGACACTTGGGAAGTGTCTGACGTGTGATCCAACACAACAGCCAGCAGAGTGATCTTGTTTGCTGTGGACTCATCTTGTTGTGCATCAAATAATAATAATAACAATAACAATAATAATAGCAGCAATATGGAGCTCCTATAAAATGTATATAGCAGGGAATTGCATGACAAAATCCTGTTCTAAAGAAGCTTTTGAAGAATCCTTTGTCTGCAGACTTACCAGATGATGCTGGGAGTTGACTGGTGGCTATCTCTCCAAACTGGGAGGCTACTGGTGGAAGGAGACCCAGTGGACACCAGGATGGAAAAGGTACTTCTCTTGTCTTCCCTCTTTCTCCCCTTCCTTCCTTCTGTCTCTTCATCGCTCTTTCAACCCTCCCAGTTGGCCTCATTCCCACCAGCTTATCCAACAGCCCCCCCCCCATCCCTCCCAGTTCACTGGAGGACAAACCAGTCGTCACATGGAAATCCTTTGCCAACCCTTTCCACCCAAATAAGTAAACAAGGCATGGCATGGGAATGAGTTCTGCTGATTTTGCACCAAAGACCTCAAAAAGTCATAAAGCTCATGCCAATTGGAGTTGGATGCCATCTCTACGCAGATGACACCCAACTCTACTACTCCATTCCACCTAATTCCAAGGAAGCCTCTCAGGTATTAGATGAGTGCCTGGCCGCTGTGGCTGTCTGGATGAGGACGAATAAGCTGAAGATCAATCCTGACAAGACAGAGGTCCACCTGCTTGATCGTAAGACGGATCGGGGTATAGGGTGGCAACTCACATGTCCGCAGCTTGGGTGTCCTCCTAGATTCATCGCTAACGTTTGAAGCCCAGACGTCAGCGGTGGCTGGGAGGGCTCTCGCACAATAAAAACTCGTGAGCCAGCTGCGATTGTACCTCGTGAAGTTGGATCTGGCCATGGTGGTCCACGCTTTAGTCACCTCCAGATTGGACTACTGTAATGCACTCTATGTGGGGCTGCCCTTGAAGACGGCCCTGTGGCGCCCCCACGGGGCTGGTTTTATATCTGTACTGTGTACCTGTTTGCCTTTACCTGCAAGGCCTTGGTTCCACCTTTCTGCCATGTGGGCACTTAGGGGCGGAGCTGTGTCTTGGCTCCAAACCTGGCGTCGCCGCCCTTAACTCCTCCTTTTTCGGAGTTTACCTGAGAGGCAGGACTTCCTTTCTGGCTCATTCCAGAAGAGCACATGGACATAGCAAGGTGCAATCTAAGCCATTGCTGCGACAAAGCATCTTAGTTCACCTACTAAGCCTAACCTTCGCTCTCAACCGAAGCCTGCAGTGCAAGGAGGATCTGTCCTCAACATAGGCTGTGGATTTTGGGGCTTTTAAAGGACTTCGTGGGCCTACAAGCCAGAGGGCAACAGGAACCTGGGATCAAAGAGAGGAACCATCACTCTGCAAACAAAGAGGCAAGTGATCGCTTCCTTTTTTAAGGACTTCCTTTTGAAACCAACTAAGCATTTTGGGCCACCAGCATTTTTACTGGTTGTTATTCAATAAATCTTGGTTTTGGTTACTTTATTCTGGGAAGGCACATTGCAACAGCCACGTTTTCAAGCTCCTCCTAAAAACTGCCAATGTGGGGGTCTGTCTGATATCCTTAGGGAGTGAGTTCCAGATTCGGGGGGGCCACCATAGAGAAGGCCCTCTCCCTCATCCCCACCAATCGCGCCTGCGAAGAGGGTGGGAGCGAGAGCAGGGCCTCTCCAGATGATCAAAGAGATCGCCTGGGTTCATAAACAGAGATGCGGTCACGCAGGTAAGCATGACTAGATGGCACACATGGTCTCTTCCAACTCCATTATTCTATGATTTGGTTAGTTTCGGCACAGCTCTCTTGAAACCATTTATTTTCTAATGCCCCAAGAATCACACAACCATAGAAGGGGTCGCCTCCTCCTCTCTGGCCTCGTGCGGTGAGCCTCCTCGCGCTGCTGCTCTCACCTCCTCGTGCCGCACCAAATGCGCATGCGCAGAACCATACATGAGGCTGGAGACTGAGAAGGAGGGTCATGTTGCCGGAGGCTCCGCCTGCCCTTAACGCTCCTCTTCTTTGGCCTCGTGTACGGCAAGTTGTGGCTCCGGTCCGGCCTGCTCACTCCGCACCAAATGGGAACTTCTGCGCATGCGCATTTGGTGCATCTCCAGTCTGTTTGCACTGCACCCAATGCGCATGCGTGGAACTTCTGTGAATGCGCATTTGGTGCGGCGCGAGCTCCTCCAGGCCGCAGATGCGAATCACCGTACAAGAGGCTGAAAAGGAGGAGTGTTGGACAGCCGTAGGCACTGCATTTGGTGCGGCGCAATTCTAGCAGGCCGCAGACGCGATTCGCCCTCCACGAGGTCGAAAAGGAGGAGCGTTTTGCAGTCGGAGGCACCGCCGGACCAAATGCGCATTTGCGGAACCTGGCGGCCAGATGTGCCCCTGACCATGTGGCGCCCTACGGGGCTGCGTAGTTCGCATAACGTTAGATCTGCCCCTGAATGGAAGAATGAATGAGTGGAGGTAATAATTTTGGAGACTGTATTACACCTCAATGGGTAATCAATTAATGGCAATAACGTTTACATATATACAATATATTCAATTGGACAAATATAACACAGATGTGGAATATAAATGCACATATACACAATATACAGGTTACTCACGCCACAAACTCAACGGGCCAATACAAATCCCATATACTGTATTTTTAATTCCTGAAGTCCTCTGTGGTTAAACCAAGTAGATTCCAAAATGAAGGTAAATGGAGTTCACTGTTCAAAGGCATAATCGATCCAAGCTGCCTTAAAATCAATGCGAATCCGTTGTAACTGATTGGTACAAATACCTCGTTCCAAATTATAATTCAAGGAGCACAATTTGCTCTCAAAGGTGTAAACGAAATAAATCCCCAAACCTGGGGTAATTGTAATCCACAGGGTAAAGATGTTGCGGAATCAATCGTAGCAAGTCGTGGTGGAGTGCTGATGTAAATTGTATATCCACACCGTGCAATGCCGGATAAGTGATCCACCTACGGGTTATTGATTTTACGGAACCGCCCCATTTTGAATTATCTTCCTCAGGGTGGTCACAACTCAGTAGTTTAAACAATATATATCAATCTGAAATGTAAACATAATAATAATGACAAATCCCATATATACAAGGGTAACATGAGGGTCGGAGACATGTAAAATCCCACTTACCGATATGTAATATTCACAATATATAGCCACAATGGCTTCGCCAATGAATGTGGCGAAAATGAAGTGTCCCAATGGAAATGACTGAAAATCTGGTACGCACTAATTCAGAAAACCTGCTTAAGTACACTTCCTGGAAGTGGGATTTTACATGTCTCCGACCCTCATGTTACCCTTGTATATATGGGATTCGTCATTATTATTATGGTCCTTGGTATTGTGCTTGGGGAAAGGGTGCATTTTGGAGTTTTGAAGTAGGGAGTTATGGAAGTTTTGGAATTATGTGTTGGCAGGCTGCAGGAAAGCAGGGTCTGGCCTAACAGGTGCTTCTCCAAGGAGGGAGAAAAGGATATGGTGATATTGGATGCATGGTGGCGGATGCATCTACATGTGGTGTGAATGTTGAGTGAAAATGCAATTCCCCTTCGTTTGTTTGTTAGCCCTGTGATTGTAAATCCAATATAGTGGCATAGGAAGGCCCGGATTACCCATAAGGCCACCCTAGGCCACGGCCTAGGGTGGCAGATTTTGGGGGGGCAGCGGATTCAGCTCCCCGAAAACTTTATTAAACACCCCCTCGCAGCGCTTTCCCCGCCCCTCTCCCGAGAGAGTCATCATACCTCGGGAGAGGGTGGGGAGAGCGCTGCGAGGGGCGGGAGGAGGGAATGGCACCTTCCCTTCGCCATCGCCTGCCCGGGCCGCCCCCTTGCACAGGAAGGAGGCGGCGTTGGCGAGGAGGAGGACGGGAAGCCCCGCCAGCGGGCTTCCCTTCCTCCTCCTTCTCCTGGCCGCCTCCTTCCTTTGCAAGGGGGCGGCCCAGGCGGCAAGGGAGGAGGAGGGCGGGACTTCTCTTCCTCCTCCTCGCACCTTCCTTTCGGTCGTGGGAGGAGGAGGCGGACGGAAGCCGCACGGCACTGCTTGTGGGGCTTCCGTCAGCTGCCTCCTCCTCCTCCCGCGACCGAAAGGAGGGCGCAGGAGGTGGACGGAAGCCGCACGGCCGGTGCCGGTGTCGTGTGGCTTCCATCGCCGCCTCTTCGCGCCCTCCTTTCGGTCACGGGAGGAGGAGGAGGCGGCGGAAGGGAGGAGGGACGTCGGTGCGAGCGAGGAGGCGACGGGGAAAGCCACGTCAGTCGCCCCAGGGGCGGGACTTCCCCGGCTCCTCCCTCACGCCAGTTCTGTCCCTCCTCCCTTCACTGAAGGGAGGAGGGGCGGAGCCGCTGCCGGCGTGAGGGACAAATCGCCAGGGGAAGTCCAGCCCCTAGGGTGACTGACGCGGCTTTTCCCGCCACCGCCACCGCCTCGCTCGCCCGTACCCCAAACACGAGCGAGGCGGCGACGGGCGGGGAAAGCCGCGTCAGTCACCCTAGGGGCGGGACTTCCCCCCGGCTCCTTGTCCCTCGCGCCGGCCCCGCCCCCCGCAAGAGTCCCTGCCCCCGGGGGGCGGCATTTAGACAGGGGGGCCTAGGGCGGCACAGTCCGCTAATCCGGGCCTGGGCATAGGATCTGTATGTCTGTATGTCTAATGTCATTCTTTGTCTAAATGTTTTTTCTGTAATCTGATCTACCCTCTCACACTGGAAGTTGCAATTCAAAGACCCTATGCTTGCAAGTTATTGAAAAGTCCTTCATTACAAATTGGTGCCAGAAGTGGGATATTATTTTCCAATATGGGAAAGTTATTCTAGCTAAAGAAGAAAGGGGCAAACTTGGGCCCTCTGGGTGTTTTGGACTTGAGCTCCCACTGCTTAAGCGGCTGAGGGGGAAAGGAAAGGGCCTGAGGCTGTTAGGAATGGTGGGAGTTGGAGTCCAAAAGACCCGGAAGGAAGGCCCAAGTTTGCCCATGCCTGAGCTAAAGCATTCTTTTAAAAGAGTTCGCCGTCCGTTCCCTTTTGGGAGGCGCCCAGAGAAGACCCCTCCGCCTCTTTGGGCCATTGGAAACCTTGTCAAGACACTCTCCCAATGCTCAACCAAGACCCACCCTTCACCTTCTTCTCCCCAAACCCAACATGCCTGGCTCCTCCTGCCCCTCCTCACCTGTCTTTGCCATCACAAGGATCTCCAGAAGCACGGCACAGACTTCCGGCCTCGCAATAAAATTCCGAGAAAGCCCTGCGCTTGCCGAACCTTGCCCTCTTGGCACGAGGAAACATTTCGAGAAAACCGGCTGGGAATCTAACAAAGAGGTTTTGCAAGGGGAAGATTGTTTGCTGGCCTTTGGGTGTGGACTTTCTGCAAGGATCTCAGAAATGGCATGTCGAAGTCGCCCGGCTCTGTCGCCACCCTGCACGCGATCACACAGAGTTGAACAAGTCTCAATCCGCCTTCTTGGAAACGTTTTATATGCTTTTCCAGCCTGTTTTGACTTCACATTTTACAAGTCGGTCGAGTTGACCTCTCCCCATGTGGGGTGGGCTATGCATACAGGAAGAGTCAAACAATACAGCTTTGTCCCAAAGACTTTAAACCATTGGTTCCCAACATTTGGGCCTCCAGATGTTTTGGACTTCAGCACCCAGCAATCCCAGCCAGTTTACCATCTGTGAGGAACTGTGGGATCTGAAGTCCAAAACACCTGGAAGCCCAAAGGTTGGGAACCACTGCTTTAAATGGAGGCTGAATTGGAACGCTTGAGTGGTCCATTTCTGCACGGCACAACTCAGTCAGACTACATCAGTGTTTACCAACCAGTGTGCTGTGGCACACTAGTATGCCAGGAGCGACCATCAGGTGTGCCGTGGGAAACTGGATCCTCCAATACTCTTTCTTCCTCCTCCTGCCGAACACTTTTTCTTCTCCACTCGGGCTCCCTTCTTCCCTTCTTCCCAGCCTCGCTCTGCTCGCTTTGCTCTGGGGCGAGTCTGTGCAGTAGCACCCACACGGGTCACGTCTTCCTCCCCCCCTCCCCACCTGAACACGCTCACGCTGCCCTCTCAGATCAAAATGGCGGCAGAAGCGGCAGTGGAGAAGGAAAAGTAAGTGTTGGGCAGGAGGGGGAAGAAAGGGCGCGAAGGGGAAGTGGGAGGAAGAGGTCTCTCGAAAAGCTGGCATGGGCAAACTTCCAGGTGTTTTGGACTCCAACTCCCACCATTCCTAGCAGCCTCAGGCCCTTTCCTCCCCCCCCCCCTCAGCCACTTATGCAGGAAAGGGCCTCAGGCTGTTAGGAATGGTGGGAGTTGGAGTCCAAAACACCTGGAGGTCCTGAAGTTTTCCCATGCCTGTTTTAGGGACCTTAAAGTGGAGAGCCTCCTTCCAACATTGTGATTCTGGATAGAAAACAAACAACAACATAACATGACATTGTTTGAGTCCACAGTGCTCTCTGGGTGTAGGTGAACTGCAACTTCCAAACTCAAGGTCAATTCCCAAGAAAACCCTTTCAGTACTTTCTGTTAGTAATGAGAGTTCAATAGGCCAAGTTTGGTTCAATTCCATTGTTACAAGAGTTCAGGATGCTCTTTGATTGTGTGTTAACTATAAATCCCAGAAGCTGTTACTCCCAAATGTCAAGGTCTATTTTTCCCAAACTCCAGCAGTGTTCACATTTGGGCAAATTGAGTATTCATGCCAAGTTTTGTCCTGATCCAACATTGTTTGAATCCACAGTGCTCTCTGGACATAGGTGAACTACAACTCTAAAACCCAAGGTCAATGCCCACCAAACTCTTATAGTATTTTCTCTTGGTTATGGGAGTTCTGTGTGGGAAGTTTGTGTCTTTCTGCCATTCCTGCCAGGATATCTATGTTGTGTTCATTGAAACAGACCCAGGTTTCACATTGAGTGTATAAATACATTTAAAAACATATTAACTATCTGTATTACTGTGTTAGAGTGTCATTTTGTGTCATTTTGGTTGGTGGTGTGCCCCAGGATTTTGTCAATGTAAAAAATGTGCCGCGGCTCAAAAAAGGTTGAAAAACACTGGACTAGATGACCCTTTGGGTCCCTTCCAACACTATCAACTGCGGTTAATAGCTGACTCCTCATGGACAAGAAGTTAAACATGAACCAACAATGTCATGTGGCGGCAAAAAAAAAAGTCAATGGGATTTTGGCCTGCATCAACAACAGCCTAGTGTCTGGATCTAGGGAAGACCTGCTACCCCTCTATTTTTGGTCAGAACACACCTGGAATCACCCTGTGTCCAATTCTGGACACCACAATTGAAGGGAGATGTTGACTCTAAGCTGGGATGTGTCCAGAGGAGGGCAACTCAAAGGATCCAGGGTCTGGAGAACAAGCCCTATGAGGAGCAGCATAAAGAGCTGGGCATGTTTAGATGATATCGGAGTTGACCCTCCACCCCTTTTCTTGGGCTCTGTAGAAGATAGTTTAAAACCAAGGGATTCATAGTTTTCCCAAGAACACCAGGCTGGAAGGGATCCCATAATCCCCTATCTGTCCCCCACGTGGGAACCTAAGGCTCTTCCCGTGGCCCCATGGTCCCACATGACAATGCTTCTGTAACCCACACTTTATGAATACACCCAGTTATTTTCCTTTTGCATTACTCTTATCGACTTTTGCTCATTCCCAAAGACGTTTTCTTTTCTGTCCAGGACCCCTTTCTCTTGGGCTATCTTTTATGAATCTAATAAACGGTGTATCTTTCTGGTGGGTAGGCAGGGGTGATCGGGATGGTATATTTTCCCATAAACCCCAATGTATCCCCCCTCTCATGTTTTCCCCATGTATGTAATTTAAAAAATATGAACGTGCCACTGTTTGCCTTTAGCCAGCTACCAACGCTTGTGATTCAATCATCCTTCCACTAGCCTCATTTGCATGATAATAGGTGTAGAAAACAAAAGGCTATTTTTGTTTTCTCAACGAAGACTCCTCATCTCTCAGGGAGAAGAGCCTCGAAGTTTTGTTCCCTCTTCCCAATGAAGGATAAATGGCATAAATTTATTTTTCATATTTCATAAATGGTCACCCCTGCCAGCCTCGGAAACTGGCACATGGCTACAGTTTTTTCATTTGTTTACCATCCAAAGAACTGAAACTCTCATGGAAAGATCTGTATTTGGCCTCTTGTTTACAGGAAGGGCCATTAAGGACAGTTCCCATTTCCCACAGAAGAACAAAAGACTTTTCTCTGACCCGAAAGGTCAGGGGCTTGGATTTCATTAACATGTGGACAAAATCTAATCAAGGAAACTCCAGCTGCTTTGTTTTGAACAGATTCCTGCTCCTCGCTCCCCATTCGCCAGAACAGAAGTGGCAATGTTTCACTAATTGGATCAAACTCCAGCTGCCCCAGCGATTCCATCCAAGCAACACAAAGCTGGTCTGGGGGCGGGAAGTGGGACATTTGAATCACATAAAAGGGCATGTAATTTCAATATAACTTTATGACTGCTTTGCGACAGTTGTCGTCCTCCTCAGCTGATGAGAATAAAAACCTCAGTGGCATCTTCTTCCGGACTTCTTTGGTGAGATCATTTGGGAAAGGGATTTTTAGTTTGTTTTTAAAAACCTCACCAGAGGTCCTGCTGAAATCCTCGTTTTAGGGGTACTTCTGGGCCTCTGCCCCCTATGGGCCAGGCTGTCCTAAATAGTTCGGCAACAAAGTGACAAAAGACTTCTCGGTGGTTGTAGGTTTTTTGGGCTATGTGGCCATGTTCTAGAACAGGCCTGGGCAAACTTCGGCCCTCCAGGTGTTTTGGACTACAACTCCCACAATTCCTAACAGCCTACAGGCCTGGGCAAACTTCAGCCCTCCAGGTGTTTTGGACTACAACTCCCAGAATTCCTAACAGCCTACTGGCTGTTAAGAATTGTGGGAGTTGTAGTCCAAAACACCCGGAGGGGCGAAGTTTGCCCAGGCCTGTTCCAGAAGCATTCTCTCCGGACCTTTTGCCTGCATCTATGGCTAGCATCCTCAGAGGTTGTGAGGTCATATAGCCTGAAAAACCTGCAACAACCCAGTGATTCCAGCCATGAAAGCCTTCGACAATACAAAAGACGTCTGGTTTGCAACAGCACTTGCTGTTACTCACTTACGCATCTTGCATTTAGTAAGCTTTCTTTTTGGTGATTGTCCAAAGTAATGTTACAAATTCAATTCTTTGGCTACCTATTTCTGAGGAAATCTCACTATGGAATGGAAAATGGCTTAACTGGAAGACTTGAACACTCTCTTTCACATCTTCTAGATCAGTGTTTCCCAACCAGTGTGGCGTGGCACACTAGTGTGCCGTGAGCGATCATCAGGTGTGCCGTGGGAAATTGGAACCTCCAATCCCCTTTCTTTCCCATCCTGCCGAACACCTTTTCTTCTCCACTCGGGCACCCTTCTTCCCAGCCTCACTCTGCTTGCTTTGCCTCGCTTTGCTCTGGGGAGAGTGTGCGCAGTAGCGCCCGCACGGGTCACGTCTTCCTCCCTCCCCCCTCCCCTCCTGAACACACTCACGCTGCCCCCTCGGATCAAAATGGCGGCAGAAGCGGCAGCGTAGAAGAAAAAGTAAGTGTTCGTCAGGAGGGGAAGAAAGGGCGCAAAGGGGAAGGGGCAGGAAGAGGTCTCTGTCGATGCTGGCATGGGCAAACTTGGACCTTCCAAGTGTTTTGGACTCCAACTCCCACCATTCCTAGCAGCCTCAGGCCCTTTTCCTTTTCCCCCCTCAGCCACTTAAGCAAGAAAGGGCCTCAGGCTGTTAGGAATGGTGGGAGTTGGAGTCCAAAGCACCCAGAGGGCCGAAGTTTTCCCATGCCTGTTTGAGGGACCTTAAAGTGGTGAGCCTCCTTCCAACATTGTGATTCTGAAAACAAACAACAACATAACATAACATTGTTTGAGTCCACAGTGCTCTCTGGGTGTAGGTGAACTACAACTTCCAAACTCAAGGTCAATTCCCAAGCAAACCCTTTCAGTACTTTATGTTGATAATGAGAGTTCAATATGCCACGTTTAGTTCAATTCCATTGTTGCAAGAGTTCAGGATGATCTTTGATTGTGTGTTAACTATAAATCCCAGAAACTGTAACTCCCAAATGTCAAGGTCTATTTTTCCCAAACTCCAGCAGTGTTCACATTTGGGCATATTGAGTATTCATGCCAAGTTTGGTCCTGATCCAACATTGTTTGAGTCCACAGTGCTCTCTGGATATAGGTGAACTACAACTCCAAAACTCAAGGTCAATGCCCACCAAACTCTTATCGCATTTTCTCTTGGTTATGGGAGTTCTGTGTGGGAAGTTTGTGTCTTTCTGCCATTCCTGCCAGGATATCTATGTTGAGTTCATTAAAACAGGTCCAGGTTTTACACTGAGTGTATAAAAACATTTTAAAACATATTAACTATATGTATGACTGTGTTAGAGTGTCATTTTGTATCATTTTGGTTGGTGGTGTGCCCCAGGATTTGGTCAATGGAAAAAGTGTGCCGCGGCTCAAGAAAGGTTGAAAAACACTGTTCTAAATATTCAGAGACAGAGCACCCAGAAAGACTTCCTGCCACCTGTGTTAAGCAACATAGAATTCATTGGCACATTTTCTTGTGTGGGGTGCAGAATTGTTATATTTGGAGCAGACAGTACTTGAAATGTTCATTTGAATTGTGAGACCCTTAACTCTTTGACCCTCATTTCATTCTTATCCTTTACAGGTCATGCATGTGCCTCCAAGGGTGCATCCACACTGCAGAATTAATGCAGTTTGGCACCACTTGAACTGCCGCGGCCCCATGCCAGGGAGTCCTGGGATTTACAGTTTTACAAGGTCTTTAGATTTTTTTTGTCCAAAGAGTGTTGGTGGCTTCGCCAATTTCCAGGATTCGATAACCTTGAGCCTTTAGGGTGACCCTACACACTTCATAGTGTTTTCTTCGGCCAGGAATCCACAGAGGAGATTTTGCAAACGTCTTCCTTTAAAATACGATGGCGATGATTGAGCTTTTATGGATACCAAGGGAATCAGTAGCTACTGAAACGGACATCCAAGTGCCACCTCTGTGTTGATGGAGGCAGGCAGGATTTCCCGGTACTGGTTGTGGGGGTCGGGAGCAGGTGAGGGTTTGCCCTCCCTTCTGCTAGAGAGTACAACTGGTGGGCCACTGTGTGACACAGAATGCTGGACTAGATGGGCTGAGGCCCGATTCAGCATGGCTCTTCTTATGTTCTTATGTTCTTATGTATCTTTTGACCGAGACACAAAGCAGTCAAGAGGCAAAATACAGGACTTCTGGGCTTGGGGAAGCGTCTTCTTTTTGGACTGCAGCTCCCAGAATTCCTGAATTCACACAGGAATGATGGGAGTGACAGTAGTCCAAAAAGGCCTTTTCTCCCTGACCTGGAAGCAGCATCGGAAGGCTAAGGTCAAACCTTGTGTGTGCTTATGTACCTTCAAGTTCCTTCTTGACCTTATGGTGACCCCATGAATTTTCATATGGTTTTCTTAGCCAAAGAGACTTCAGGGATGGTTTCACCAATTCCTTCCTCTGAAACACAGCCCACCAGCCCTGTTATTTGTTGGTGAACTCCCATCCAAGTACCAGCCGGGGATGACCCTGCTTAGCTTCCATAATCAGGCAGGATTTGGCACCTTCAGGATAAATGGGGTTAAGTCATGGATTAATCTAGGAAAGAGAGTTGCGCTACAACTCCCTTACCTATGAGGGATACTACATCTCCCAAGGTACCTGAGGAGAAACCTAGCCCACCCTCTTCCCCTCCAGGCCTGGCCCTGCTTAGCCTCCAAGGTGCAGCCGGGTGCCTTTGAGATCAATGGTTTGAACCCAACAAACACGAAAGCACATTGCAATCCCAGTCTTCCCAAACGACAACATTTTCTTGTCCGGCCCTTTCAAGGCAATGGGGCCGGATTATTCGACCGTGTCCACAATGAGAGGCGAGGCGTAGTCAGAGTGGCGGATGCCGAAGGTCACTCCACGCTGCTGGGTGTACTGAAAGGGGGAGGAAGGAAAAGTGGGGTTACCATCTAGGGAGGGAAAGAACGGCATCCTAGAACAATTCCTTTCATAGGCAAACTATGCTTCGACCTTTCCAGGCTACAATCGCATTCGCCTTTTCTGCTGCAGCATCACACTCCTGGCTTCATAATAATCCACTTGGCTGCCACTTGGCCATTTCCCTTGACTTGGAAACTATGCTTCTACTTAATCAGGCTAAAATAGCATTCGCCTTCTTTGCTGCACTGTCACATTCCTGGCTTCAAAAGCACTTTGCTTCTTCTGCAAGCTCATTTTTTTGTTTTGAAGCAAACAACCACTTTGGATCTCTCTTGTATTAGCAGAAATAGTAATATATGATGTAAAGACTAATACTAATAGGAATCCTTGGGAATCTATAGGCACCAGGACTGACAGAAAGAGTCTGTGGCCCATCTACACAGTAGAATTGAGGCAACTTGACACCACTTGAACGGCAATTGTTCAATGCCATGCAATCTAGGAAGCTGTAGTTTGGTGAGGCCTCGGCACCATTTGGCAGAGAAGGGCGAAGACCTTGTGAAACTACAACTCTCAGGATCCCATAGCACTGATCCATAACAATTCAAGTGGGGTCAAACTGCCAGGGGCGGATCTTAGTGGAGGCAAAGTAAGCGGCCGCCTCAGGGCGCCACGTGGCCAAGGGCTCATCCGGCCGTGGACGCCAGGTTCGGCCCATTATGCCACGTTATTGCTGCAGGCGGGCGGCGCATGGGCAGAAGGCTTTGCCCCGGCTGGAAAATATTCCCTGGCTGGCTTGTTCTTTTCGGCCTCTTGGGAGTGCGTTTAGCAACTCCCTCCACCAGAACCACTCTGTTTTAATAGCGCATGCGCGAAACTTTCACGCATGCGCCATCAGGTCGGAGCGCTTCTGGTGGAGGGAGTAGCGAAACGCACTCCCAAGAGGCCGAAAAGGACAAGCCAGGGAACATTTTGCAGCCAGAGGCGAGAGGCTCCGCCCTGGCTGCAAAATGTTCCTCGTCCTTTTCATCCTCTTGGGAGTGCGTTTCGCTACTGGCTGTTTGCACGCATGCTCGTACGCACGCGCCATCATCACCACACTGAAGACCCAGGGGGCGCTAAAAAAAGGTTTGCTTACTACTATTTTTTTACCTCCGTCCGGTCCTGCAAACGGCACTGATTCTGCAAAGCAGATGCAGCCTGGGGTAGTAGGATCAGTCTGGCCAACCAACGCAAACATGCCTGACCCCAACCGACCCCTTTGGCTGACCCATGTAATTCAGACGCTCACCTTTTCAGGACTGTAGGCTCCAGGACCCGGTTTCAGGGTGTTATCCCCAGGAGGCATGTTGCGGGCCAGAATGCTGTAATGCGGCGGACGGTTCTTGTAGACTCCAGGATCCACCACGCGGTAATTGCAAGGCCCAGGAGTCTGAGGAAAGGTCATCATCATCATCATTATTATACACAACAAGATTAGTACACAGCAAACACTATGCTCGCTTTTGTATTGGATCATAAAATAATAATAAAAACCACCCAATAGTAAAATTAAATTAAATTCAAGAAGATAAGGTGCAAACTAAGATGAAGGCTGACATCCTCAAGAGAGGAAGGATCCCAAGATGGAATGGCCCAATGGACCCAGCCTAGAGGGTGGCAGAGCAGACCTAGCCGCCGCCGCAGCAGAGGAGAGCAGAGCAGCAGGCGATCGGAGGCTGCAGGCCTCCACCTACTCTCGCCCCCAGCCATTCCCCAGCTTACTGCCCTGCTATGGAGTGTCTGCCATCCCTGGAGGCGATTCGGGCCTGCAGGGGGAGCAGTTGGCGATCTGAGGCGGTTGATCGCCCTGGCGACCCGGAAGATGATCAAGTCTTCTGGGTCGCCAGAGTGATCAGCCCCCACAGGTCGCCGAGTGCTCCCGCTGCAGGCCCTGATCACCTCGGGGGATGGCAGGTACTCAAAAGCCGCCGCTCCTCCGGCCTGCCTGTCGACACAGGCCCCACAGAGCCCCCGCAGCACCCCTTCCTCTTGGCCCCGCCCCCGACGCCCTTCTCCCTGAGCCAGACAGAATCGGCTGCCGGGCCGCATCCGGCCCGCGGGCCATAGGTTGCCCACCCCTGCCCAAGATCATGAAGAACGCACCCTGCTGAGGTCCTCATAGAAGCTGCCAATGGCACTGCGCCCAAAAATGGAGTAATTGGGAGCAGAGGCTTTGTTGACCACTTTGGGCCCCAGCATCGGAGGGAGGCCATAGGCAGCTGGTCCTGCAAGGAGGAAGAGGGACAAGAGTCAGGGGAGGAACCGTCTACACTGGAGGATGGGTGCAGCTTGGCACCACTTTCACGGCCAGCACTCCATGCTATAGGCTCGCGGGAGTAGTAGTTTTGCATGCTCTTTTGCCTTCTCTGGGAGTCTGGTGGATTCTCCTTTTCTGGAGGTTTTTAGAAAGAGGCTGGATGACCATCTGTTGGGTGGGCTCATATTGTGTATTCCTATGTGCAGAAGGGAGTTGGACAGAATGGCCTTTGGAGATCCCTTCCAAATCGAGGATTCGGAGCCTAGAACAATAGAATTATAAGGCAACCCCAAAGGTCATCCAGTGTGATTCCATTTGGATGGTCATATGTTGAGAGGTTTTAAAAAAGAGACTGGGTGGCCATCTGTCGGGAGGGCTCGCGTTGTGTATTTCTGTGTGCAGAAGGGAGTTGGACAGAATGGCCTTTGGAGATCCCTTCCAAATCGAGGATTCAGAATCCAGTAGAGTCTGAGCAATAGATTTGTAAGGGAACTCCAAAGTTCATCCAAGCGATTCTATTTGGAGGGCCATCTGTTGAGATGTTGCCATCTGTCAGGAGGGCTTGTGTTGTGGAGTCCTGCAAACAGAAAGGGGTTGGACTAAATGACCTTTGGGTTCCCATCCAGATAGCATCATAGGATAATAAACTTGGAAGAGAGCATTTGGGCCATCTAGTTCAACCCCCTGACATGCAGGAAAAGCACCACCAAAGCACCCTAGATAGATATGGGATCCTTGGATTGTTATGCAGGGGAAAAGGAGGCTGTGCGCTTACCTGGTGTCTGGTCATTCATAAAGTCCTTTGTCCGGGAGGCAAGGGAGAACATGGGGGGCGCAGGGTAGGCCAACCTCCCCGCCTTCTCTGGCCAGTAGCGCCCTGCAGTCAAGCAAAGAGAGAGAGAGCTGGGATGAAATAATGAGGCATTTCAATAGTGAAAGGAAAGGTCTCTGTCCTGCGAATGAGGATGCTGGACATCGGGGTTGCGTTGGTCAGACTGGAAACGAAGCCATGCCATTGTAGCTCCATCTCCAATCTGGGATTTTAAGGTGGGTTTGGGGGGTTAGAGTGGAAGCATACAACAACAAAACTTTATTTATATCCCACCCCATCTCCCCATGGGGACTCAGGGTGGCATAGGCACAATAGGGGTTTTAAGGTGGATTTTGGGGGTCGGATTGGAAATGCAGCCATATTAATTATCTATTTATTTTATTTGTTTGTTTGTTTGTTCGACTTCTTATCCGCCACTCCCGGGTGGCTCGGGGCAGCTCACAATCCAAGAGAAGCAAACAACAGTAATGTTAAGCACTAAAAACACAATAGCAATAAAACATTAAAATATTACAGTACGTTAAAATAACAGTATTAACTAAACTAACATATGTGACTAGACTGACTCAATATTGAAGGCCTGCCGAAATAGCCAGGTCTTACAGGCTTTCCGGAAAGCCAGAAGGTCACGAAGTGACCTGACCTCCGGTGGCAGGGAGTTCCAAAGCTTGGGGGCAATGATGGAGAATGCCCTTCTCGTCGACGTAAGACGATAGGCTTTGGCACTCGGGATAAGGAGAAGATCCTGATCTTCAGATCTCAGTGATCTCATGGGACAATGTGGGGTAAGGTGGTCCCTCGGGTACACTGCCCCAGACCAAACAAGGCCTTGAAAGTCCAAACTAACACTTTGAAGGTAATGCAGAATTCAATAGGCAGCCAGTGCAGTTCCTGCAACACAGGTGTAATGCAGTGGCCCACAGGCGTGCCTGTGAGCACACGGGCTGCAGCGTTCTGAACTAGCTTAAGTTTCTGGGTCACCGACAGAGGTAGGCCAATGTAAAGAGCGTTACAGTAGTCTAATCTTGAGATGGCCGTCGCTTGGATCACCGAGGCCAGATCACGCCGGGACAAGTAGGGGGACAGCCTCCGAGCCTGGCGAAAATGGAAGAACGCAACTCAGTTAACCATGGAGACGTGAGTCTCTATGGAGAGCCGAGTGTCCAGATCAGGGGCACTTGGGAGCTACTAGTAGATCCTCGGCTCTCTTCCAGGTGATCTTCGAGCCTCACCAGCTGGATGGGGTGCTCCTGCCATGCGTGCGCACACCCTGTGTGCACGCGCACTCCTGCTGCTGGCTTCTGCTTTCGCGGTGCTTCTTTCGCCTGCGGGGCATTGCAGGAAGAAGGAAGCACGAGGAGGGGCCTCTGAAGGGACCGCCCTGCCTCTCTCTCATCCAGAAGCAGCTGTGCAGCCTCTGTTGCCGGCGAGACAGGCAGCGCGGAGAGCTCCCTCTGGATGCCCCGCCTCGTGCTTTCTCTTTCCTGCAATGCCCCACAGGCGGAAGAAGCACTGTGCGGGTGGAAAACAGCAGCACGGTGGAGGGAGCGCGCGGGAGCGCACGGCGGCGGGGGCAAGTAGATCTTTTGGACTTGGTTGCTTTAAGAGTAGATCGCATGCTGAAAAACTGTGAGCACCCCTGGTCCAGATGGACTCCGAGGTTTTTTACTGAAGGCGACGGGCATAAAGCCATGCCGTCCAGGGTTGGAAGCTGGAGTCCCCCACCGCCTGGGCGACCTAGCCAAAGGATCTCCGTCTTCGCTGGATTCACCTTCAACCTACTGGCTCGCAGCCATCCAGTAATGGCTTCGAGGCAAAGATGGAAATTATCGGGTACCGAGTCAGGCTGGCCCTCCATCCTCAGAAGGAGCTGAGTGTCATCAGCGTACTGGTGACCCTCAAGCCCAAAGCTGTGCACCAGCTGGGCAAGTGGTCGCATGTAGATGTTAAATAATAGAGGGGAAAAGATGGCCCCCTTGGGGGACCCCACAAATTAGTGTGGAAGCCCCGGAGACCACCTCGCCCCTCCTCACTCGCGGTGTCCGGTTCCGGAGGACAGCCAATTTAAAGCCGCCCCCCTTACCCCAGCCCTGGCAAGGCATTCTTGTATTCTATCCTGCTTTTCCCCCATGGTGGAACTCAAAGCAGCGTACAGCATGTAAAATCAAGACAATGATCAACAATGACCACGAACCCCAACAAATGGAAAATTAACTATTGAAGACATTATGAACTCCCATGACAACTAACATAAAACTAGCATAGCAACATAAATTGAACACATTGTAGTTAAAACCGATGTGAGGTGGATTTTAAAGTGGGCTTGAGGGGTCAGATTGGAAACACAGCTAGAATAGTATAGCTCCATCTCCAGACTGGGATCTTATGGTGACCTTTAGGGGCTAGATTGGAAGTGTAGCCACAATACTGTAGCTCCATCTCTAATCTGGGATTTTAAGGTGGGTTTTGGGGGTCATATTGAAAATGCAGCCACAATAGTGTATCTCCATCTCTGATCAGGGGTTTTAAGAGGGGCACTGGGGGTCAAAATGGAAGCACAGCTCCCATGTTGTCACTCTGTATCTGATGAGGAGCCTCCTGTGCCCCACATGCCCATTCAAACCCCACAGATATCCTCCTAAGGTTGTGTTCCGTGCCCCAATCCCAATGCTCACCTGGCCCCGGTGTCATGAAAGGTACGATGTCTTTGGGCCGCCCGTAAATGGAGTAGGCGGGGATCCCATCTTTGCCCCTCATGGTCATGTTGTGTGGGATGAGGTAGCCAGGCCCAGGAGAACAGCCCTGTGTCTCCTGCAAGCGGCGGATGCCGAAGCTGAAAGCGGGGGCCCGGAAGCGAGAAGGGTCATGCTCCTGGTATCCTGGGAGAAGGAGGAGAGCCACAGAATTGGAAGAGACCCCAAAAGGACACCCAGTCCAACCCCCAATCCCTCCCAATACTGGCCCTCCAACCTTGGCATAAAAACCTCCACCAGACTCTTAGGCCACAGCGTTGAACACCCTTACTGTCAAAAGGTTCATCCTAATGTTTGTGTGGGTTCTTTCTGTGGGTGCAAGGAGGTACCCCCCTCCCAAAAAACGATGGGACTGGATTTCCCCTTCTATCCCACAGTTTACAAGCAGCCGTCTACAAGAGGAAACTAGGCAAGTGGGGTTGATCTATCTGTGGGATGATGTCCAGGGTGGGAGAAAGAACTCTTGTCTGCTTGAGGCAAGTGTGAAGGTTGCATTGAAGCTGCAAATAAAGGGTTAAATGCACAGAGCTATGATTAATGCCTATGACTTTGTTACATAGTGCAGTGTTTCCCAACCAGTGTGCGGGGCACATTAGTGTGCCGTGAGTGATCACCAGGTGTGCCGTGGGAAATTGGAACCTCCAGGAGGGGAGGGGGGGAGAGTAGTGTGTTGAAGTATAAAAACCCTAAGAAACGTACCTCGATAAAGGCACAAAATTACAACCACCCCCCTCCCCACCTGTTGTCTACTTGGTCTCTCCCTCTCCATGCATTGGGAAGGCCCGCCTCCCTTTCCCCAAGTAGAGACCTCCTCTTGCCTCCTGGGGGTTCTGTGTGGGACGTTTGGCCCAGTTCTATCATTGGTGGGGTTCAGAATGCTCTTTGATTGTAGGGGAACTATAAATCCCAGCAACTACAACTCCCAAATGTCAAGGTCTATTTCCCCTGAACTCCATCTGCGTTCACATTTGGGCATATTGAGTATTCATGCCATGTTTGGTCCTGATCCAACATTGTTTGAGTCCACAGTGCTCTCTGGATATAGGTGAAGTACAACTCCAAAACCCAAGGTCAATGCCCACCAAACTCTTATAGCATTTTCTCTTGGTTATGGGAGTTCTGTGTGGGAAGTTTGTGTCTTTCTGCCATTCCTGCCAGGATATCTATGTTGTGTTCATCGAAACAGGCCCAGGTTTCACATTGAGTGTATAAATACATTTAGAAACATAATAACTATATGTATGTCTGTGTTAGAGTGTCATTTTGTGTCATTGTAGTTGGTGGTGTGCCCCAGGAGTTTGGAAACGTAAAAAGGTTGGGAAACACTGACATAGTGTAATCCTTTCATCTCCCCTCTCAGGCTTCCTTTCTCCAAGCGAAACATACCCAGCTCCTCAAAGGGATTCATAGTTTCTAGACCTCTGAGGATGCCTGCCATAGGTGCAGGTGAAACGCCAGGAGAGAATGCTTCTAGAACATGGCCATATAGCCCAAAAAACCTACAACAACCCAGGGAAAGGCCACCATTTTGGTGTCCTTTCCCTGGATATCTCCCATCTTCCCAGGATCCGTGTCTTCAATTGTAATACCCAGCACTGGACACAGGGTTATTCTTCCAGGTCAGGCCTGACCAAAGCGGAATACAGTGGGACCATGACTTCCTTCCGTCTTGACATAGGGCTCTGTCTGATGCAGCCTAGAATTGCCTTGGCCTTTTGAGCTGCTGCATCACACGATGGGCTCCTGTTCAGCTTGTGCTCTGCTAAGACACCTAGATCCCTTTCACTGGGATGATTTCCAAGCCAAGTGCCACCCATCTGATATCGATGCATTGCAGCCATGAATTTCAAAGTATGCATCGATTGTCTGTCATATGCATTTGTACTATATCTTTGTGTCCTATCTGTTGGTATATTTTAATCGATGGTTGTTCCACACCTTGGTCAGCAGGTGGGCAAGATGATTATTTTATTATTTATTACTTCAAACTTGTATACCGCCACTCCCCGAAGGCTCGGAGCGGTTTACAGCAGTTTGAGTGCCCCGACGCAATACACGTACACAGAGGGAAAAACAAAAGGGTGGGGAGGGGAGGAGGGAATAGGGTAATGTCAGCGGCGATGTCCACTAAGGCACCACCCTGCCATCAAAAGAGGGCAGGCAGGGAGATCCCAGCAGGATCGCCGGTACCAGGGCGCCGGTGGGGAGCGGAGACCGCAAACTCCCATGAGGGAGTCTGCGTTGAGAGTCCCGGCCCGTCCGCACGATGTCCTCTTCGTCTTCATGGTAGCCCGGTGAGCCCCTCAGAGCTTCAACTGCTTATAGCAGGAGCTTCAGAACGTCCTGGTTGAGAATGTCTTCCGGGGCATCACCACTCTCGATGTTGATCGTCCTTCTTCCGGCGAGCCAGCGGGAGACTAGTTCTGGGAACTCGGTCCTTTTGGCCTCTCCGGCCGGGAGCTGGACCTGTCCTCCGGTCCGTGGCATGGGGGATGACGTGATCGCCTTCCTTCCGCTTCCGGCGCCGCCTCCTCCTCTTCCGGGGGCCTTGTTGCTCCCTGACCAGGTCATCGCTGGGGGCGGAGTCTTCCGAAGGCGGGACTTCCGGAGGTCGACTGCTTCTGGGTGTCGTTTCTTCCTGAGACCCCAGCACATGGAACGGCTGGGCGTCTTCAAGGACACCCGCCATGTTGGGTCTTGCCTCCACAAGTAGGCTCCCCCAGCTTCTCCCAGGATGACGTCGGCGCCAGCAGGCATCTCCGGGGAGGCAGGACGGCCGAAATGTCAAATTCGGCCAACAACGAACCTGCCAACGCCGGTGGGTCTCCGGGGTTCGTCAATAGGCATTCGGGGCCTCCGGATGGATTCCTCCATAGAAGGTGAGTGGCTGGTCTGGGGGTCGACCCGTTCCTCAGCACTCCCTGTCATCTTAGGGACGTTGTCCTCCATGAAGGCCAGTTCGTCCCCAGCATCGGGGGTAGTCTTCTCCCGGTTCACTCCCAGGTCCTCACTAGGAGGAGTCCGCAGGTGCAGGGCCGGATTAAGGGCTTCTGCCACCCTAGGCCACTCTCTCAATCCCGCCCCCGGGGGGCGGGGCTGCGGCCGCTTGAGGGGGCGTGGCCTCTTGCGGGGGGCGGAGCCGGCGTGAGGGAAAAGGAGCCGGGAGAAGCCTCACCGCCGCGGCGCCTAGGGCAACGGACGTGCCTTCCCCGCTGCCTCCCTGTGCAGCGAGGCAGCGGGAGAAAGCACGTCCGTCGCCCCAGGGGCGGCGCGACGGTGGTGAGGCTTCTCCCGGCTCCTTTTCTCTCGCGCCGGGCTAGTCCGCCCCTCCTCCCTTCACTGAAGGGAGGAGGGGCAGAGCTCAGCCGGCATGAGGGAAAAGGAGCAGGGAGAAGCCTCGCTGCCGCCGCCCCGCCCCTAGGGCGATGGACGTACCTTTCCCCGGCCCGCCGCCTCCCGTGCAAGCGGAGCGGCAGGGAAGGCACGTCCGTCACCCTAGGGGCGGCGCAGCAGCAGCGCCTTCTCCCTCTCGCCGGTTCCGCCCCCCTCTCTTCACTGAAGGGAGGATGGGCGGAGCCGCTGCCGGCGTGAGGGGAGAAGGCGCCGCCGGAAGTCCCGCCCCTAGGGAAACTCACGCGGCATCCCGCCGCCGCCGCGCCGCCTGGCGCCCCTCCTCTCTTCACTGAAGGAAGGAGTGGCGCCCGCCTGCGTGAGCGGGGCGGCGGCGGCGGAAGCCACGTGAGTCTCCCTAGGGGCAGCGGGACTTCCCCTCACCTCTTCCTTCAGGCCCGGAAATGCCGCCCCCCAAAATCTGCCGCCCGAGGCCAGGGCAATGGGTAATCCGGGCCTGCGTAGGTGGGCCTGATCCGGGTTGGCTCTACTGCTAGTTAGAATATCTTCGGCTTTAGGGGCAGGCCTCTAAATGATGATCATGATGATGATACTACTAGTAGTAATAATCATAATAATATGCATTGCTTTTCAGGAGTGTTATATGTTTTCATCTTATATTATGTGTCCAACCTGTCCATGTGTCTTCATGCATGGTTGTTCCCCACCTACAACAACAACAACAACAACAACAATAACAACAACAACAGCAAAGTAGCCACCTAAATGAGCACACAGAGAGGCTGGGTTGCTCCCAGTGTGCATCTACACTGTAGAATGATTATAGTTTTACACCATTTGAACTGCTGTGGCTCAATGCTATGGAAGCCTGAGAGCTGTGGTTTTAGAAGGTGCTAGAACCTCACCAAACTACAAATCCCATCATTCCATAGCATTGAACCATGGCAGGTCAATCGGTGTCGAACTGCATTCATTCTATGATGCAGATGCAACCTGAATTTTACGATTCCTTGCTCTAGGTAGGAACCCAAACTTTAAAGAAGCCACCCAAGCTTCTCTTCCTCTCCTGAAGCTCTTTTGAAACCCCGAAGCGGATGAGAAACCCCAGTGAGACTGGAGGCAATGCTTCCTGTCCAGGGCTATAATGTCCACTCACCTACATTGGTTGGGAGCCCGTACTTAGGGCCCGGGCTACTGTACAGGGCTGCGATTGGCCCTCGGGGACGGTGAGGCCGCCAGGTTCCGACCCAGACATCCGCAGACATGGCCAAGGCTGACTGTTATCTTCCCGAGAAATCTGGAAGGAAACCCAAAAAACAGAAAGGAAAACACTGGCTTAATTCCAATGCATGATGTGGCCCTGTAGGACTGCAAATCCCATCCATTCCAGCCAACGTGGAGGGGTGTCAGGAGCTATAGTCCAACAAAACTCAGAAAAGTTGCTCCAGACCAGTGTTTCCCAACCAGTGTGCCGGGGCACATTAGTGTGCCGTGAGCAATCATCAGGTGTGCCGTGGGAAATTGGGACCTCCAGGAGGGAATGGGGGGAGTCTAGTGTGTTGAAGTATAAAAACCCTAAGAACTGTACCTCTATAAAGGCCCCCTCCCCACCCGTTGTCTACTTGGTCTCTCCCTCTCCATGCATTGGGAAGGCCCGCCTCCCTTTCCCCAAGTAGAGACCTCCTCTTGCCTCCTGGGAGTTCTGTGTAGGAAGTTTGGCCCAGTTCTATCATTGGTGGGGTTCAGAATGCTCTTTGATTGTAGGGGAACTATAAATCCCAGCAACTACAACTCCCAAATGTCAAGGTCTATTTCCCCTGAACTCCATCTGTGTTCACATTTGGGCATATTGAGTATTCATGCCGAGTTTGGTCCTGATCCAACATTGTTTGAGTCCACAGTGCTCTCTGGATATAGGTGAACTACAACTCCAAAACCCAAGGTCAATGCCCACCAAACTCTTATAGTATTTTCTCTTGGTTATGGGAGTTCTGTGTGGGAAGTTTGCGTCTTCCTGCCATTCCTGCCAGGATATCTATGTCATTGAAACAGGCCAGGTTTCACACTGAGTGTATAAATACATGTAAAAACATATTAATAATAATAATAATACTTTAATATTTGTGGGTCGCCCTCCACCACCGGTGCTCCGGGCGACTTACATCATTTAAAAACCCCAAAATACATCAATGTACAGCAATTTAAAAACATAGATACAGACGGCGAGGAAAGGCTCAGTCATTCAAAGGTACCGATCAGGCCCCAAACGCTAGGCGGAAGAGCCAGGTTTTTAGGTCTGACCGAATCTAGTTTTGGGTCAAAGTGGCTCTGAGGGCAGGTGGCAGTGAGTTCCAGATCATGGGGGCCGCCACGGAGAAGGCTCTCCGCCGGGTCTCCACCAGCCGAGCCTCGCACCCCAGGGATGGTCATACGATCGCCATTTATGGCACATGCTGGCCTCTCGCTGCGTTAACTATATGTATTACTGTGTTCGCGTGTCATTTTGTGTCATTTTGGTTGATGGTGTGCCCCAGGATTTTGTCAATGTAAAAAGTGTGCCGCGGCTCAAAAAAGGTTGGGAAACACTGACGTAGACAAGCTACAAAATGGGGAGTGGAATAAAAGCATACCGCTTGAGAAATATTTGCTATAATCTTGGACTACAAACCCCAGAATCCCCCAGCCACCGGGAACTGTAGTCCAAAGAGGTTATGTCTCCAAGCTCAGGACCAGATCCATGGTCTGCTGTGAAATGCAATTCAGAAGATATATAGACATAAGGACAGTGGGGGATGTTATGAGCGCCGCCTTCACATCTCTCCACTGTCGAAATAGGTGCAGTTTGAGACCACTTGGGTTGCTTTGGCTCAATGCTACAGAATCCTGGGAGTTATAGTTTGGTGATGTACCAGTTCTCTTTGTCATAGAATGCTGATGAACTTGTAAAACTACAATTCCATGACTGGATTGTTAAATGGATAATGGATGGTTAGGCAGAAATGCATTGGCTGTAATCCTATTGTGTAAAACTGTGTTAGAGTATCATTTTGGTTGGTGGTGTCTGAAAGTCTGAAAGTCCCTGTGGTGAAATGGTTCAAACTTCAGAGCAGGACTTTAGGAGACCCGAGTGTGAATCCCAACCCAGCAAGACACTTTGGGGAGTGTCACACTCTCTCAGCCTCAGAGGAAGTCCATGGCAAACCTCCTCAGAAGGAAACCTAGCAAGAAAAGGCTGTGCAAGGAGATACATCTACACGGCCAGATGAATAGATGGTGGACACAGGGCTGCTTGCATTTCGACACCACTCGAAATGCCATGGTTCCATGCTATGGAATCCTGGGAATTATAGTTTTGCAAAGTCTTTCGCCTTCTTTGCCAAATGGTGCTGCTGGTGCTGCAAACTACAACTCCCAAGATTCCAGAGCATGGAGTTCAAGTAGAGTCAAACTCCATTGATTCTAAGTGCCGATGCACCCTCCGTCACTGAGCTCCGGTTTCACAACAAACGACAAACCCCAGGATTCCCATAAACTTGAGCTATTTTATTTATTTATTTTACGGTATTTATATGCCGCCCTTCTCAACTCAGAGCGGCTTACAGCAAACTGGAAATGCAACAAACTACATTACTGCCACAGCACAATATCAGTACTACACATCACATTGCACCATAACATTATATCGCAATATCATTAGCAATACTGCATGTGAAACAAATAGAACAATTATAATATCACAATATCATTAGTAGTATTATATTATATCAATGTATATACAATATATACAATTGATACAAGTGAGCTGCTCTTAGCTGACGATGCTGCCCTTGTCGCCCATCCAGAAGCAGCCCTGCAGCGCCTGACATCCTGCTTTGCAGCAGCTGCAGAGCTGTTTGGGCTGGAAGTCAGCCTGAAGAAAACGGAAGTCCTCTACCAGCCCACACCACAGGAAGAACACCATCATCCCCATGTCAGCATAGGCAAATCTGTGCTTAAGTCCGTTTAGCAGTTCACCTTCCTGGGAAGCACCATCTTTTCAGATGCCAAGATTGACAAAGAGATAGATCACAGATTAGCAAAGGCATAGAGTGCATTTGGAAGGCTTCACAAAAGAGTCTGGAGCAACAAACACCTGAGACAAAGCACCAAAATCAGTGTGTACAGAGCTATCCTACTGTCTATTCTCCTCTATGGGTCTGAAACATGGGTCACCTATCGCCAGCACCTACAACTCCTCGAACGCTTTCATCAGCACTGTCTTCGCACAATCCTAAATATACACTGGACCGACTATGTGACGAATGTCGCTGTCCTTGAGCAAGCAGGGATCACCAGCATTGAGGCCATGCTATTGAGAACACAGCTGCGCTGGGCAGGACACGTCTCTAGGAGGGAGGACCACCACCTCCCAAAGATACTACTCTATGGTGAACTCGCCACGGGTCAGCGCAAGAGAGGCGCCCCCAAAAAGAGATATAAGGACTCCCTGAAACAGATTGATCACCAACAATGGTCCACCCTGGCCTCACATCGGCAGGCGTGGAGACGCACTATCCACAATGCTGCAGCCTCTTTCGAGACACACCGAACGGGTCTCGAAGAGAAACGACAACGCAGAAAGAACCGCAACTTGGAAACAACATCACCCAAGGAGACTTTCTGCTGTGCTTTCTGCAACCGGACTTGCCTATCTCAGATTGGCCTTTTTAGCAAAAAGCGTGGGATGAGTCCTTCCTAAGAATCTTCGTTTGCGCAGTAATGCCGAGATATACAATATATTATACCATACTCATATTATACTATATTATATCACAATATCATTAGCAATATTGCATGTAAAACAAATATACCATTATAATATCACAATATGACTGGTAGTATTATATTGTATCAACTTATATACAATATATTATACCATACTCATATTATACTATATCATATCATAATTATATTATACTACATTACATTACAATTATTATATTATAATATATTGACATTATAATATAGTATAACATTATATTATATATTATTGTTATAAAATAGTAAATAAAATTATTTATTTAAATAATGATTTTTAAAATAAAATTATCCTCTACCAAATATTTTCATTACTCCTATAAAACTCAAATAACCTAAAATTAAGTAAAATAAAATAAAACCACTATGGCTGCTCAGGGGGTGTCAACCTGCATTAACTCCAACAACACACACACAAAGAAGGTGGCTGCTAAACTTATTACAAGGCAAAACACATGGGGGTCTAAAATACTTCAATTGTAAACTATACTAGATAGCAGTAAAGATATATGGTACTGAGGTCACTAATAGATGGAAGTAAAAGGTAAATATTGTAGCTGATGCAGTCATATAACTCAACAGCAGATGGCAGCAGAGCGCCATTATGGTCTGCTTTACTCTATGGCGCTCTGCTGCCATCTGCTGTTGAGTTATATGACTGCATCAACTACAATATTTTATTTATCTATCTATCTATCTATTTATTTATTTATTTGGATTTGTAGACCGCCACTCCCAAAGGCTCGGAGCGGTTCACAACACAACTCAGTAACATACAGTGGGTAAAACATAGAATAAGATATACATAAAACAGTAGATAAAATATGTTTAAGTCACAGGATTCCAAACGCTTGTCTAAACAGATGCGTCTTGCAGGCGCGACGGAAAGAAGCCAAATTTCGTAGGGCTCGCATTTCAGATGGTAGGGAATTCCAGAGGGCCGGGGCAATGATAGAGAAGGCCCTGCGCTGCATTGAAGTCAGATGGAAAGACTTCACACTAGGAGTGGCGAGAAGGTTCTGGTCTTCAAAACGGAGTGATCTCGGAGGGTTATATGGAATCAGGCGATCCCGTAGGTACACTGGCCCCAGACCATATAAGGCCTTGAAAGTAAGAACTAACACCTTGAAAGTGATCCGGCAGTGCAGGTGCTGCAGTATAGGTGTAATGTGGCAGTTCGCAGGCTCCCCTGCGAGAAGCCGGGCTGCAGCATTCTGTACTGGCTTATGCTTCCGGATCAGCATCAAGGGTAGGCCAATGTACAGAGTGTTACAGTAGTCAAGTCTTGAGATGACCGTAGCTTGGATTACCATGGCTAGGTCGTTCTGTGACAGATAGGAAGCCAGACGCTTCGCCTGTTACAGGTGGAAAAATGCGATTCTGCTGACATTGAAGATTTGGGTCTCGATTGACAGCAGGGGGTCCAAATGGCTTTTTACTGATGGTGACGGGCAAAGAAGGCCAAAGAGCCTCGCCATCCAGGGTCGGCAGTTGGATATCCCTATCTCCCGGACGATCCAGCCAAAGGATCTCTGTCTTCGCCGGATTCACCTTCAACCTGCTGGCTCGCAGCCACCCAGTAACGGCTTTGAGGCACAGATGGAAATTATTCGGGTACGGACTCCGGTCGGCCTTCCATCCTCAGAATGAGCTGAGTGTCATCAGCATACTGGTGACACTCAAGCCCAAAGCTATGTACCAGTTGAGCGAGCGGTCGCATATAGATGTTAAATAACAAAGGGGAAAGGATGGCTCCCTGAGGGACCCCACAAGATAGGGGGGAACCCCCAGAAGCCAGCCCACCCCTCTGCACTCGCTGCTCCCGATTGTGGAGAAATGAGGACAGCCAGTCAAGAGCTGCCCTCCTCACTCCAACCACGGCAAGGCAGTGCCTCAAAAGATCATAATCGACTGTATCAAACGCTGCTGTGAGGTCCAATAACACAAGCAGTGCCAATCCGCCTTGGTCAAGCTGGCAACGCAGCTGGTCTGTGATGGAGACGAAGACCGTCTCCATCCCGTGCCCAGAACGGAAGCCGGACTGGAAGGGGTCTAAGCCAGCTCTGTCGTCTAGGAAAGTCTGCAACTGCTCCATTGCTGCCCTCTCAACCACCTTGCCCTTTGACCTTTTACTTCCATCTATTAGTGACCTCGGTACCATATATCTTTAGTGCTGTCTAGTATAGTTTACCATTGAAGTATTTTAAACTGCATGAACTCCACATTATAGATGCATGTGGGTGTTAGACTTGGATGGCGAGCGGAAATATCCGGTTGATTTGGATCTAGTTTCGAGACTGGACTATTTTAACCCTTTTGAAGAGAGTTCCAACACACCTGAGCTAGTACCATTGCTCACCCATAGAAGGACATACCCAAATATTAAGAATCTGAATCAAAAGGAGCCTGTGATTCTTAAGTTTTGGATGTGTTCGGACGTAGTTGTCGGAGCTAAAATTCACAGGGCAACCAAGCCCTGCTGAGAGTCAGAGCCGAACCTGTTGGCATGCCTCTCCAGCCAATCAGGGCTCATGGAGGAAGGACGCAGAGGCAAAGGTAGGATCACTAAAAAAAATTGTTGTTTTTAAAAACTTTAAAAATTTGCCAAAAATCCGTGGATACGTCAAACGTTTTGAAATTTGGCGAGCTAACCATGGTAAATGTGTCCTACCACTGTAGCAAGTTTCATCAGGATAGCACAAGAAATGAGGGAGAGAGAAGCCCCTCATGTTTCCCCACTGACAGTAATGTTGTCCTTAATGTGCATGTGCGACCGACCGCCATTCGGAAAATCCGGAAATTTTGTAAAGTTTCAAAAATTTTACCCCCCAAATTTTGAAAGGTCTTTAGAAATGGAGTGCTAGTGCCCACAACTTTTGAACACAGTTTAGAACCATTTTTTTGTATTGCACATGCCTTCTCTAAGTGCGTAGATCCAATCGTTGTATTTGTTTAGTTCTTTGCTATGAGCCCTTGCGCTTCGTAAACAAAGGTATCCCGGCAGATTTCAAGGGGATTTGCTTCTGAAAGAAAGGCATTCTATCCGAGGAGCCTGTTTTGTTTACTTCTGAATGCATTGCATGCCCAAGGCACAAATGACCCGCAGAGAGGCAGAGGGCCAGGATTTGGGCAAGCTTGCTTTCCTGGTCCTTGTTGCCATGCCAGCGGGGCGACAACACCAACACAGCCGGCACGCCAGGAATGTTTGCCGCAGATGGCAAAGCAAGGCTCCTAGTCGAATGAATATAGCTTGACAACACTTGAGTGGCCATGCAATCCTGGGAGTTGTAGTTTTAACAATCTACTTGGGAGTTGCCAAATGACAACTTCCATTATCCCACAAAGTAGTCAAAGTGGTCCCAAACTGCGTTAGGTAAATGGAAAGGTTGTCCCCTGACAGTAAGTCTAGTCGTGCCTGACTCTGGGACTCTGGTGCTCACTTCCATTTCTAAGCCGAAGAGACGGCGTTATCCGTAGACACCTCCAAGGTCATGTGGCCAGTATGACTGCACGGAGCTCTGTTACCTTCCCACAGGAGTGGTACCTATTGATCTACTCACGTTTGCATGGCAGAAGCTGAGGTTAACCCCATTCCCTGGATTTGAATGGCTGACCTTTCTGTCAGCAAGTTCAGCAGCTCAGTGCTTTAACCTGCTGCCCCAATCTAAGTCTAGATTGATTATAGAGATCGTGCCATCACCGCTCAAGCAGGGAGCTTTGAGATGGTTGAACAGAAGCTCTCTGAAGCTCTAGGTGCTCTTACTGCCTATGACAGGGGAAACCAGATGATTCCTAACCCATCTAAAGTGCAGGCGTGTGCTTTTCACCTTAAGAACAGACAAGCATCCCAAGCTCTGAGGAAACAATCTATGCTGACGATCGTGCCATCACCGCTCAAGCAGGGAGCTTTGAGATAGTGTAACAGAAGCTCTCCGAAGCTCATCTATCACGCTAAAATGGTAGATGTGGCTCTTAGTGAGACATGCCACATTATCACGGGGTGTCTGCGCCCTGCACCGCTGGAGAAATTAAACTGTTTAGCCAGTATTGCACCACCTGACATCCACCGGGAAGTAGCAGCCATTAACGAAAGGACCAAGGCAGTGACATCCCTTGTTCGGATATCAGCCAGCACGCCTATGCCTTAAATCAAGAAATAGTTTTCTGAGATCTACAGAGATACTTGCAGGGACACCTCAGCAAGCGAGAGTCCAAAAGTGGCAGGCTCAAAGCCAGAACCTCAATCAGTGGCTGATATCAAGTGAGAGACTCCCTCCTGGGCACACAGAAGACCAGGCACCTTGGAAGGCACCACGAGATGCAGGGTCAACCTTAGGAAATGGGGCCACAACGTGGAGTCCACGCATGTCAGTGCAGAGAAGAGCAAACCACAGACCACTGTCTACAATGCAGCCCGAGCCCGGCCACATGCGCAATGGAGGGCCTTCTTATAGCCACGCCAGAGGCACTCCAAGCGGCCAGCTACTATATAACTGTCATGTTCATTTGTGGGATTAACATAACTCAAAAACCACTGGACAAATTGCTGCCAAATTTGGCCACAAAACATACTAATACTAACCCAAGGAGGGACCAATGATTTTGTCATTTGGGAGTTGTAGTTGCTGGGAGTTATAGTTCACCTGCAATCAAAGAGCACTCTGAACTCCACCAATGATGGAATGGAATCAAACTTCCCACACAGAACTCCCATAACCAAGAGAAAATACTATAAGAGTTTGGTGGGCAGTGACCTTGGGTTTTGGAGTTGTAGTTCACCTATATCCAGAGAGCACTGTGGACTCAAACAATGATGGATCAGGACCAAACTTGGCATGAATACTCAATATGCCCAAATGTGAACACAGGTGGAGTTTGGGGAAAATAGACCTTGATATTTGGGAGTTACAGTTTCTGGGATTTATAGTTCCTCCCCCTCCCCCTTCCCCTTTGCACCCTTTCTCCCCCTTTTTTTCCTGCAAAGTGGGAGGAAAAACACTTACTTTTCCTTCTCCACTCGGGCTCCCTTTCTTCCCAGCCCCTTCTGCATCGCCATTTTGATCCGAGGGGCAGTGTGAGCGTGTTCAGGAGAGGAGGGGGGAGGGAGGAAGACGTGGGGCGAGTCTGCGCAGTAGCGCCCACACGGGTCACGTCCTCCCCCCCTCCCCCCCTCCCCCCCTCCTGAGCACGCTGCCCCCTCGGATCAAAATGGCGGCAGAAGAGGGAAGAAGGGAGCCCGAGTGGAGAAGGAAAAGTGTTCGGCAGGAGGGGAAGGGTATGGGAGGTTCCAATTTCCCACGGCACCCCTGATGATGGCTCACGGCACACTAGTGTGCCACAGCACACTGGTTGGGAAACACTGGATTAGACCACTGAATTAACAATTGAATGCGGATCCATACTGTAATAATCAAGTCTCTCCAATAGGAATCTGGCCAAAGCCACCCAGTATGTCTTGGGCCAATTGGATGAGTAGGTACTTGAATTCTATACATCCCAAGTCCTGGATTTGCAGTGTGCTGGCCATTTGGCAGACTTCTGATCGGGCCACACTTGAGATGGCACAGAAAGGTTTCCTCCGTGCATTTATATCGGTTTCATACCACTTGAAACCCCATCTATGCTGTAAAATGACTGCGGTTTAGCACCGCCTGAACTACAATGACGCAATGCGATTGAACCTTGGGAGATGTAGTTTGGAAGGGGACCTGCACCCTTTGTCAGAGAAAGGCGAAGACCTTGGAGAACTACAAGTCCCGGGATCCCATGGCAGTTCGAGTGGTGTCGAGCTGCATCCAATCTTCAGCAGTGTAGATGCACCCCGATATCTCTCTTACCAAAACTACAACTCCCACAATTCCCTAGCATTGAGCCACAGCAGCTAAAGTGATGCCGAACTGTGTTAATTCTACAATGCAGACGCACCCTAAGTACCTCATGGAATTATAGAGGTGGAAAGGACCATAAGAGTTGTAAAAGATACAAGGTAGGTGGTACTATGTATCTCTTATAGAAATACATTTTAACATGTGTATTTGTGGTATTTTTACAACATGTGTGCATGTGTTTTGATTATTATGTAACCCGCCTTGAGCCACAAGGAGAGGAAGGCAAGAAACAAAATTATTATTATTATTAATCATTATTAATTATTAATCATCATCCAGCCCTTCACCAAACTACAACTCCCAGTATCCCATACAATTAGAGCCATGTGGTGCCATGCTCCATTCATTCTACGATGCTCACCAAACTAAAACTCCCAGCAGTGCTTTAAAATTCCACAAAACTACAACTCCCAGGAGTCCATAATATTATGGAGCCATGGCAGTTCAAAGTGGTGCCAAACCGCCTTCATTCTACAAGTGTAGATGCACCCAATAGCTCTCCAAACTACAACTCCCAGGATCTCATAGCGGTGCTTTAAAATCCCACAAAACTACAATTCCCAGGAGCCCATAATACGATGGAGCCATGGCAGTTCAAAGTGCCAAACTGCCTTCATTCTACAACTATAGATGCACCAAATAGCTCACCAAACTACTAATCCCAGGATCTCATTGGAGTGTAGCTTTAAAGTCCCACAAAACTACAACTCCCAGGAATCCATAACACTATGGAGCCATGGCAGTTCAAAGTGGTGCTAAACCACCTTAATTCTACAGTTGTAGATGCACCCAATAGCTCACCAAACTACAACTCCCAGGATCTCATAGCAGTGCTTTAAAATTTCACAAAACTACAACTCCCAGGAGCCCATAACACTATGGAGCCATGGCAGTTCAAAGTGGTGCCAAACCACCTTAATTCTACAATTGTAGATGCGCCCAATAGCTCACCAAACTACAACTCCCAAGGTCTCACAGCGGTGCTTTAAAATCCCACCAAACTACACCTCCCAGGAATCCATAGAATTAGAGCATGTGGTGTCAATCTACATTAATTCTATTGTGATTTTAGATGCACCCAATAGCTCACCAAACTACAACTCCCAGGATCTCATAGGAGTGTAGCTTTAAAATCCCACAAAACTACAATTCCCAGGGGGTCAATAATACTATGGAGCCCAAGGCAATTCAAAGTGGTGCCAATGCTAGCTAGTACATTCCTTCTGCGCCGATTGTAGATACACCCCCTATAATTATAGCTCCCCAAACTACAGCTCCCAGGACCTCAAAGGACACTGAGCCAGGGCAGTTCAAACCGCACCCATGCTGCAAGTGTAGCAGGAGCCCAAGTTCCTAGACCTCAAGGAGGGGAAGAGGAGGGAGATGGGGACCAGAGAGCGCCACGAACCTGGAGGAGGCGGACCCTGGAGGAGAGCTGCAGCGGACCGTGGGGAGGACTGCAAGAGCCACAATGGTGTCCCCCTCCCTCCCTCCCAAATACGTCCGTGCTGGCCCCCATTGTTGACGGCGTCTCCTAGCAACCGGACCCAGGGGACCGCCCCCTTGCTCTCCCCCTCCCTCCCCCAAAAAGGTCTTGTGTCCTCAGGCGGGGCCAAAACAAGGGCGGCGCCTGGGGGGGGGGGAGGCCAGCCCTGGATTCCCATTCAAAAGACTCAGGAGAAGAGAAGGGCTGAGAGAGGGAGGGGGGGGGCTTGAGGAAGGCTATCTAGTCCAGTGTTTCCCAACCTTTTTTGGGCCCCGGCACACTTTTTACACTTGCAAAATCCTGGGGCACACCACCAACCAAAATGACACAAAATGACACTCGAACACAGTCATACATATAGTTAATATGTTTGTAAATGTATTTATACACCCAGTGTGAAACCTGGGCCTGTTTCGATGAACACAACATAGATATCCTGGCAGGAATGGCAGAAAGACACAAACTTCCCACACAGAACTCCCATAACCAAGAGAAAATGCTATAAGGGTTTGGTGGGCATTGCCCTTGAGTTTTGGAGTTGTAGTTCACCTATATCCAGAGAGCACTGTGGACTCAAATAATGTTGGATCAGGACCAAACTTGGCATGAATACTCAATATGCCCAAATATGAACGCAGATGGAGTTCAGGGGAAATAGACCATGCCAGTTGGGAGTTGTAGTTGCTGGGATTGATAGTTCCCCTACAATCAAAGAGCATTCTGAACCCCACCAGAACCCCCAGGAGGCAAGAGGAAGTCTCTACTTGGGGAAAGGGAGGCGGGCCTTCCCAATACATGGAGAGGGAGAGACCAAGTAGACAATGGGTGGGGAGGGGGGTGTTAGTAATTTTGTGCCTTTATCGAGGTAGGTTTAAGAACATAAGAACATAAGAAGAGCCATGCTGAATCGGACCTCAGCCCATCTAGTCCAGCATTCTGTATCACACAGTGGCCCACCAGTTGTACACGGGGATCTCGAGCAGAAAGGAGGGCAAAACCCTGACCTGCTCCCGACCCCCCACAACCAGTACCCAGGGAAATCCTGCCTACCTCAACCACTCCGAGGTGGCACTTGAATGTCCTTAGGTTTCTTAGGGTTTTAATACTTCAACACACTAGACCCCCGGGAGGTTCCAAGTTCCCACGGCACACCTGATGATCGCTCACGGCACACTAGTGTGCCCTGGCACACTGGTTGAGAAACACTGATCTAGTCTATCTATCCCACTGAGGAAGGAATGGGCCACCTTGATCCCTACCTAGGGCAGTGTTTTTCAACCTTTTTTGAGCACATTTTTTACATTGACCAAATCCTGGGGCACACCACCAACCAAAATGACACAAGATGACACTCTAACACAGTCATACAGATAGTTAATATGTTTTTAAATGTATTTATACACTCAGTGTGAAACCTGGGCCTGTTTCGATGAACACAACATAGATATCCTGGCAGGAATGGCAGAAAGACACAAACTACCCACACAGAACTCCCATAACCAAGAGAAAATACCATAAGAGTTTGGTGGGCCTTGCCCTTGGGTTTTGGAGTTGTAGTTCAACTACACCCAGAGAGCACTGTGGACTCAAACAATGTTGGATCAGGACCAAAATTGGCATGAATACTCAATATGCCCAAATGTGAACACAGATGCAGTTTGGGGAAAATAGACCTTGACATTTGGGAGTTACGGTTTCTGGGATTTATAGTTAACACACAATCAAAGAGCATCCTGAACTCTTGCAACAATGGAATTGAACCAAACTTGGCATATTGAACTCTCATCATTACCAACAGAAAGTACTGAAAGGGTTTGCTTGGGAATTGACCTTGAGTTTGGAAGTTAGTTTATTTATTTCTTTCTTTCTGGCATTTTGCCCCGCTCTTCTCAACCCCCGAGGGGGGACTCAGAGCGGCTTCCAAAAAGGCACAATTCGATGTAGTTCACCTACACCCAGAGAGCACTGTGGACTCAAACAATGTCATGTTGCTGTTTGTTTTCTATCCAGAATCACAATGTTGGAAGGAGGCTCACCACTTTAAGGTCCCTCAAATGGCATGGCAAAACTTCAGCCCTCTGGGTGCTTTGGACTCCAACTCCCACCATTCCTAACAGCCTGAGGCCCCTTCCTGCTTAAGTGGCTGAGGGGGAAAAAGGAAAAGGGTCTGCGGCTGCTAGGAATGGTGGGAGTTGGAGTCCAAAACGCCTGGAAGGTCCAAGTTTGCCCATGCCATCTTTCGACAGAGACCTCTTCCTCCCCCTTCCCCTTCGCGCCCTTTCCCCCCTCCTGCCCAACACTTACGTTTTCTTCTCCACTGCCGCTTCTGCCGCCATTTTGATCCGAGGGGGCAGCGTGAGCGTGTTCAGGAGGGGAGGGGGGAGGGAGGAAGGCGTGACCCATGCTGGCACTACTGCGCAGACTCCCCCCAGAGCAAAGCAAGGCAAAGTGAGCAGAGCGAGGCTGGGAAGAAGGGAGCCCGAGTGGAGAAGAAAAGGTGTTCGGCAGGAGGAGGAAGAAAGCGTATTGGAGGATCCAGTTTCCCACGGCACACCTGATTATCACTCTCGGCACACTGGTTGGGAAACACTGCTCTAGTGATCCACTGTTTAGCCATGACGGGAGTGAGGGGGTCCGCTCTTAAATGGGTGGCCTCCTTTCTCCAAGATCGGGGACAACGGGTGGAGAGGGGAGGGATGGTCTCGGCAAGGGTCCCCCTTAATTGTGGGGTCCCCCAAGGGGCTATCCTCTCTCCTCTATTATTTAACATCTATATGCGTCCACTTTCCCAACTGGTGCGTAGTTTCGGTCTGGAGTGTCATCGGTACGCTGATGACACCCAGCTGGTGCTGAGGATGGGAGGCCGGCCGGACTCTGTACCCGATTATTTCCATCAGTGCCTGGAAGCCGTGACTGGGTGGCTACGGGCCAGCAGGTTGAAGGTGAACCCGTCGAAGATGGAGGTCCTTTGGTTGGGTCATCCCGGGTGGGGGGGGGGGGAGCTCCGGCTGCCAATAATGGACGGTGAGGTGATTAGTCCGTCGCCGCTGGTGAAAAGCCTGGGGGTCCAACTGGATCCTCTGCTGACGAAGGAGGCTCAGCGTTTTTCCATCTGCGCCAGGTGAGGCAGCTGGCGCCCTATCTTTCCGGTGACAACCTGGCTGCGGTAATCCAGGCCACGGTCATCTCGAGACTGGACTACTGTAACACGCTTTACATTGGCTTTCCTTTGTTGGTCATCCAAAAACTGAAGATGGTGCAAAGCGCTGCAGCTCGACTAACATGCCACATCACACCAGTCCTCCAGAGTTCGCACTGGCTCCCCATAGAGTACCGGATTGCCTTCAAAGTGCTGGTGTTAACCTTTAAGGCCTTGCATGGTCCGGGGCCAGTGTATCTGAATGACCACCTCTCCCTGCACATTCCCCAGAGACCACTACGGGCCATGGACCAAAACCTGTTGGAGGTTCCATCACTCAAGATTTGCCGATTGTCATCGACTCGGCAGCGCACCTTCTCCGTAGTAGTGCCTACCCTGTGGAACTCCCTCCCGGCAGAGGCACGAGCCATAACTGAGTGACAGGCCTTCTAGAGGGCCTGTAAGACCACCCTGTTCCGCCAGGCATTTAATCTCTAAGGTTGTGCTTTCCATTCTGGTCCTAATCTGTTGTTATTCTGTTTTTAACTACGTTGTGTTGTGTATTCATTGTTGTGAGCCACCCTGACCCTTTTTGGGAAGTGGAATATATACATAGAAATAATAAATAAATAAATAAGAAGGACTGGGTTGCGGTGAGTTTTCCGGGCTGTCTGGCCGTGCTCCAGAACCAGAAGCATTCTCTCCTGACGTTTTGCCCACATCTGCGGCAGGCATAGTAGAAAGAAACGGAAGAAACGTGAACAAGCTTAGGTACGTATGCAGATGATACCACTTTGATGGCCGAAAGCAGGAGAAGCTGAGGAGCCTTCTGATCCGGGTGAAATAAAGAGGAAAGGGCAAAAGCTGGGTTGCATCTAAACATCAAGAAAACTCAAGCTGATGGCAACCAGACAGATGGATAACTGGCAAATAGAGGGAGAAAACGTGGAGGCCGTGACAGGGTATGTATTTCTAGGCACAGAGATGACCAGGCGCAGAGGTGGCTGCCAAGGAGCGGTTGGTGGGGACGAGAGACAGGGCCTTCTCGGCGGTGCTGGCCCCCCCCCCCGGCCTATGGAACGCACTACCAAACGCGATAAGCTTGACACCATCCCTCTTGGCCTTCAGAAAAAAATTAGAATCATGGTTCTGGGACCAGTCATAATTTGCACTTCACTGGACACGGTCTGGAATAAAAGGTGTTGCGGCTGATGACACTGATGGTTCCTTGATGGTTTTCACTGATGTTATTTATTTTGCTTTTAATGATTATGTAATTTTAATGTGTATGTATATGACTATTATTATATTGTTGTATTTGCGGTGTAGCGGCCTTGTACCGCAGGGAGTGTAAGCCGTCCTGGGTCCCCCTTCGGGGGTAGAGAAGTGACCGGGTGCAAGTGAGGTCGAGCCCCAGAGCCCCTGTTTCAATGGCCTGCAGCAGGGAGTTCCACAGTTCCAAAAATGCCCATTGGACCAGCATGGCTGGGTAGTGTGGTTACAGCAGCAGTCTCCAAAGATACGTTCCTGTTTTGCTTTCCTTTCCTCTCTTCTAACATTGTGGGTAATCCTCCAATGAAATAAACTTCTATTTGCAACTTTTCCCCTTTTCCATGATGCCAGCAGACCAGGATTGCCAAGACTTACAGTTTTCCAAGGACTGTTTGAGGTCTGTAGTTTTCCAAATACCAGGACTCTCCTGAGGCAACAGAACTTCTTCCTGCAACTATACTCTGTTTCTTACATATGGGCATTGCCCCACAAGAGGCTTATCTTGCCCCATCCCCATTTTAAAAGGATACATCTAGTTTGAATTCTCTGAACTCATTACTTTATGTAACTGTATGAAATACCAAAGCTGTATGAAAGTCAAGCATGATATTTCCCTATATTTCTGTGTAAGTTCTCCCTTTGCATGCCCCAACCCCCATGAAATGTATTTTTAGAAAGGTAAGTTATACTGACTGTAAGGAAGCCCCCAAACATTTAGGAAGATCTAGCATAAGCCTTTGCAAGACTGAGGAGTGCTAATTAGCCTCTCCCAGGTGTCAAAGATGATTTCAAGAGACAGGAAAGGCTATTAGGCAACATCTATTCATTGATCAGGGATTCCTCTGTGACTCAGGAAGAGCCCTGTCTGCTAGACCCGGTTTAGCCTCACATGGAAAATCCCACAATCTCTCACACATTTACTAAACAAAGAAAAACCGTCAGAAGTGCATGCTACTGCCAGGAAATGTCATTAATTTTTGCCACCACGCAAGAGATAACCGATGTCACCAGATTTAGATTTTCCTCTCATCAATGAAAACCAAATTGGCATGTCTTAAACCCATTTATCCCAGATTTCCTCCCCATTGTCCTGAGCATGCTCCTTCCTCTCGCTCTCCATTGGCTCACTGGCGAGGCGAAGAAATTCCCTTATTGGCCAAAAGACAATGTGATTGGCTGGGGGGAACCAACTGGCGCCTAGCCCCAGCTGCTTGCCAAAGTTCCAACCAATCAGGGCGAAGCGCAGGAAGCATGAAGGGCGGGGGGAACTTGAATCTGGTGCCTTTGCAAAAGTGAATAAATATTCCAGAAAATGCCAATAAAGTTTATGTCAACTTTGCAGCATCAGGACTTTGCAGTTGTCATCCTTTCTCTCTATCTCTCTCTCTCTCTCTCTCTCTCTCTCTCTCTCTCTCTCTCTCTCTCTCTCTCGGTGCATGCCTTCCGGAATCTTGGTGAGAACCTCTCTTGGGATTTAGGGTTTTCCATTGGGCACATTGGGAAACATTGCTCGCCAAGGTTTTTTTTCCCTTTAACCCTCGCCTTAGGGGAATTTAGGGCCCACGCTCTTATAGCAAAGGCCACCCTTCGGGCCCAAGGGCTGGATTTCAGGTGACTGTACCAGAAATAAATTTGAGGTCCCAAGACCAAGGTGATGGAAACAAAGGAGATGTTCTCAAAGGTTTATGCTCAGAATTTTTTTATTATTATCTCAGGGAAGACAAAAGCCCACTTATTTGGTTCATTGGCCGCCTTGCTTTCTTCTCATCTTCATGGCCACGTGGGAAACTACAGGCTCAGCCAGGGCAGGATGTCCTTCTTTAGGAGATGTTCGTTCTGAGCCCCGAGGTTTCCTCTATGCCCAAGCACGGAGGTGGCTCTGGAAAGGCACACTTTTTGCCATGGAAGGAAAAGACCAAGGTTGGGATTCATGTTCTCAAGGTTTATTCAGAATTTTTTTTTTTTTCAGGGGAAGCAGGGAAGACAATATATTTATTTGATTGGGTTTCTTCAATAACAATAAAAGAGGTGGAACAAATTTGGGTATAGGACACTTGGAAGGAAAAGCAGGTTGGGATTCACCTTCTTTGAGCAGGATTTGCAAAGCAAACTGGGATGATAGAGTGGGAGGAATCATGAATAGGGAAAGGTACAGACATAGGCCAATATATGAGAAGAAAAGAACATCTCATCTGGGATTTGAAAGAGACTGCCAGGAACAGGAGAAGGGCCGGGTCTCTCCTTGATGCTGGAGAATTTTGGGGAATTTGCCATGTTGCTAGATGCGGCCTTCTTCCCCTGGACCTCAAGGGATGTCCTCTCTTCATGGCCCAAGTGTTGTTGAGGCCTAGTTTGCCGCTGAGAACTTGCACACGAATGGATATGCAAGGTAGCAATCTAACTGCGCCCACCTGGAGGAAACTGTAAGGCAAAGGGACAAAAGAGGGCACAATGAGAATAATGCACTCCTAACCCTCATTTGCTGCTTCCCCTTCGCAACTCATGACGTCCTAGCCAAGCAGCAGAGAGTTTCTCCACTCCCAGGAATTGATGGGAACTGCAGTATCTTCACTCACTTCTTGAGAGCATTCCTACCCACACCAATGACTGGTCAAGCTCAAACTTGGTTTACAGAGCCCACATCACCCACTGTACATCCTGCTGTGGTTTGTGGGAAGATGGACCATGAATCACGGGACTTGCAGTACCTTCACTCACTTCCTGAGACCACTGCGACACACACCAATGCCTGATCAGGACCAAACTTGGCACATAGAGCCCCCATGGCCCACTCTACACCCTGGTGCAGTTTGGAGGAGGAGGGGCCATGGATGATGGGACTTTCATATGGGAGTTGTAGTTCAACCCAGTTGACATTGGATCTAGATTCAATTTGGATCACAGACAAACAATGCCTTTCTCAAATAACCTGGACACCGCCGGGTCCCCAAGCTTTGAATTTGCCCGGCGATTGCCTCTATACGCACCTGTGGGCTGCCACACATTGATGAGTCCAATGCACTGGCTGGTTGAGCTGAAGGTGCTGGGTCTCCTGCCGTCCCAAAGAGCAGATCCAGGAGGGTATGCGAAGCCGTCAGTCCATCCCCAGTTGAGCTTCTGTATATTCTGCAGCAGAAAGAAAAGAACATTTTAATGAATGGAGGGTGGCTCGGAGTCAGCAGAGGCAGAGAGGGAGAAAGGGGTTTCCATTATGGGATACAGGATAGTTGCCAAACAGGGGAGAGACCACCGTATGATCAGAAAGTGGAGCGAGTTGAAAAGCAGACTCCACATCAGGGAGAATAATAGTAATAATAATAATACCACTTTATTTATATTCCACCCTTCTCACTCCGAAGGGGACTCAGGGCGGATCACAGCACATATACATGGCAAACATTCAATGCTGCTTTGTATAGACCAGGCGTGGGCAATTACCGGCCCTCCAGGTGTTTTGGACTTCAACTCCCAGAAATCCTAGCCAGTTTACCAGCTGTTAGGATTTCTGGGAGTTGAAGTCCAAAACACCTGGAGGGCCGGCAATTGCCCAGGTCTGGTATAGACAATACACAGGCAGACAGAACAGGAAGGAGGTGGTTGGTTTTGACTCAGTGTCCAGCTGTTTTTGGTGCCATGGAAGGTTGGGCTCGAGTCCAGAGGGTGCTGCTGCTATATCCTCTATGAGGAAGAGCTGCCAGGACGTCCCCCCTCCTTTTGGTCACTCAGCATTTTCTGATCTCCTTTCTTTATGGCATCATAAAACACACCCCGGTTTTAGTGGTACCTAATTTTGCTAATTACAGCTGAAGCTGTTTGTGAATTACTTAGGTAAACAATGAGCTAGGCTGACAGTCGGCAGCTCGTGCCGACCTGGGGCTTCAAACTTGCATGTATACACAACAGGTGGGGGCCGTGTCAATATCAAACTGAACACCAATACAAGAACAGTATGAACTAGTAAACAAATAAACAATGGTAAGAATCACGTGTTGTCTTTATCATTAGTATATATCAATAAGCAGGTGAGTATTCACATACAGTATGCATACAATATAAGAACAAAACGTAAAAGGTACACTCTGGCAACTGAGGAGGCAACCACTATGAGGACTCATGGAAGGCAGTTCAAACCTGTAATCAGGTGTGTATAGTCACAGTTCCCAAAGGTAAGTATTCCACAGGGTACAACGTGGTGAGAGTGGATGCTGTGGGGGTGGAGATTCCCCAGTAAAAGCCTCCAAGGTGCCAAAGACGACCTGGAAACCGCTGCAGCCCGGGATCTGCCATTAGACGCCCTTGCGTTTGCACCATTGAGCCTTAGCAGCCAGGTAGTGTACCTCTCTAGCCCCTTATATTCCTTCCTAATGCCTTGATTATATCCATGTATTCTGAATTGTATGTTCCGTTTGTTCCAATTGTATCTTTCAGATTATGTATGACAGCCGCCTTTGATGTGTATGTTACACTGTATCATTTGAATCTCCACCTGGCCTTGAGAAAAACCTGGGAGGTCGAAACGAGATTTGGCCTGGGCACCTGCCCCCTCGTCGGTCTAAATTGTGTGGAACGACCTCTTTTACTGCGATTATTTTCCATTGGGACCTTTATTTGCAGTTTGCGTTTGAGCAGTGGCTTCCCGCTTCAGCAGCCTCAGCCGCGTTTGTTTACATTCTACAAAGCGGCGATCCCGGGCTGCAGCGGTTTCCAGGTCGTCTTTGGCACCTTGGAGGCTTTTACTGGGGAATCTCCGCCCCCACAGCATCCACTCTCACCACGTTGTGCCCTGTGGAATACTTACCTTTGGGAACTGTGACTATACACACCTGATTACAGGTTTGAACTGCCTTCCACGAGTCCTCATAGTGGTTGCCTCCTCAGTTGCCAGAGTGTACCTTTTACGTTTTGTTCTTATATTGTATGCATATTGTATGTGAATACTCACCTGCTATTGATATATACTAATGATAAAGACAACACGTGATTCTTACCATTGTTTATTTGATTACTAGTTCATACTGTTCTTGTATTGGTGTTCAGCTTCAAACTTGCAACCAGCTGAGCTAAACCTCCATTTACGAGGCTCGCTTGGAACCTTTTTATCCGTTTGCTTTGCAAGCAGCGTTTGTACAGCCGGTCCCAAGACACACACACACACACACACACACACACACAGCCCTCAAAAGGCGAGGAGGAAAGAGCAGATACCTCACAGAATTAATGCACCAAAATCACGAGTTCAATCTGGGAGTTACATGAAAGGAATGCACCAAGAGCAGCAGTCTAAACTGGAAGCTGCCTTCAAGTTCTGCATTTAAGGTGTCGATGAACCAGCAGTGATTTTAGGGTTCACACTTGGCCCCGTCTCCAAGTTATCTCACAATGTAATCACATGTATTCCAAAGTCCAAAATGTGGAAACGTGTAGGTCTCCAGGCCCCAAGCATTTGGGGGAGGGAGGCTCATCCTATGCAGGAGAGCCTGTTGCTTGTGAGCCCTCTGAGTGAGGAAACGGAGGCTCCCTGTGACGGCGCAGTGAGCGCCACCTGCATAAAGAACCTTGAGTTTGTAAAGGTTTGCATTGTTAAGGTGTGTTTGCAGCTTGCACAGTTTGGAAGAGGTATAGTTGCAATGATTGGTCCTTAGCACCTGCCAATCATTATTAGCAGAGCCCAATTTAGTTTGTTCCACCCCCTTTCCAAGGGATCTGGGGAACGAGCTACTTTTGCATTCTGTAGACCAGTGTTTCCCAACCGGTGTGCTGAGGCACACTGGTGTGCCGTGGGAGATCGTCAGGTGTGCCGTGGGAAATTGTTTTCTAGCTTCATTCAAGAGAGGTTACTGAGGGAGGGAAGGTGGGGACATTGCAGGGAGGCGTCCTCTCTCTGGGTCTCTTTCTCTGTCCGGGGTTGGCTGGATGGCCTCCAGTGGCCGAGTTCCGAGGGCCGAGGTGAGGGGGGAAAGCAGCATGGCGCAGAGCTCTAGGCGGGGGCGCTTGTCCATGTCTCTCTCTCCCGCGCATGCTCTCTCTCGCACTTCGGAGCGCCTTCGCCACTGAGCTCCACGCGCCTCGCCTCCTTTTCTTCGTCCTTGTCTTCCTCCCTCGACAGAGCTCCATCCGGTGGGGAGACGCTGGGACAGTGGAGCAGAGGGGAGACAGGGCTGCCGGAGCAGCGGAGAGGGGAGGGGAGCCTCTCTAGGATCCAGGGGCAGAGACCCACAGCTGGCCGGGGGGTGGGAGGGGGAGGGAGGGGGTGGGTCGTCCCTGCGGACGTTGGGCTGAGTGGATGCTGCGGACACTTTGCGGGGAGGGGAGGGGGCGCTGCCTGGGTGCCTTCAAGAAGTGGGGGAGCCTGGCAAGAGGGGGCGACCCTGCAGGGGAGGGGGCGACCCTGACTCATTGCCGGAGGCGTGCCCACCTCAGAAAGGTTTTTATAGGCACACAGGTTCTGCAGGAGAAAATGTGTATTTGTTTGAATTGTACAGACATAGCTGCTGTGTTTTTGGCTGGTGTTTCTCTTGCGGTCCAGTCTTGCAGCAAATACATTTTGCCTGAGTGTATGAATACATTTGAAAACATATTAACTATATGTGTTGCTGTGTTGGAGTGTCATTTTGTGTCATTTTGGTTGGTGGTGTGCCCCAGGGTTTTGTAAATGTAAAAAATGTGCCACGGCTCAAAAAAACGTTGAAAAGCACTGCTCTGGGCTACCTGGGCCCCTCCTGAAAGGACGTGTTAAAGGTTTCGCCAGACCAGGCCCTTGGTCAGGCCATCCTTCAAAACCAGTCTGATCTCCTTGGGATTCAAGCAGAAGGATCAGCATATCGGAAGGCTGAGTGACTCTGGGGAGTTCCAAGCGCCTCCAAACCAGTCGCCCGGCCTCAAGAGGAAGACTTCGTGACTTCAAAGTTCGGCCATCTGGTTGGGGCTGCGAGTGTTCCTACCTCAAAGCCATTGGAAGAGAAAGGACTCAGAGAGCTTTTCCGCTATAGTTTCACAGACCAATTACTGTAAAAGGAACTCTACAGTAAGAACCTTTCTACCTTATTTTAGGAACTATATTACCAGTTGTTATTTTGGGGAAATGAAGTAAAGTGCCTGAGTGAAGTTAACTCATGTAATGGACAATAAAGCGTTCGAGTTAATTAAAGTCTTCAGTTTGGTACTTGAAGCCCTAAACCTTTAAAAGGAGGCAAAAAAAAGCAATTCCCCGGGATAGATAGACCACGTCCTTGCCCTTCCACAAGGCACTGATAGCCCGGAAGTGACGGTAACCCCCCACTGCAATGTCTTCCAATGGTTCTTGCTCACCGAGGATTCAGGTGTGGCGTGGAAACCAATCCAGACTTCGTATGGGCTGCTAGTTTTCTTGATGTACTTGGAAATAATATTTTCCTCTGATTTTGACTGAATGGAAGCTAAGTGACCCCCTCGCCAATAGTCGCAGTAATCCTGCACGGAGAAGGAGAAAAGACAAAATATGGTTTAAGAGCAGGCTCATCTGGTAAGGCCCTCCATCCTCACTCCCTTTGCCAGAAACCCAAGCGGTCTTCCCAGTAAAGAGCAAAGGAAGCCCAGTCGCTGGCAGGAGGCAAGGCTTCGAATGAAGAAAAGGCTTCTTTCAAGCCCTCTTCCAGTCCAAATAATGAGGACAAACCATTGTGATCCCCCTGCGTTCAAGCAGATTTGACCTGCAGCAGGGTGTTCCACAGTTCCTGGATGCCCCGTTGGGCCAGCATAGTCGGGGAGTGTGGCTACACTTGCCTCTTTCCCCCAACCTAACATTGTACCTAATCCCCCAATAAAAAGTATCTAAATTGCCCCTGTGGCGTCCCGGGGAGGATGTGGCTGCGTTCCTTTGAACCGCAGATACGGAAACCCCTTGGGCCCCCGTATCCGCAAGTCAACAGATCACTTCCATTTTGGTGCCAGGTTTTTCCCATGCTAATTTTAACCCTGTCTGCTATCTCGGATTTTGCATTTGGGCCTCTGAACCCAAATAGGAAAATCAGTAAAATACAAACCCACAAATGTATGGATTTTATCAGCTCCCTGTGTCTAGGAGTTCTTTTCCCTTCTAGAAAGATGCGGACCATCCAATGTCCTCTTTGGGTTCACTTAACTGGGGTGGTTGGATTAAAATCCAGCACATACCTCAGCATCTTCCCAGGGGAGAGGCTCACTCAGGTATTCATAGCACATGTTTCGGTAGTAAAGAGTCCCAGCAGGACATGGGGACCGAGGGCGAGGCAACGACAGATCCCTGACCCCTGCAAGAAAGGAAGAAGAATAGGCGGCACGCCCCCTTCGTAATGCTGCAGGAGCCCAAAACAGAGACACGAGTTCAATCCATCCATCCTTCATTTTTCATGCTTAGTATAATTAACATATATACTCGAGTATAAGCTGACCCAAATATAAGCCGAGGCACCTAATTTTACCACAAAAATCTGGGAAAGCATATTGACTCGAGTATAAGCCCAGGGTGAGAAATGCAGCTGCTACTGGTCGGTTTCAAAATAAAAACAGATACCAATAAAATTATATTTTTGGAGTATTTTTCATTGCGGCATCAGTAGGTTAAATGCTTTTGAATATTTACATAAAACTGTAATTTAAAATAAGACTCCAACTCTGATGAAACCATTGTTCTCGCCACCTTCTATGTAAATGTGTTTATGTTTCCTTCCAAGAATAATAAAGAGAGTAAAATAATAAATGTAATCATAATAAGAGTAAAATAATAAATGTAATAAAACAATAATAAATACAGAAAAATAGAGTAAAATAATGTAAATATAATAATAATAGAGTAACATCATAAATGTAATAAAATAATACTAATAACAGAGTAAAATAATAAATAACCTTGACTCAAGTATAAGCCAAGGGGAGCTTTTACAGCGTAAAAAGGGGGTTGAAAAACTAGGCTTATACTCGAGTATATACAATAAATAGCATTGTTTCTGATTTATTCCCATTTATCTTCAATCCGGTCACCCATTCAAATTCCGTTAAATGTTTCTTCATTATCTCCATTTTCTTCATTGTCTCCTTAATTATTATCAATGTGTCATCTGCAAATAAGCTAATTTTTCCTAACTTTGTTCCTATGCCTTCTAATTCATTGTCTTTTCTTATCATAACCATCGCAAATAATATGGGAGGGATAGGGCATCCTTGCTTTGTGCCTCGTGTTATTTTTTTTATATCTCCAGTGGTTCCATCAGTATTTATTTATTTATTTACAGTATTTATATTCTGCCCTTCTCACCCCGCAGGGCACTTGGGCAGATTACAGTGTACACATACATGGCAAACATTCAATGCTGTATAGACCAGGGGTGCTCACACTTTTTCAGCATGCGAGCTACTTGTAAAACAACCAAGTCAAAAGGATCTCCCTCCCCACGACTCAGAGAGCCATAAAAGCAAAATATTTGGAAATGTATTTCAGTGAGAGACATATAATATATTTTAAGACTGAATTCAACTAAATGTGAGTATAAGAAGCCCCTGAATGTATTCATAATAATAATAATGATGATATTCATTCAGCCTCTGCTACTACTACTACTACTAATAATAATAGTAACAACAACAATAGGTTCCTAGTAGAAGGAGACCTCCAAGGGCCATCCAGTCCAACCTCCTTCTGCCATAAGGGAAAAACACAATCAAACCATTCTTCTTAGATGGCCATTCAGCCTCTGATAAGAACAACAACAACAACAACAACAACAACGGGTTCCTAGAATAGGAGGAGACCTCTAAGGGCCATCCAGTCCAACCTCCTTCTGCACCTGGGCGGCATTGGGAGCCTGTGGGGCGGGACTGAGCCTTCCTCCCGCCCTGCCTGCGATCTACCAGGACGCCCTACGCGATCTACCAGTAGATCACGATTTACCTAATGAGCATCCCTGCCATAGACATACAACCCATATAGTCAGACAGACAGAGGCTATTTAACATTCCACTTTTCTGGCCACCAAGGCGCTGTCGCTTCACCGTCCACCTGCGACACTGATGAAGTACTTTCCGCATTCCCTGCATGCTTTGCTGGGAATTTTTTAATGGCCTTGTAAATTAGTTAAATTAGCCTCCCCACACATAGGTGGAACCTAAATTTCCTACTTGACAGATGCAACTGTCTTTCGGGTTGCAAAGGTTGACAACAAGCTACACAATTGGTTGGAAGCTCACTCCGACTCAGGCTGGCTCCGAACTCATGACCTTTCGGTCAGTAGTGATCTTAATGCAGCCGACACCCAGCCAGCTGGGCCACAGTATATTTTTGTATAACTATCTGAATACATTTGGCTTTTTATATTTTTAATTCTATTCCCTATTCCAAATTTGTTCATGATTATTGGAATAGTTGGCTCTAGCTCACCATTTTTCCAGCACTGGGGGTGTATACCATTGAATGAATGGATGCCACTTGACCTGCTGTGACTCAGTGCTATGGAACCCTCTTGGTGAGGTCTTCTCCCCAAACTGCAACTCACCAAACAACATGATTCGAAAGCATTGAGCCATGGCGGCCCGAGGAGTGTCGGACTGCATTTATTATTCCCCCGTGGTTTGGCCAAGCCCCAATGCTTACCTTCCGTGGAGGGGCTCAAGGCCAGGCAGCCCAGGAGGCAGAGCCCAACATAGAACACCGGTCCCATCTTCGGTTCTTCTGGAAAAGAACAACAAGCATGACGACTCCCCACTGCCTTCCCCTCCAAGGAAACCCACCAGGATGTAATACTGGATGCGGATTCATATATATTTGAGAATAAGAATTAAAACGATCTGTACAGGTGCATTTCCGGCTGAAGCGGCTCTGCCTTGCAAAGGAGGGGGGCAGCTATTTGTCCCCTCAATATTGAGCAGGATGGGGCCTTGGATTGGTTCCCAACCACTCTGAGTAAGGTGAGCCCACACCATTGGGACGTTGGGATTAAGCTGCATGCAGGGACTTTCCAGGAGAGCAAGAGGCACTTTTGAAATCTGGGGAAGTCTCAGTCCCTTGCAGTTTCCATGTGAGGGTTGAATGAAAAGTAACGCCTCTACCTTCGTTACTTGGGTTTGGATAGGAATATTTTAACAAATCAAACGGAGAAATAATCCTTAGAATGTGCTCTTTGACTACCACTATTCACTTTCCCACATAATCATCAGACAATTGGAGACATTTCTGCCAACGATGAACAAGTTTTCTGAAGCCATCATGGAAGAAGTCAACACTCTGTTTCGGCAACCAGTGTTAGCATTCTGGGTACCCATCATGCACAGATCTTCCGATAGCCAAGCAAAGCAATAATGTGACAGGCGCGTCTGTCTGTCTCTCTCTTCACCACGCTCCTAGTCTTCGGCTGCTCTCCTCTTGCTGCCCCTTGGCCCTGCTGCTGGCCTGGCTGCTGCTGGTGGTCTCCCGTCCGGGGGCAACAGGAGCAGCAAGAGGAGAACGGCCAAAGACTTGGAGTGTGGTGAAGAGAGACAGACGCGCCTGCCAGCCCTGCAGCCCCAGCCATGGTGCACTTTGCCTCAAACACCCTGGAATGTGGCGGGAATGTGGCATAGCTGGCTGGGAGTCAGCTGCATAAGATCTCTACTGACCAGAAGGTCATGAGTTTGAGTCCTGCCGAAGTCGGGGTGAGCGCTCAACCATTGTGAAGCTCGTTGTCGACCTTTGCAACCCGAAAGACAGTTGCATCTGTCAAGTAGGAAATTTAGGTACCACGTTGTGGGGAGGCTAAGTTAACTAATTTACGAGGCCCTAAATATCCAGGAAATGTATGCAAAAGGAGTGAAGGACTGTGACAGCTCCCCCTGGTGGCTAGACGCTGAAATGTTAAATTGCCTTTGAGTGTCTTGTCTTACATGTTTGTATGTCAAAGGGCATTGAATGTTTGCCTGTATATGTGCATTGCGATCCGCCCTGCGGGGTGAGAAGGGTGGAATATAAATGATGTAAATAAATAATAAATAAATAAAGATCTACCGGCGGAGCTGGAGTATCCGAGGTCAGCGCCCTTTGGGGCTGGGGGGAGGGGGGCAGGAAGGCCCCGGTCTGCTTGCCTGCCTGCCTGCCTGCCTGCCCTGGGGCCTCTGTACTTGGCACCGTCTTGCTCCCCCCAATTCAGATCCAGGACTCACAGCGTCTGCACCTTCACTTCCCTCTTCCTCCCCAGTCCCCAACCAGGAGAGCAGCACCAGCACCAGCCAGGCTGCTATTAGTTCAGCCGCCCCTGCCGGAGGGCCGGATCAATGCCCCCAGGGGGGCGGGTCTGGCCCGTGGGCCATAGTTGGAGGACCCCTGCTCTAAATAATATGACAGGAATGCATTAGATTCTCAGCATTTTAAAGTCACACGCATGCCACGAAACACAAATGAATCATGCATGGACATACAATTGATCTCTACTTTGACCGCTATGACAGGGGTAATCATTTCTCATCATCATTTCCTCTTTCCCTCCAAAGTTTTGGGAGCATCTTTATTGCAGAATGAATGCGGTTTGACACAGCTCTAACTGGCATGACCAAGAGCACGGGTGCACCACCGAACTACAACTCCCAGGATTCTATGCCATTGAGCCACGGCAGTCAAAGTGGTATCAAACTGCATTTAACTCTACAGCGGAGACGCACCTTAGCAAGCATGTGCGTAGCATTGTCGCAATGAAAACTATCAACCTAGGCAAGAAATACATGCCCCCCACCCCATTTTCTGTGACATCTGAAATTGTATTTTACTGCCAAAGGGAAGAATGGTGAATAACCCAAAGGGAATTGTTCTCACCTCTGAAAGAAAGCGCCGTCTAAAGTCCCGCACTTTCCACGCTGGGTTTTTATGTGCCCAGGGACTCGGTGCGCCTGCCCCTCGCTTTCCCATGGGAATGCGGCATTTGCAGCAGCAAGATAAGGAGAGCAGGCGTCCAACATTAAGGTCAAGGGAAGCAGGTCGAGTCCTTAAGGGATGGGAAAGCGATAAGCAGGGGCAGCTGCTGGCTCTTGATTTCCAGTAATGGCAAGGTCAGGTCCACAAGGTGATGCGAGGGGCCTCTATGCAAGGAGGCCTCCCTTTGTCCACCCAGGCAATCCAAGCTTGTTTTCTGCTTCTCCAGAGACAAGGACACGATGGCACGATGGACTCAGGCTGCAGGGAAAGCGTTCCCATCTCTGGATGAGGAAGGACCTTCTGACAGTGGGGTGTGCTGCTGCCTGGGAGAGGACCCTCCTTCTCTGGAGGGAAGTCTAAACAGCCTGAATGGCCATCTGTTGGGAGGGCTTGGATTGTGCCCTCCTGCCTGGCAGAATAGGGTCAAAATTGTATGGCCCTCCTTCCTAGCTAGCAATAATCTCTGAGCCCCCATCCTCACTGTCTCAGGGGAGTGTGCTTGCTCCATCCATGTTCAACATTTACACAAATGCTCAGCCACGGCCCGAAGGGACAGAGAGTTTCATCTATGCTGGCAATCATGCCATCACTGCTCAAGCAGGGAGCTTTGAGATGGTTGAACAGAAGCTCTCTGAAGCTTTAGGTGTTCTTACTGCCTATTGGCCGGAAGCTCACTCCGACCCAGGCTGGCTTCGAACTCATGACCTTTTGGTCCCGGTGCAGATTGTTTATAGATTGTTTTATTATTAAATTATTTATTATTTTATTTATTAATTCACACTTGTTAGTCGCCACTCCCAGTGTGGCTCGGGGCAACTTACATAGCAAAAGCACAAGGCAAACACAGTCATAAAACAGTAAAATCGCAGTAAAAACACAATAAAAACACAATAAAATAGTACAAGGTATTACTAGTTGGTATACAACCCAACACAAGCTGTCTGCAAGAATTGTGGAGGCCATTAGCAGAGCGTCAGCGGCTTTAGTCCCCAAAAGCCTGTCGAAACAGGAGCGTTTTGCACACCTTCCGGAATGCCAAAAGATCTGAGATGGCCCGGATGTTAGAAGGCAGTGCATTCCACAGAACAGGGGCAACTACCGAGAAGGCCCTCCTTCTTGTGGCTGTAAGATGGTACCGTTTAAAACTGGAAACACCCAAGAGTAGTTCAGACTCAGAACATAGTGGCCTAGTCTAAACTATCTAGTCCGTGAGCTCCTTTTTGCCGATGCTGCTGCCCTTGTCGCCCATTCAGAAGCAGCCCTGCAGCGCCTGACGTCTTACTTTGCAGCAGCTGCAGGACTGTTTGGGCTGGAAGTCAGCCTGAAGAAAATGGAAGTCCTCTACCAGTCCACACTATAGGAAGAACACCACCATCCTCACGTCAGCATAGGCAAATCTGTGCTTAAGTCCGTTCAGCAGTTCACCTACCAGGGAAGCATCATCTCTTCAGACGCCAAGATTGACAAAGAGATAGATCACAGATTAGCAAAGGCATAGAGTGCATTCGGAAGGCTTCACAAAAGAGTCTGGAGCAACAAGCACCTGAGGCAAAGCACCAAAATCAGTGTGTACAGAGCTATCGTACTGTCTACTCTCCTCTATGGGTCTGAAACATGGGTCACCTATCGCCAACACCTACGACTCGAACGCTTTCATCAGCGCAGTCTTTGCAGAATCCTAAATGTACACTGGACTGACTATGTGACGAATGTTGCTGTTCTTGATCAAGCAGGGATCACCAGCGTTGAGGCCATGCTATTGAGAACACCGCTGCGCTGGGCAGGACACGAGGTCTCTAGGATGGAGGACCACCGCCTCCCAAAGATACTACTCTATGGTGAACTCGCCACGGGTCAGCGCAAGAGAGGCGCCCACCAAAAAGAGATATAAGGACTCCCTGAAACAACATCTCAGACTTGGCCGGATTGATCACCAACAATGGTCCACTCTGGCCTCACATCGGGAGGCATGGAGACGCACTATCCACAATGCTGCGGCCTCTTTCGAGAAGACACGCCGAACGGGTCTCGAAGAGAAACGACAACGCAGAAAGAACCGCAACTTGGGAACAACATCACCCAAGGAGACTTTCTGCTGTGCTTTCTGCAACCGAACTTGCCTATCTCAGATTGGCCTTTTAGTCATCAACGCGCTTGTAAAAAGTGTGGGATGAGTCCTTCCAAAGAATCTTTGTTCGCAAAGTAATGCCGAGAATATACATTATTTTAGTAGTTATACACTATTTTAAGTCTTTATAAACTTAAAATAAAGTGAAGGAATGGAAGGAAAGGCCCTTCAAGGCTGGGGGGAGGGAGGATTGAGGAGGGAAAGTGCGTTGGAGAGCGGCGGCTGCAGCAGCAAAACCCCACAAAACAGCAAAAAAAACCCCCATGATGTATGTTTTAAATTAATATATTTTTAAAATCCGCGAAACAGCGAGTTCGCAATAAGCGAACCGCGAAGTAGCGAGGGAACACTGTTGCATTGCGTTGCGTTGTATTACTATATTCAGCATCCTTGAACACGAACAGCTCTCTGGTTTAGTTCTCAAGGAAGAAGGATCCCTCTGCTGGCCACCGCGAGTAACCGCAGCCTCCTTTCCCCTGGGGCGGGGCGAGGGGAGCCGGAGTCGCCTCTCAGTGCGCATGCGTCACTCCCGGGGGCGGACGGAACCATTGGCAGAGCCAGCGCAGGGGTGCGTCGGAGAACCCGGAAGCCAGCCGCAAGGGGGAAGCACGTGGGTGAGGTTTGAGTTTTGGAAATGAGGAGTGTTTGGGAAATGTTTTGGAAAGTGTCCTATTGGAGGGCAGGGAATATTCCCAGGGATATGGATTGGCCTTGTGTCTAGATTCCCTTGGATGGCATCACCACTGCTTTGGATTTCAGTATTCCTATTTCTGTTTTATGGACTCTCCCAAAGCCTTTGGCTGTGTGCATCATCATACATTGTGGCAAGTTCTTGGTGGTATGCACTTCCTTCCTTCCTTCCTTAGCGACCCCTCCTTGTCTCTTGGCCCGCCTTCCTCTTGGCACGTTTCTCCCTTTCCCCCTCCATTTGTGCTTCTTCAAATTCTGCAGCACTGCTGGTCACAGCTGACCTCCAGCTGGAGCGCTCAAGGGCCAGGGCTTCCCATGCCAGAGTTTTAAAGGTTGGCTTTGAGCCCATCTTTCAATCTCTTTTCCTGTCCTCCAACAATCCCTTTTCCGTGGTTGCATTTTAACTATGTTTAAATATGTGATTTTGTAGATGTGCTTGATTATATTATGCCCTGCCTTGAGCCAAAAAGGAGAGGTGGGTAAGAATATATATATCTATATATATAAAAGGGAAATGGTCGTGCAAAGGGGCAAATACACGCCAAAACTACATTCCCCACACCCACAACAAAACCCAGGGCCACTCATCCCCACCACGAGGTACATCACCCACCCACAAAAACACCCAAAAACCAACATAACCCCCAAAACATTCCCACAAAAAAAACCCTTGCTACGCATGCGCACAACCCCATAAACACAAAATGGCCGCCAAAAACACGTCACAAAACCCAACACAATCCAGAACCCGGCCCCGTGCCACTGCCACAATGCCCACCTCCTCCGCCGCTTCCACGCAGCTCCTGAACACGGGACACCCGGCTGCCGCCTTGCCCGCCTTCTCAGCCGCATCCTTAGCCCCGAGGAGAGGGCCAGAAGGACAAGGACAGGCAGCGGGAACGCAGCGGGGAAAGGCGTCCCCGCGACCCGTCTCCATGCGGCGCCTGGAAGGTAAGTCAACTACAACTCCCAGAAGTCTCTGCACCGGTCGCTAGGAAACGGGCCGGCGCAAAGCTTTCTGGGAGATGTAGTTGACTTACCTTCCAGGCGCCGCATGGAGGCGGGTCGCGGGGGACGCCTTTCCCGCTGCCGGCCGGAAACACACAGGAAGTAGCCCACAATGCCCAAGACAGCATTGTGGGAGTCCCGTAGTCCCCGCCTCTCCGCCATGGCCGCTTCCTCCAACCCCTACGCAGCCTCCATTCCGCTGCCCGGGGACGAGGCCGAGGGGGAGCCGCATCTCCCAGCGCCCTCCTCTTCGAACAGCGGAAACGAGCCCAAGGAGAAGGCCGCGGGGTAAGGAAAACGAGCGGATCCCCATCGCCATCCTCTTCGGCCTCCTCCTCTACACATACACACACACATCACAACAAAACAACATTTAAAAAACCCACATAAAAACACATATAAAAACACAACCACATACAAACACAAATATCTCCACACAACTAAATTAACACATCCACACTAACACATACACAAAAAAACACACATCCCCACCTCTCCATATATACACATACATAAATATACATATACAAACAAACAAAAATATATACACATAAACAAACACAAAACACACACAGATAACTACACACAAAAAAACCCCATACCAAGAACAATACAAACACACACATGTATATACACACACAGAAAGAAAAAAAAACCCCAAAACCAAAAGACTCACATGCACACAAACCACCAAAACAGCAAACACACCTTCAACTATAAAAACACACACACACATACAAATACACACACCAAACATACCCACAACACTACAAAACCATACATACCCTGACATTCTCTCATCACCTACATAGGGCACAGCAACGCGTGCCGGGTTCAGCTAGTGTGTGTGTGTGTGTGTGTGTGTGTGTATATATATATATATATATATATATATATATATATATATAAAGGAACAGTCGTCATGTGAAGACTACCTCAAACAGAGAAACCTTACAACGCAGAAACACAAAACTTGCCAACAGAAATAGGCCTCAAGCAAGGTACGTTTGTAGCAAAGAAACTTTCCCCCAAAACCTAAAAGGCCCCCAAAACAACGAGTAAAAAACCCTACATTTCCCAGCATCCTCCGGGCTGCCAAAGACTCCCCAGCCTCTACATTCTGACAACATGATTGGCTGCCAATAAGGGCGGATTTGCATAACTGCTGTACTGGCCAGCCAACATGAACATTCCGACCCATAACAAACTGTCAGCCAGAGCCTCCTCCAACACTTTCAAATCAGAAGCCCATGATAGAGATCAACATATATAACCTTTCTCTAAGATCAGGCACTGTACCCGAGGACTGGAGGGAGGCAAATGTAACTCCGATCTTCAAGAAAGGATCCAGGGGTGATCCAGGAAATTATAGGCCAGTTAGTCTAACCTCAGTTCCAGGCAAAGTGATGGAAACCATTATTAAAGAAAAAATTACTAAGCACATAGAAGAACAGGCATTGCTGAAGGAAAATCAACATGGTTTCTGCAAAGGCAAATCATGTCTTACTAACTTGATAGAATTCTTTGAGGGTGTAAATAAACACATAGATAAAGGGGACCCAGTCGATATTGTTTACCTTGACTTTCAAAAGGCTTTTGACAAAGTCCCTCACCAAAGGCTCCTAAATAAGCTCTTCAGCCATGGAATCAGGGGACAGGTCTTGTCCTGGATTGGAACCTGGCTAAACTGTAGGAAACAAAGGGTGGTAATAAATGGACACTTCTCTGGGTGGAAAGAGGTGAGAAGTGGCGTACCCCAAGGTTCAGTTTTAGGACCGTTACTTTTTAATTTATTCATAAACGATCTGGATGTAGACGTAAATTGTGAGGTAGCAAAGTTTGCAGATGACACTAAATTGTTCAGGTAGTTAAAAATGAAACTGACTGTAAAGAGCTCCAGAAAGATCTCTCGAAATTGAGTGAATGGGCAACAAAGTGGCAAATGCATTTTAACCTAAACAAGTGTAAAGTCATGCACATCGGGGCAAAGAACCCCAAATACACTTATCAACTGATGGGATCAAAGCTTTCTGAGACAAACCAGGAAAGGGATCTTGGGGTTTTGGTGGACAGCTCAATGAAGATGTCAACCCAGTGCGCTGCAGCAGTGAAAAAAGCAAATTCTATGCTTGGCATGATCAGGAAGGGAATCGAAAATAGGTCGGCAAATGTTGTATTGCCTCTCTACAAATCTATGGTGAGGCCACATCTGGAGTACTGTGTACAATTCTGGTCACCGCACCTCAAAAAAGGATATAACGGAACTGGAAAAGGTACAAAGAAGGGCAACAAATATGATCCAAGGGATGGAGCAGCTCCCTTATGAAATCAGGTTGCAACGCCTTGGTCTTTTCAGCCTTGAAAGACGGCGTCTAAGAGGTGACTTGATCGAAGTGTATAAAATCATGCATGGGATAGAAAAGGTGAACAAAGAAAAATATTTTCTCTGTCACACAACACTAGGACTAGGGGGCACTCCTAAAGCTCCAAGGTAGGAAAGTTAGGACTAATAAAGGGAAATATTTCTTCACCCAGAGGGTCATTGGGTTATGGAACTCACTTCCAGAGGAGGTTGTGACAGCTGTCAGCCTGGACAGCTTCAAGGCAGGATTAGACAGATTCATGGAGACCAAGGGAATCAGTAGCTACTGAAATGGACATCCAAGTGCCACCTCTGTGTGGATGGAGGCAGGCAGGATTTTCCCGGGTACTGGTTGTGGGGGTCGGGAGCAGGTGAGGTTTTGCCCTCCTTTCTGCTAGAGATCCCCGTGTACAACTAGTGGGCCACTGTGTCACACAGAATGCTGGACTAGATGGGCTGAGGCCCGATTCAGCATGGCTCTTCTTATGTTCTTATGTTCTTATGTTCTAACACCATTCAAGGGGAGCTCTTCTTCCTTTCCCAAAAGATCTCCAGTGGCTTGGAATTCCACATTAATAAGAGGACCGTCCAGCAACAATGGGGTTTGCCAAGGAGGGTGCTCCAGCCCCTCTATATGCTGGCTCCAAGGGATGGAGGTCATCACCAAGTACCTTCTGGTGCCCAGCGCTGGAAGAGCTCCCTCAGATGGCCTGTCCATGAGCAAAGCCTCCTCGGACATCGACCAATGGGTGCAAAAGATACAGAGCAGGACATCTTGAAAAAGAGAGGAGCAGAAAGTAAGCTAGACATGAAGATCTTGAGAAAGGTGGCTCAAAAGGAGACGGAAAGGATTTTTAACAGTCCCCCAACAGACACTGGACGCACCTGTGAAGATAGAGATCCCCTGACAGGACAAGCCCTCCCCAAGCTGATCCGTCCTGGCCATGGTACCAGTCAAACCCCAAGGACTGCAGGCAAAGAGCTGAGGCACAAACATAACACACCCCATTCACTAACAACAATTCCAACCCTTACATACTCAGACTTTCTCGCATCTCCTAAATAGGGCACAGCAACGCGTGCCGGGTACAGCTAGTATATATATACATACACACACACACACATATCGGCATTATTTCCCGAACGAAGATTCTTAGGAAGGACTCACCCCACGCTTTTTACAAGTGCGTTGATGACTACAAAGGCCAATCAGATAGGCAAGTTCGGTTGCAGAAACCACAGCAGAAAGTCTCCCTGGGTGATGTTGTCTCCAAGTTGCAGTTCTTTCTGTGTTGTCGAGACACATTTGGTGTTTTCTCGAAAGAGGCCGCAGCATTGTGGAGAGTGCGTCTCCATGCCTCCCGATGTGAGGCCAGGGTGGACCATTTGTGGTGATCAATCTGGCCGAGCCTGAGATGTTGTTTCAGGGAGTCCTTGTATCTCTTTTTGGGGGTGCCTCTCTTGCGCTGACCTGTGGCGAGTTCACCGTAGAGTAGTATCTTTGGGAGGCCGTGGTCCTCCATCCTAGAGACGTGCCCTGCCCAGCGCAGCTGTGTTCTCAACAGCATGGCCTCAATGCTGGTGATCCCTGCTTGCTCAAGGACAGCAACATTTGTCACATAGTTGGTCCAGTGTATATTTAGGATTGTGCAAAGACAGTGCTGATGAAAGCGTTCGAGGAGTCGCAGATGTTGGCGATAGGTGACCCATGTTTTAGACCCATAGAGGAGAATAGACAGTATGATAGCTCTGTACACACTGATTTTGGTGCTTTGCCTCAGGTGCTTGTTGCTCCAGACTCTATTGTGAAGCTTTCCGAATGCACTCTATGTCTTTGCTAATCTGTGATCTATCTCTTTGTCAATCTTGGCATCTGAAGAGATGATGCTTCCCAGGTAGGTGAACTGCTGAACGGACATAAGCACAGATGTTCCTATGCTGACGTGGGGATGATGGTGTTCTTCCTGTGGTGCGGGCTGGTAGAGGACTTCCGTTTTCTTCAGGCTGACTTCCAGCCCAAACAGCTCTGCAGCTGCTGCAAAGCAAGATGTGAGGCACTGCAGGGCTGCTTCTGAATATATATATGTGTGTGTGTGTGTGTGTGTGTGTGTGAGATATATATATATATATATATATATGTATATATATAATATATCATATAATAATTCTTATGTGAATCCTGCCTCAAGCTGAAAGGAGACGTGATTTTTTAAAAAGTTGTTGTTATTTGAATCCTGCCTCAATCCATAGGAGAGGTGGGAAATAAATGACAAAATATTGTTGTTGTTGTTTTTATTATTGTTGTTATGTCAATCTTGCCTCGAGCTGAAAGTAAGTGGGCAATAAATAAAAATATATTATTTTTGTTGTTAGTTAGTTACTCTCTGTACCTTTGAGTAGCAGTAGTAGTAGTAATAATAATAATACTCAACAATAATATAATATAGAAAATACTCTGGATCCTGAAATAATTTTGAAATAATAATAACAACATACTGTCTCAAAGATGGAACCCAAGCTAAAACATTGAATCCTGTAATAATAATAATAATAAATTATTATTATTAACTTTATTTATATTCCGCTCTTCTCACCCCCAAGGGGACTCAGAGCGGATTACAGTACACATACTTGCAGACAATCCCTGCAGTTCAACATATAAAGACATATTTAGACGAACAGAGGCAAACTTCTGGCCACCAGGGGGAGCTGTCACACTCCTCATTTCTCTCAGTGTTTTCCAGCGTCTCTTGTTGTTCTTCCACAATCCTCAGCGATTCTTTATGGCCTCATAAATCAGTCAAAATTTGCCTCCCCACTTAATGTGGTACCTTTATCTCCTACTTGACAAATGAACTGTCTTTCGGACTGCAAAGGTCAACAGCAGGCTACACTTAAGGTCGAGCACCCACCTCGACCCAGGCAGGCCTCAAACTCATGACCTACTGGTCAGAGATCTTATGCACTTAGCCAGCTGCGCCACTTCCCGGTGCTTTGCACCACTTAATTATAATAATAATAATTTACTGCCTCAAAGTTGGAACCCAACATGGCATTCTGTAATAATAATAATAATTATTATTATTTATTAACTTGCTCTCCCAAAGCCAAAGTATAACAAAGTTATAGCAAAGTATAGCATAGTTAACATGCAATAGATAAAGCCAAACAATTCTCTTCTTAGGGATAATAGTTAATCGGTAGGTTTTAATATAAATGTTGCTGTATTGTTGATGTTTAATTTTTTATGCTTTATGTCAAAATGTTATTTTATGTTTTAATTTGGTTAGGTTGATTTATAGTTCTATGTTATTGTCTTGCTATTATTTCTTGGTTTTCAGATGTATGTATGGCATTGAATTTTGCCTTTATAATGTTGGGAACTGCTTTGAGTTCCCTTGGGGGTAGAAAAGCGGTATATAAATGTAGTCAATAATAATAATTCACGCAGCAAACAAGATCCCTATGCTGGCTTTTGTATTCAATCACACATTGGACACTTCCCAAGTGTCTAGGACTGTGTGACGTATCGGCAAATAATGCATGCAGATCCCAGGAGGGTGGCCTTTTGCAGCCGACAGGTAGTAATTTTGTCAGCGCTGATTGTGTTTAAGTGCAGGCCAAGGTCTTGAGGCGTTGCACCCAGTGTGCAGATCATCACTGGGACTACCTTGACTGGCTTGTATTATTATTATTATTATTATTTTGTTAATTCAGCGTCAAGCAAAATGTGCATCTTAAAATTGAAGAAGCATAGTAATGACATTAAAATGCTGCAAAACTTTGAATGGGTGCTTACACCTTCTCTCTCCTTCTCAGTCTTGTGAAGATGCTCCATCCCTTCAGCTGTCTGGTCGCTCGCTTGACCCTTTGGAGAGGATACCATCCTGTCATTGGGAAGATGTCCGTGTCGGAAGGCCACAACCCATTTGCGATATTGGCCAGTGCTGTGAGGAAGCGGCAACCCCCTTTGCACCTGGACAGAGCCACCTTTTTGAACTCGACAAAGAGTGTGTTCCTTGGAACGAGGTGGGCTTTGAACGCTGGCGGAACCCGTTGCCGTTACTCACAGGGAAGCGCAAAGAGTCCTGAATCCGGCCCCCGGTTTGCGCTGAGGACCCGGATCGCAATCACTTTCCTCATTGGGAGCGGGATCGTAGGCGCTGGGCTGTACGTCCGCTCCGAAAAGGCCGAGGTGGAGAAGCGGAGGCGCATAGAGGAGCTGCGCAAGGTGGCCATCGGTCAGGGGGACTTCCAGTTGGTGGACCACACCGGTCGGCTGCGCTCAAAATCCGACTTCCGGGGCCGCTGGGTCCTGCTCTACTTTGGCTTCACGCACTGCCCGGACATCTGCCCTGAGGAGCTGGAGAAGATGAGCCACGTGGTGGAGCTCCTCGATGGAGAAGCCCACCTGCCCCAGGTCCAGCCGGTCTTTGTCACGGTTGACCCCGAAAGGGACGACGTGGCCGCGGTGGCCAAGTATGTCAAAGAGTTCCACCCGCGGCTCCTGGGCCTGACCGGCACGTCCGAGCAGATCAAGGAAGCTGGGAAAGCCTACCGGGTCTACTACAGTGCTGGCCCTAAAGACCAGGACGAGGACTACATCGTGGACCACACGGTCATCATCTACTTGCTCAGCCCGGACGGGCTTTTCATGGACTACTACCAGCGCAACAAGTCGGAGGGCAAGATTGCGGAGAGTGTCAAGAAGCACATGCAGACCTACCAGAGCCTCTTTAGATGAGCATGCTCTACCTCAAGGATGGGCAAACTTCAGCCTAGCTCCAGATGTTTTGGACTTTGACTCCCACAATTCCTAACAGCCTACTGGCTGTGGGAGTCGATGTCCAAAACACCTGGAGGAGGGCTGAAGTTTGTCCATGCCTGCTCTATCTTAATGTGCCCACTTTTGAAAACGAGAACTATATATACCACTAACCCACCCCCTTGCCAGGTATTGCTGTGGCTGTTAGGTAATACGGAAAATAAAGTAATGAGAAAGGCCACCATCCCCCAGCCTTTCTTTACTGTGTTAAGAGTGTCATTTTTGTTGGTGGTGTGCCCCCGGATTTTTTTAATGTTAAAAGTGTGCCGCGGCTCAAAAAAGTTTGGGAACCACAGATCTAGAGGACAAACAATTGATTGATACTATTGGGATGTTGTCTTGCACTGAAATTACATTACTCCAAAGTGGGATTCTTTCTCTCTGTGTGTGTGTGGAGTTACATTTCAAAATGCACCTGTTCCAACTTACATACAAATTCAACTTAAAAACAGACCTACAGAACCAACCTTGTTCATAACTTGTACAAACATTTTTTGTTTTATTGGGGAAAGGTGAAAGCGGATGCAGAGTTGAGGCTGAGGAACGTAAAGGTGGGAGCGGGGATGAGCTGTACAGAGACCCTATATACATATATGTACATGTGCGTGGAGCAAGTGGCAGTGGGTTTCACTGCTGGGTGAGGGAGGGGGCTGTATAGGTGCGGAACCGTTCGTGGGCCTTCTCCTGGGTCAGCAGGCACAGCGCTGTGGTGTCCACCCGCTCTTCTAAGCCGGGCTTTTGGGAGACCTCCACTGTGTAGTCGTTGGCCTGCAGGAGGAAATACACGAGCATTTCAGGACCGGGAGACACACCAACCTCCAGGTGCTTTGGATTTCAACTCCCACAAATCCCAACAGTCTAACAGGAATAATAAAGCAGAACAGTGTTTCCCACTCTTTGGCTCTCCAGGTGTTTTGGACTTCAACTCCCACAATTCCTAACCTGCTGTTCTGCTCTCTCACTGCTGTGCTGCTGTCCTTCCCTGACCCAATACTCACCAACTGCAGGGAGGCCAGCATGTAGCGGCAGACCTCGAAGACTGGCTCCCTGGCCACCAGGCGGGCAAAGGACTGCCACTCGCCCACACGGCCCAAGCGGGACACTAGGCGGTCGCCGTAGCTGTGGATGTCAAAGGCGGCCCGGGCCTCCTGCGGAGAGGAGGGAAAACACCTACCAGTTAGGGAAGCGATTCAGAGAGTCCTACAGTTAGAAGAGATCACATGAGCCATTCAGTCCAACCTGGAAAAGCACAATCAAAGCATCCCCAACAGATGGCCATCAAGCCTCTCTTTCAAAGCCTCCAAGGAAGGAGCTTCCATCATACTCTGAGAGAGGGAGTTCCCCTGATGAACAACTCTTTTTACAGTCAGGAAGCTCTTCCTGATGTTCAGGAGAAATCTCCTTTCCTGTCATTTGAACCCATGTCTCTATTGAGTCCTAGTCTCCAGGGCAGCAGAAAGGAAGCCTGCTCCCTCCTCATGACACCCACTCACATATTCATACATGGCTCTCGTGTCTCTTCTCAACCTTCTCTTCTGAAGCTAAAAGGATCCCGTACTTTAAGACGCTCCTCATAGGGATTCGTGGTCTCCAGACCTTTGATCCTTTGAGTTGGCCTCTTCCTCTGGACACCTTCCAGCTTAGAGTCAATCTCTCTTTTGAATGGCTTTGCCCACAATCGGACACAGTGTGGTTCCAGAGAAAGAGGTCTGACCAAAGCTGAATAGAGAGGGACCATGACTTCCATTGATCTTGGCACTTTCGATGGCATTTTAATTGCTGGGGGCTTCCCTAGGAGAGAACTTGGAGGCTGTGCAAAACACACAGCAGTAAAGTGTAAGGATGCAGAATGAGAGATACTTGGCTCGAAAACAATCTTTGTGAAAGGAGTCAAGGAGTCTTAGGAGACCACACACTGAACAAGAGGGAAGACTGTGACGCAGTCACAAAAAAAGCCAAGGCAATTCTAGGCGTCATCCATAGGAGTCTAGTGCCCAGACAGAAGGAAGCTCTATTCTCAGACCATACCTGGAATAATCATAGAATCCTAGAGTTGGAAGAGACCTGGTGGGCCATCCAGTCCAACCCCTTTCTGCCAACAAGCAGGAAAATCGCCTTCAAAGCACCCCTGGCAGATGGCCATCCAGCCTCTGCTTCAAAGCCTCCAAAGAAGGAGCCTCCACCACACCCTGGGGCAGAGAGTTCCACTGCTGAACAGCTCTTCTTGAGTTCTTCCTCATGTTCAGATGGAATCTCCTTCCTTTCCTGTAGTTTGAAGCCATGGTTCCATTGCGTCCTAGTCTCCAGGGCAGCTGAAAACAAGCCTGCTCCATCCTCCCTAGGACTTCCTTGGTCTCACCTCTTGATCCCTGGCCCTCCTCATGTCTCCTCTCCGCCTTCTCTTCTGCAGGCTAGACATACCCAGCTCTTGAAGCCTCTCTGTCCTCACGGGCCTTGTTCTCCAGTCCCTTGATCTTTTGAGTCGCCCTCTTCCTCAGCACAGTATTCCAGCTCAGAGTCAACATCTCCCTTCCATTGCGATGCCCAGAATTGGACACAGTGGGATTCCAGATAACGTGGTCTGACCAAGGCAGAATAGAGCATGGGGAGCATGACTTTCCTGGACCTAGGCACGAGGCTCCTCTTGATGCAGGCCAAAACCCCATTGGCTTATTTAGCTGCCGCATGACATTCCTGGCTCATGTTCCCCTTCCTCCCCACGAGGACTCCAAGATCCTTTGTCGAGCCAGACACCCTCCTCCATTCTGTCTCTTTGCATTTCCTTTTTTTCTGTCTCGGTGGAGTCTCTTGCATTTCTCCCTGTTGGACTTTTTTTTTGTTAGTTTTGGCCCATCATCTCTCCAATCAGTTCAGATGGTTTTGAATTCTGCTCCTGTCTTCTGGAGTGTTAGCTATCCCTCCCAATTTGGTCCCGCCTGCAAACTCGATGATCCTGCCTTCTAACCCTTCACCTGAGTCATTAATCAAGACCCCGAGCAGGCCCAGGCCCAGGCCGGAACCCTGCTGATGGCACTCCACTCCTCACATCTTTCCAGGATGGAGAAGAGGAAGCCTTGGAGAGAATCACCCTCTCATAGCCCTGTGTCCGGTTCTGGGCAAAACAATTCAAGGAGAATACTTCTGAGGAGCGGCAGAGGACACGTTTAAATATTGGAAAGGATGTTCCATTGAGAAGGGAGAAAGCTTGCCTTCCACTGCTCCAAAGACTGGGACACAATAGAGCAGGGCTGCTCATTAAGTCGATCACGATCGACCGGTCGATCTTTGGGCCCCATCCAGTAGATCTTCAGGCCCTGACCAGGTCAATCGCATTTCCTCCATCATTGGTCCTCTTCACGAGCTGCCTGCATGCTCCAAGTGAGCATGACTCGTCCCAGAGGCAGGATGGGCCGCTTCTGCACATGTGCACGGAGCGGCAGCCTCGCATCGCGTCATCCACGGCCGCCCCCTCCTTTGCTCTGTGATAACTGAGTGGCCAAAGAAGGAGGGAGGGGGAATGCAGAAGGGCAAGAGAGAGGGCGGGCGTGGATGATGAGATGGCATCCACGCCCGCCCCCTCTTTTGCTCTTCTGCTTTCCCCCTCCCTCCCGCCTTCTCCGGCCACTCAGAGTCGTCACAGAGCAAAGAAGGGGGCGGCCGTGGATGACGCGATGTGCGGATCGGCGCGGCAGGACTCTAGCGGTGATGGAGAGGCCAACCGAGGGGGGTGAGATCTGGCGCGGCTCCCTTTCCCTGCTGCCCGGATTGGAAAGGAGCCGCCAGGCCACCCCCCTCGTAGGCTCTCTATTGCTGCTGGAGCCCCGCCCCGCTCACCCGCACAACTCCGCCGGTGATGGAGAGGCCTGCAGGGGAGGCAAGGCGCTCCTCCCACCTCTCCCTCACCCGGTTCCGCCATGAAGCCGGGCGAGAGAGAGGCGGCAGAGAGGAAGGCTGGGCCTGCGGAGTTGTTGTTTTATGTGTTTTTATCTGGTATATTTTATTGCTGTAAACCGCTCTGAGCTCCGGAGAATGTGGTCTATTAAGCAGAATAAATAAATAAATAAATAAATAAAATAAGGTAGGTGTTCTTTTTGACTTGGTTAATTTACAAGTAGCTCGCATGCTGGAAAAGTGTGAGCACCCCTGCAAGAGAGCAATGGGTCCAAACTGCACAGAAAAAAGATTCCACCTAAACATTAGGGAGAACTTCCAGGCAGTAAGAGCTGTTTAACAGTGGAATAAGTTGCTTTGGAATCCAGTGGAATCTCCTTCCTTCTTTTCAGGATTTTAAGCAAAGACTAGGTGGCCATCGCTCAGGAGGGCTTGGATGGTGTTTACAACAGGCTTTTTCTAAGTAACAGGGAACCACAAGTTAATTGGGTGTGTTATCTGCTTCAGCACATAACAAACCACTAAGTTTTGCAAGCTTTGAGCTTTGCATTTTGGCTTAGCTTGATGGCTCGTTTTGAGCCGAAGAAACCTTGGCTGTTCCTGGGAGGGATACACAGCGTCCTGAAGCTGAAGACTGAAACAGTGTGGAGTGCCAAGGAAACTCCTTGTTTATGGCAAGATAAGGACATTATAGTGATAACTAAGTAGAGACTTTATTATTTTGCTATATGTTTACATATTTTTGTGGAAAGAAGACGACTCACCGGAGATATTGTTGTACATTGGTGAGAACAATTCTTTTCTTTTTTTGCTTTGTGTTTTTGAGCTACAGTGAATAGGACTATATTTTTGTTTCTACTTAAAGCAATAGACTCAAGTGTATTTTTTGAGTTTTTCTCACACTGTGAGTAAAAGGGGCTGAGACATTCTTTGGGCTACTATCGCTACTCTGACAGACTGGACTGGATGGCCTTTTGGAGTCCCTCCCCTATATTCTTACAAAGACCATGTGCTGGAGCTCCTCCTTACCTGCTCTTCCAGCTGCGGCCCCATCATCTCCTCCCAGTCCCTGACGCTCCGGGACAGCACAGTCTCTCTGGCGTACTTCTGCGAATGGGCAATGAAGAGCTCCTAGGGACAGGCACCAAGAGAAGGGGAAGAAATCCCATGCAGTTGAAAGCACGGCTGAGAGGCATACTATGTCTTGCTCATGGTTATTATTGTGTGACTTCAAGTGATCTCCAACTTAAGGTGAACCTGTCACAGAGGTTACTTGGCAAACAATTATTTTAAAGGATAGACCATAATCAACAAAGTGTATTTTATGGGGTAAATATTCATAATATATCACGACTGGCTCCCTATCTATCTAGGAACGACTTGGCTACGGTGATCAAGGCGACAATGGCCTACCTTTGTCGGTGATCCAGAAGCTTAAGCTGGTGCAAAATGCTGCTGCTCGACTTCTTGCCGGGGAGCCGAGTAGAGTATAACATAGCCTCTATCCATCTACCTATCTATCTATTGGATGATTTGGTATCTCTAGTAGAGTGCAGCGTAACCTTTATCTTTCGATCCCCCCCCCTCTCTCTCTGTCTATCGGTTGATTTGGTACCTATAGTATAGTAAATGTGAATTCTTTATGGAAAAATAAGACATCCCCTAAAAATAGGACCTAGTGCATCTTTGGGAAGCAAAAATTAATATAAGGCACTGTTTTATTTTAGAGGAAACAGGGTAGATACACACACACACACATGGAAAAAAAAGAAAGACAGAAGGTTCAGTGAAGGTGTGGATCCAGGAAGAGCCTGGAGAGATCCTAAGACATGCCATTTCTTGGGAGCAAACTATGATACGTACCACATTCTTCTGCACTAGTTCCTCGTAGCTGAGAGAGGTGGGGATCCCATCTAGGTCTGTAAAGCAAACACAGGAATAAGAGCCTGCCTGCACCAATGGAATCAGCGCCCAAAAAAATGCTCTGAGGCACACCATATCAATGCGATACTAGGCTCCATCCATAGAAGTGTTGTGTCTAGACCAGGGGTGCTCACACTTTTTCAGCATGCGAGCTACTCTTAAAGCAAACAAGTCCAAAGATCTACCTGCCCCCGCCGCGCAAGCTCTTGCCACACGCGTGCTCCTGCTGCTGCTTTCGCCCGCCCAGCACAGCTGCTCGCCTGCGGGCATTGCAGGAAGGAGAAAGCACGAGGCGGGCATCCAGAGGGACAGCTCTGCCCTGCCTGTCTCGCCGGCAACGGAGGCTGCACAGCTGCTTCTGGACGAGAGAGAGGCAGGGCACTCCCTCCAGAGGCCCCGCCTCGTGCTTCCTTCTTCCTTCAATGCCCCGCAGGCGAAAGAAGCAGCGCAAGAGCGGAAGGCAGCAGCAGGAGCGCGCGTGCGAGCAGGGTGTGCGCGTGCATGGCAGGAGTGCCCCATCCGGCTGGTGAGGCCCGAAGATCACCTGGAAGAGGGCCGAAGATCTACTAGTAGCTCCCGAGCTACCTAATGAGCACCCCTGGTCTAGACCAACCATGGGCAACTTTTGGCCCTCCAAGATCTTTTCCACATGTCCTGCTCTCGAGCCAGGCACTGTCGCCCATTCTGTTTCTTTGCATTTCATTTTTTCTGCCTAAGTGGAGTCTCTTGCATTTGTCCCCATTGAACTTCATTTTGTTAGAAGATGCCCATAAAATAAATGTTATATGAAATGAGGTGTTTATCAGTATAGGTGCCAATGGAAAGGAAGTGCAGATAAAATGCTGCAAAGTTGAAACCATAATAAAAATATTTTTAAAATAAAACATTTTCCAGGGTACACTTTGATATGTTTGGGTCATGGCTTCAAATCCTGTGGTGTCATGGCTTATTCACCTGTCTCTGGCAGTCCTCCGGGGGCTTCTAGCGGGGCGCCATCGTCGTCTTCCAAAAAGTCATCGTCTGTGGAAGGAAACAAAAAGACTCTGGTCACGGCGGAAGCGCTAAGGTTTCCCCAATTCTTTCGGCCGCAATTCGAAGACTGCAGGATGATGTACCTGCTCCGATGCCGCCTTCAATGGGATTCTGCAAGGCCTCCTCCTCCTCATCTTCTTCTTCAAGTTCCTCCTCCCATGCATTTGGATCCTCAGAGGCCCTGGCCAGCATCTTCTCAGGGAAAACAAAGGACAAACCAAGTGGGTCTTTGCTTTTGCATTGATTGAGCATGGATGCTGGCGACTCTGGCCCTAGAAGCTCAGGGTGCCAGAAATGCCATAAAGAGAATGGCATAAAATCAGGAGTGAATGGATGTCCACTTCTGGCTTTGGAAAATAGGGTTGTTGGTTTTGTTTTTTTTATATAAAAAAAGATTAAATATTTGGAAACCTTTTCTAAATTTTGCAAAAAGAAAAAAATGAAGTGTTTTTATCAAAGGCTTCATAACACTATGAAACATGATTTTTGTTCCTGGGTGATAAATGTCATTTCCCAATTGGTTCTATCATTTAGAAATGGGGAAAGTTTATTAAACTGCAAAAACTTTGTTTCTATCCTGCTATAGAATATTTTGCTCTAGTTTTTCAATGAGTATTGGGAGTTGAACTCTAGCACTGAAACACCTTCTCACCGAGTACCACACTAGGATCCAGTAATTCTAAACAACAACAACAACACAACTTTATTTTTGCATCCCACCATCATCTCCCCAAAGAGACTCAGGGCAGCTTACATGGGGACCAAGCCCAGTCACGCAGATTAAAATAAAAGAGTCAAAATACAAATACAAAACATCATAAAAACATAAACCATCAACAACAACCAGTAGCCAAGCATAGTGGCCATATATTATTATTATTATTATTATTAGTTCAACTTAATATACCGCTCTCTCTGGAGCCCAGAGCGGTTTACAGAATTAAAACAACAGGTAAAACACATAAAACACAGTAAACTAAAAATATACTAAACTAAGGGGCAAGGCAAGACAGGGCTTGTGCAATATAGCTGCAGAAGCCAGATGATAAGTTTGGCCTAAAGGGCCACATCAGCGCAATACAACTACAGGGACAGGTACAATGGTAAAGTGCAAGAGCCAGATACTATGTTATGGCTAGAAGGGCCAAAATTATCTAGTGAACCGATTACTCAAAAGCACATTGGAACATCCACGTTTTTAGGACTTTACAGAAATTAAAGTCCTAAAGAAAGCAAATGAAAAGGGGAAAGGGCCTTTTCAAAAGGGTCAGTAGAATAGAAAATACAAAATTGCAGTAATCCAAAACTGACAAAAAGCATAAAGTCAAGAGAACCAAAATCCACAGCAGTATTTCAAACATAAATCCATAAACATGAAAACAGGAACTTTTCCAAGGAAAAACTTTCAGGGAAACAATGACATGAGAATACTTGAATCATGAACTTGGAAGCAAAGACAGGAGAGCCATCTCCTATGGCAATGTTGTCTCCTCGAGAGTCTTGAAGCCAACCCGCTTAATGTCAGGCACCCATAACATCATTTCGAACACACCTGGATTTCAAGTTCTTATCTCAAACTCTTTGAGAATATTTAGTTTGTCTATTTTTCACTCCTTGCGTTCTCAGGTCTAATTTAGTTTCCTAGCACAGGAATCGAAAACACCATCCTCATTTATCTGCAATTCTCTCCATTCACACACAGACTCCTCACTTTGAAACCCATCATCTCCCTCATCCTCTGAACCGCAATCAGAAAAACCCTCTTCTGCTTGCTGGGCTACAGCATCAAATCTCAAGCAATTCAACCTAGTTTGTGGCACAAAAATGAAGTTTTTCAAGTAGAACAACTTATTTCAAAGTAAACACCGCATAATTAAACAGAAAATAACACTTTCAAACCAGGATATTTTTTTTCAAACTTCGTTACATAATGTAATTTAATATGCCAGTATTTTTGTACGTAAATAGAATAAAGATTTTTAAAGTATTTTAATAGAAAAGAATAGCATAACTGTATATGACTGTCTTCAACTCAAAAGATAATGAAATCACTACAATAGGATGGGTGGAAAGAGGGAATTGCATAATTAGCAACAATTACTGTATAGATTTTAGGAAATCTTGATTCAAAAATGCATATGTTTATAACTTTTTTAAATAAATGTGCAAATTTAAAATTTTTAAAAATTTTCCAAAGTGGAGATTCCGCCTGAATATTAGGAATGAACTACCTTGGAAGGTGAGAACTTTCCCTTTTCTGGAGGTTTATAACCAGAGGCTGGATGGCCATCTGCAGGGAGGGCTTGGATTTTTTTCTTCCTACACAATGGTAGGAGGCTGGGTTGGATGACCTTAGGGTGTCCCTTCAAGTCTAATGGAATATAGATTACTTGGGAGTCTAGTGGAGCCTCCTTCCCTGAAGGTTCTTGAAGTGGCTGGATGGCCATCTGTCAGAAGTTTTGATTGTGGCTTCCTTCATAACAGAACAGGCCCTTGGGGTCTCTTCCAACTCTAGGGTTCTATCATTTAGGGGGAGGGGGGGGGAAGTGTAGCCAAAGGGGCACTTTTTCCCGATGCCAAAATACATGAAATTAAGGAAATGCTGCTGTCCCAACCCAATTTCCTCACCATCCTTCTCTGCAGCTTCTTTTGGGCAACAAAGCGCTCCTTGACGTTCTTCCAGTATAGGACGTCGAGATCTGCAAAGAAAGGTTTAGGAGACTTCATGGAGCCAGAAATAAAGAGTCATTAAACACCTTCCAAAGCTATTTGAATAATTCTGACCAAACGTTGTGCTTCCCAAGGCAAACTCCTACTTATTACGTCTCATTTGTATGCTGCCTTCTTCCCGCAGTAGGACTTAAAGGGGCTTCCAAAAGCAATGCGTGGCAAACATTGATCATACAACTGAAAAACAATTTAATCTCATATCATAATATTGTTCTGTTTTAACTGCCCCAAGCAGCAAAGAAAGGTGAGTCAGAAATAAATGTGTTATTATTGTTGTTGTTAGGAGCCCCTGGTGGCACAATGGGACTGCTGACTGAAAGGTCAGAGGTTCAAATCTGGAGAGCTGAATGAGCTCCCGCCTGTCAGCTCCAGCTTCTCATGCAGGGACATGACAGAAGCCTCCCATAGGATGGTAAAACATCCGGGCAATGTCCCCTGGGCAACGTCCTTGCAGACAGCCAATTCTCTCACACCAGAAGTGACTTGCAGTTTCTCAAGTCGCTCCTGACTCTGCAAAAAAATATTGCTGTTATTATTATTACTGATGCTGCTGCCTTGTCTTTTTAAAAAGCATATTCGGGTGTGATGAATGGATTGAATGAAATTGTATAACTGGGGTCTGGCTAAGGGCCTATTAAGGCCTGGCAAGACTGAAGACATCACCCTAAGAAGATTGAAGGCTGAAAATAGCATTATGGAGAAACAAAGGTGGTGAAAAATTTGATTAACTTTGGGATTACAAGTACTAACGAGAAAACTGCTGAACTGATGAGAACTGACCTGAGAACCTTTGGTGTAAACAAGCCATGTTTACATAGTCAGAGATAATTACTGTTTAAGTTAAGGAAGAAAAACAACATCTGTTCAGGAACCGGTGGAGATTCCAGCAAGTCTTAGCTGAATGACAAGTTGGCTAAATAATCAAGAACAACAACAGCAAAAGTTCGACATAAGGAGACCCTTTTCTCTTTGAAAAGTGTGTCAGATCTGTGAGGAATGCAGCATTCCAAATACCCGCCTCCTTCCAAGAAGCTGGAATGAAGGGGATGGTGAATATGAATGTGAATGAATGGATTATGAGTGAATGTTGAGTATACATAATGTTTCCCCCTTTTTGTCTATGTAATCAATATAGCCATTATAAGGCCAGTACTGGGTCTGAAAGTGCGTCATGCAACCTATCCCACTGAAAACAGGTTCAAAAAGTATTAATGGCACAGGGGAACGAGTCTCCCATTCCTGCTTTTCGAAGCCAGAGTTCAGTATTTTTCTTCTCTTCCTACCCTTTGGGACCCTTCTCCCCACACTCCGATTACGCAAACTCACCTGAAAACGTTGGGCCTTTCCTCCTGCTCCTTGGGTTGCCGGCTCTGTCGTGCTCTGGGGAGGGAAATCAAAGGGGCTTAGAAGGGGGAATCGCAGGCCTGCCCCCCAAAATGTATACCTAACAAGAAATTGGTGGCAATAGAAGGAATCATACAAGATACACTCAGGATCGACTTCCTGGGCAGCCCTGCTTTTGGTCAATCAGGAGGACATAATCCATAATCCATGGTCATCCAGCCTCTGCTGAAAAATCTCCAGAGAAGGAAGGTCATATTTTCTGCCCTAGCACACCTTGGTCATAGAATGCCCTTCTGAAAGCAGCCAACTTTGTTTCAGGTAAAAATGAGACTGTTTTCTAAACCTTTGCGGGTATGACGTGAAGAATTTTGACCTTAAGCTTGTTAGAAGACCATAAAGCTGAACATAAGTCAACAGTATCATGCAGCAGCTAAAGAAAACCCAATGTGACCCTAGGCTGCATCCATAGGAGGATAGTGTCATAGTACCTCTCTCTTCTGCTTTGGTCAGACCTTAGAAGGGCATTCTATGACCAAGGTGTGCCAGAGCAGAAAATATGACCTTCCTTCTCTGGAGGTTTTTCAGCAGAGGCTGGATGATCATCTCTCAGGAAGGCTTGGATTGTGTCCTTCTGACTGACCAAAAGGGTTTGGACTAGATGGCCTTGAGTTATTATTATTCCAGAAGAGAGAGGTACTATGACACTATCCTCCTATGGATGCAGATGGACAAGATTGAAAAGGTCAAGAGAAGGGCCACCAAAATGAGCAAAAGTCTAGAAATCATGAGTCCCTCTGAAGAATAGCTGAGGAAAATGGGCATGTTTCGCCTGGAGAAGAGAAGACTGAGAGAAGGGGACAAGAGAGGACATATTGAGGAGGGAGCAACTGTTTTCTGCTGCACCAGATTCAAGTTGCAGGAAAAGAGATTCCACCTCAACACGAGGAAGAGCTGTACCAGACTCTTCTACAATCTTGTAGAAGACTCTGGTATAGCCTCCTTCTATGGAGGTTTTTAAGCAGTAGCTGGATGGCCATCTATCAGGCGGGCTTGGAATGTGTCTTCCTTTACGGCAGAATGGAGTTGGATGGCCATTGAGGGCCCCTTCAAACTGTATGCTTCTATGATTCCGGAGAGGCCTTTCGCCTGAGCCATCATCCTTATTACATCCCCATCTCTGCTTCCTTCTCTCCCGTCTCCTTCTAGCCAAGTCCTTGGCTCTCACCTGTGGCCGAAAACCACGCCGTGAACTCCTGCAGCCTGTTGGACAGCCTCCTCCTCCGCTTGGTGCCTGGCACATCCTCCGTTCCTCGGGGCAATGAGAAGGGACGGCCTGGAACCAGGGAGAGATGGGTAATACATTCATTATTATTATTATTATTATATAATACTACCTTAGGGACCCGGCGGTGCTCGGGTCATTTGAGAAGTGCAGCAGGATGTAGAGTGGGTCATGGGGGCTCTGTGTGCCAAGTTTGGTCTTGATCCATCATTATTGGGAGTTGCAGTGGTATCATGAAATTACTGAAGGTAGTGGAAGTCCCATCATCTCTGGCCCACCCTCCCCCAAAGTGTAGTAGGATGTAGATTGGGTCATGGGGGCTCTGTGTGCTAAGTTTGGTCTGTATCGGTGAATGGATGAGGGTTGCATTGTTTTTAGGAAGTGAGTGAAAGTACTTCAAGTCCCATCATCCGTGGTCCGTCTCACACAAAACTGCACCAGGATGTAGAGTGGGTCATGAGGGCTCTGTGTGCCAGGTTTGGTCTTGATCAGTCATTGGATTAGGTTTGTAGCAGGCTTGGAAAGTGAGGGAAGGTACTGCAAGTCCCATCATCCATGGTCTGTCCCCCTCCAAAGTTCAGAAGGATGTAGAGTGGGTCACTGGGGCTCTGTGTGCCAAGTGTGGTATTTCTCGGTGTTTGTTGGGGGCTGCAGTTGTCTGAGGGAACAGAGGGGTGTGAAAGTACTACAAATCCCATCATCCATTGTCAGTCCTCCCCCCGAACCTCACCAGGACGTGAAGGCATTCATGGGGGTTATGTGTGCCAAGTGTGGTCTCGATCAGTAATTGGATGAGGGTCGCAGCAGACTTGGGAAGTGAGTAGAGGTACTTCAAGTCCCATCATCCATGGTCCACCCTCCTCCGATGGGCACCAGGATGTAGAGTGGGTCAGGAGGGCTCTGTGTGGCAGGTTTGGTGTTGATCAGTCATTGGATTAGGTTTGTAGCAGTCTTGGAAAGTGAGGGAAGGTACTGCAAGTCCCATCATCCATGGTCTGTCCCCCTCCAAACTTCAGTAGGATGTAGAGTGGGTCACTGGGGCTCTGTGTGCCAAGTGTGGTCTTTATCAGTGTGTGTTGGGGGCCACAGTGGTCTGTGGGAACAGAGGGGTGTGAAAGTACTACAAATCCCATCATCCATTGTCAGTCCTCCCCCAAACCTCACCAGGACGTGAAGGCAGTCATAGGGGTTATGTATGCCAAGTTTGGTCTCGATCAGTGATTAGATGAGGGTTGCAGCGGACTTGGGAAGTGAGTAGAGGTACTTCAAGTCCCATCATCCATGGTCCACCCTCCTCCAAACTGCACCAGGACGTAGAGTGGGTCATGGGGGCTGTGTGTGCTAAGTGTGGTCTGTATTGGTCCTTTTTGGTGGCCTCAGTGGTCTGTGGGAATCAAAGTGTTTGAAAGTACTACAAATCCCATAATCCGTGGGTCATGTCCCCGAACCGCACCAGGACGTAAAGGGGGTTAGGGGGGGTTATGTGTACCAAGTTTGGTGCAGGTCCATCATCCGCGCTGGTCGCTTTGGTCTGTGAAAGTGGCTGCCACATATCCGCCCTTCCGCCCTCCGCACACATACATACAAACATTCCGCTTTATAAAGGTATACAGATGGAAAGCAAACTAGAAGCTCAGCCTCTCATTGAACATCGAGAAAACCAAAGTGCTCTTCCAGCAAAAGGCACCAGCCAATCCCTCTGCAAGGCCAAACATTCAGCTTAATGCTGTAACGTTAGAAAATATGAACCATTTCTGTTCCCCTGGCAGCCCCCTCTCCACAAAGGTCAACATTGAGACTGAAGTATAACACCGCCTGAGCTCTGTGAGTACAGCATTCTTCCAAATGAAGCAGAGTGTTTGAGGACCGGGACATCCGTAGGGAGACCAAGGTGCTTGTTTATAAGGCTATTGTCCTCCTAACCCTGCAAAACGTGGATTGTCTACAGACATAACACTCAACTCTTGGAACGATTCCATCAGCGTTGCTTCTGGAAAATCCTGCAAATCTCTTGAGAAGACATGCGGACAAATGTCAGCGTGCTGGAAGAAGCAAAGACCACCAGAACTGAAGCAATGGTCCTACGCCATCAACTCCGCTGGACTGGCCTGTTGTCCGAATGCCCAAAGATCAGTCTCCCAAAGCAGTTACTCTACTCTCAACTCAAGAACGGAAAACGTAATATTAGTGGACAGAAAAGATGGAGTTATAACCAACATGTAATATAGGCACCGAGAACTGGGAAGCCCTGGCTCTTGAGCGCTCTAACTGGAGATCAGCTGTGACCAGCAGTGCTGCAGAATTCGAAGAGGCATGAATGGGGGGCGAAAGATAGAACGTGCCTGGAGGAAGGGGCATCAAGTCAACCCTGACTGGGACCGCCTTCCACCTGGAAACCGATGTTCTCGCTGCGGGTAGAACATGCGGCTCAAGAATAGGGTTCCACAGCCACCTACAGACCCACCGCCAGCACACTACACTTGGAGAACCCTCATCCTCGAGCTACGTGGGATCGCCTAAGTATTATTATTACTTTAAAGTGGGCTTCGGTGGAGTGTCTCAAAAACCAGACTGCTGTTCCCCACAGCAGGAAGGAGCACAAATAAATGATTGACTGTTAACACAATTTTTGTTCCTGGGTTATAAATGTCGTTTCCGAATTGGTTTTATCATAAAAACACGGAAAAGGATTATTAAAGTGAGTGGTAACTGGTAAAAAAAAAAAGGTTGGGAACCACTGATTTACATTCAGCGGTCTTCACACTGGAGCCTTCTCACACACTGAAATTTACCTCACACTCCTCAGGACACTACCTTTGGCCCAGTAACTCTAACAGGATTCGGCCTACTCTCTCGCCTCAGGATGGTCTACTGACTCTAACAGGCTTCGGCCTACTTGCTCTCCTCAGGACGACACTAGCTTTGGCCCACTGACTAACAGGCTTCGGCCTACTCGCTCTCCTCAGGACAACACTAGCTTTGACCCAGTGACTAACAGGCTTCGGCCTACTCACTCTCCTCAGGACGACACTAGCTTTGGCCCACTGACTAGCAGGCTTCGGCCTACTCTCTCGCCTCAGGATGCTAGCTTTGGTCCATTGACTCTATCAGGCTTCGGCCTACTTGTTCTCCTCAGGACAACACTAGCTTCAGACCACTGACTCTAACAGGCTTCAGCCTACCCGCTCTCCTCAGGATGACACTGGCTTCAGCCCAGGGACTGTTAACAGGCTTTGGCCTACTCACTCTTTCAGTGTTTGACTCACACTTTTGTAATCAAAAATACACCGTTAATTTTTAATATTTCTGCTATTGCACATTTTGCTCTAGGTTTTGAATATCTCATGGATTCTCGACTGATTCAGCGTAGTTTGTGGCAGCCAGAAAAACAAAGTTCCTGGAGGAGAACAACGACTTTCAAAGTAAGGTGTGAGAACGCTCCAATGTTCTGTAAGGACCACGCGCAGACGGCAATTCGATCCTGGCATCACAAGGAACAAACACACCTTATATACAAAACACGCCCCCATCCCCTGTCTATCATATCAAAGGCCCACCCCCATGGCCTGCAATGTACAGGAGAGGTTGCATCATATCCCCTCTGACTCAGCAATATACAAGCCAGTGCTATTCATGTTGATGTGGTGTGACCTAAGGCACATTTCCAGCTCTGTGCATGTCTCCAAGGCCACCACCTGGTGGGAATTATCATGCTGGAAGGGTATGAGATAAGAGCAATCCCAGCTCTAATCGACAGACCATTACAGTAAGGAGCACACAATTAAACAGGAAATAATACTTCCAAACCAAGAACAGATTATTTTCCCCCTGTTCCAGTAAGCTGTTAGGAATTGTGGGAGTTGAAGTCCAAAACATCTGGAGGGCCCTTGCCATCTCCACCTGCTTCCCCATCCCCTGCCCTTCTTCCTCCTTCCCTCCGTGTACCTTTCTTGGAGGGCTTGTCTTCCGAAGAGCTGAAGGGGTCAAGGCTTTGCCAGGGGTCCCGCATCTCCTGGGAAAGAGAAAGAGACACTGAGATGAGAAAGCATGGCCACAAGTGCTGCAGCAACACACAGAAGGGAAAAGCTGTGATGCGTCGATAGATGGAATTGCACGATTGGGGTCTGGCTAAGGGACCTGTTAAGTCAAGGCTGAAGACATCATCTTAAAATTAAAACCTGGGTAAATGGCATTATGGAAGAGATGGAAAGTTCTTTTTTTTCGTGTGAGGAACGACTTGAGAGACTGCAAGTTGCTTTTGGTGTGAGAGAATTGGCCATCTGCAAGGACATTGCCTGGATGTTTTTGGTGTTTTACCATCCTTGTGGGAGGCTTCTCTCATGCCCCTGCATGGGGAGCTGGAGCTGGCAGAGGGAGCTCATCTGCACTTTTCCCGGACTCGAACCTCCGACCTGTCGGTCTTTGATCCTGCTGGCAAAAGGCTTTAACCTATTGTGCCTCCGTGGGCTCCTTACAATTGCTAGATTGATGATAACTGACCCAGCAACCTTTGGTGTAAACAGGATATGTTTACATGGTCAGAGACAATAACTATTATACAGTTCCAAGTGATTGTTGCTAATGCATTTCCTACCTTGATGCGCTCCTTGGCCTCCAGGGCCGGGGGTCTCTCCCGCAGCATGTACCCTTGTCTCTGGGGGGCGTTCTGGAAAAGAAGGGGAAGGGGAAAGATGCCACAAAAGCTAGGAAGACCCCTTGCACTCCTCTAGCTGGGAATTAACGGCATTTTAGAAGTGAAGAGTCATCGGCACTTGCATCTAGAGCAGGCTTGGGCAAACTTTGGCCTCCAGGTGTTTTGGACTTCAACTCCCACAATTCCTAACAGCCTACCGGCTGTTAGGAATTCTGGGAGTTGAAGTCCGAAACACCTGGAGGGCAGAAGTTTGCCCAGGTCTGATCTAGAGAATAATCAGGCAGACGGGACCCTGTGGGGAAAGCCTCCTGCCTTCTTTTCACCTCTTTTCTTGATTTGTGTGACTCAAGGTGTTCTGCTTCCTGCCTGCATAAAAAGACCATTCCCCCTCTTCTTCTTCTTCCCAAAAGTATTTAGTATGCTTCCATTTCCCCTTTGAGAAGGAGCATCATGAGGCTCTCCTCTGCCTCAATATAACTGGCACATAGAGATGAGAGTTGGTATTAGAACCAATAGGTTGGAAGAGACTCCAAGGGCCATCCAGTCCAAGCCCCTGCCCTGCAGGAAGGCACCGTCAAAGCACTCCCGACAGACAGCCTCTGCGGAAAAGTCTCCAAAGAAGGGGACTCCACCACGCTCCCAGGCAACCTATGCCACTCTCCAACAGCTCTCACTCTCAGGAAGTTCTTCCTCATCTTTTCAGTCGAATCTCTTTCCCTGCCATTTGAACCCATTGCTTCCTTCTTGTGCCCTGCTCTCCAGAGCAGCAGAAAGTCAGTTCCCGGCCCCCTCCTCTCCAATGGGACACTCTTTGAAACCTTGAAGCATGGTTCTCCTGTTCCCTCTCTACCCTCTCTTCTCTCAGGTAAACATCCCCCAGGAGGAAAGGAGGACGGAAAGAGAGAAAGAGGGAAGAAAGGAGGGGGGAGGAAGGAAGGGTGGAAGGCAATGGAGAGGAGGGAGAAGGAAGGAAAGACAAAAGGGAAGGAAGGGAGAGAGGGAAGGAGAGCAGAGGGGGGAGAGGAAAGGATGGAGAAGAAAAAAGAGGGAGGGAAAGAGGAAGGAAAGAGAAAGAAAGAAGGAAGGACAGAAGGAAGGTGGAAGAGAAGGAAGGAAGTGTGGAAGGGAATGGAGGGAGGAAAAAGAAGAGGAAGGAGAAAGGGTGAAAGAAGGGAAGGAGGGAGAGGAGAGGGAAGGAGGAAGGGAGGGAGAGAGGAAAGAGTGAAAGAAGGATGAAAGAGTGGAGGAGAAGGAAAGAGGAAGGGAAAAAGAGAGAGGGAAGGGAGTGAGGGAGGGAAGGAGGAAGCAAAGAGAAGGATGGATGGAAGGAAGGTGAAAGAGAGGGTGAAAGAGAAGGAAGTGTGGAAGGGAATGGAGGGAGGAAAGGGAGAAGGAAGAATGTCAAAAGGGGAGGATGGAGAAGGAGGGAAAAGGAAGGAGGAAGGAAAGAGAGGAGGAAGGAAGGAGAAAGGGTGGGAGGGGGAGGGAAGGAGGAAGGAAGGAAGGAAGGAAGGAAGGAAGGAAGGAAGGAAGGAAGGAAGGAAGGAGAAAGAAGACTGGAAGCAATAAGTGAAGGAAGGAAGGAAGGAGGTAGAGAAGGAAGACAGGAGAGAAGGAAAGAAAAAAGGGAAGGAAGGAAGGAGAAAGAAGCATGGAAGCAAAATGTGAAGGAAGGAAATAGAGAAGGAAGGAAAGGCAGGATGGTGTGAGAGAGGAGGGCCTGAGAAAAGAGCCCAAGGTCCACATCTGGCCCCTGAGCCTGGGTTTACCCATACTTGTTTTAAATACTAATGTTTACTACTGTTTTAATATTTCTATATTTGGATATTTTAAATCCTATGCTGATGTTTTTATCTTAAGCCGCTTTGAGTCTCCTGCAAGAGAGATTATTTACAGGAAAAGCACAATCAAAGCATCCCCGACAGATGGCCATACAGCCTCTGTTTCAAAACCTCCAGGTATTACCTGCAACAGCACAAGTAGGTTTTTAACCTTCCCAAAACCTTCCCAAAAGTCTCCTTAGTAAAGGTAAAGGTTTTCCCCTTGACATTATGTCCAGTCATGTCCAACTTTGGGGGTTGGTGCTCATCTCCATTTCTAAGCCAAAGAGCCGGCATTGTCCCTAGACACCTCCAAGGTCATGTGGCCGGCATGGCTGCATGGAGTGTCGTTACCTTCCCACTGGAGCAGTACCTATTGATCTACTCACATTTGCATGTTTGCAAACTGCTAGGTTGGCGGAAGCTGGGGCTAACAGCGGGAGCTCACCCCACTCGCCGGATTCGAAGCTGTGACCTTTTGGTCAGCAATTTCAGCAGCTCAGCAGTTTAACCCACTGTGCCACCGGGGACAAGAAAGTCTTCTTATGGAGAGAAAAAGTAGGATATAAATAAACACAACAACAACAATACTCAAATCCGCAGTTATTATTTGCCAATACATCACACAGACCTAGACACTTGGGATGTGTCTGACTTGTGATCAAATACAAAAGTCAACATAGAAGTCTTATTTGTTGTATACTCATCTTGTTGTGTATTGAATAATAATAATAACCACCTAAGGCTTCTGCGTATTTCCCCTCCTGTTTCGTACCATAAGACCATATACAGCCCTGGCTGAGCTGCACTCTCCTTTGCCATAGAGACCAAAATTTTCCTAGACGACAATGCTTCCTTTTCATACCATCTGACGGGCCAGATGCTCCTCCGCATCATTGTGAGGGGCATCCAGAGATTGCTCCAGATCCGGCACGACGCCATCAAAGCCGCCATCATTGTCGCAGAAGCCGTCGTCCCCTCCTGCGTTTGGAGAAGACAGAAGAACAAGATGAGCCCAGCCCTGCAAAGGAACATAGCCTCACTCTGCATTTCCAAACACAGGAAAGCATGGAAAAGCCAGCATTTGCCTCTTCGGCCTTGTAAGAAGTTTATGAAACCAGCCATTCTGAGAAGGAAGAGCCTGAATTACCCCCAATTCACAAGCCTCACAAAATTCATAATGCTTCCATGTGTATGTGCAGGGAGAGACACAAGCACACTGATGTGGGCAGGCATAATATAAAATGCTAAATTGTGAAAAAGCACTGGATACCGATTCTAAAATAAAGGATGCGGTCAATAAAAGTCTGTTGGAGCATGTAAGAAATCAGTTGGTGTGTGTGTGTGTCAACTGTAAAATAAGATGCATGTAGCTGATTGGCTGGGCCGCACCAGGGGAGATAGCCGAGCCTGGGACTTTTGTGTACTGTTACATTTTTTCAGGCTTGAGCTATGCACGCGCTTGCAGAGAAGCAGAGAGAGACAGAGTCTGAAGTGTGCTCTCCTTTCATGAGTTGCTGAAGGAGTATATTCACATGGACAAAGAAAGGCTATTTTAAATCTATATAAATAAAAATGTAATGTTCGTTTGTGAGATTAACGTAACTCAAAAACCGCTAGGCGAATTGACACCAAATTTGGACATAATACACCTATCAGGCCAACAAGTGACCATCCTTCATAAAAACACTGAAAAACACAGCGCAAAAACATTACAACGCATGCTCAAACCACACACACACACATATACACAAACACACACACATATATACACGTATACACACACATACACACATATACACAGACTGGGCCACAGCAACATGTGGCAGGGAATGGCTAGTCTCTTATAAAAGGACATTATGTGAGCTGATGTAACTGATCACATGATTGTACATATATTGTTCTGCATTACAAAGAGTAAACCGGGAATGTGGCGCAGCTGGCTAAGTGTCAGCTGCATAGGATCTCTCTGACCAGTAGGTCATGAGTTCGAGGCCTGCCCGGGTCAAGGTGGGTGCTCAAACTTTAAGTGTAGCCTGCTGTCGACCTTTGCAGCCCGAAAGACAGTTGCATCTGTCAAGTAGGAGATAAAGGTACCACATTAAGTGGGGAGGCAAATTTTGACTGAATTATGAGGCCATTAAAGAACTCCAGGAACGCTGAGGAATGCGGAAGGAACAACAAGGGACTCTGGGAACGCTGAGAGATGAGGAGTGCGCCAGCTCCCCTTGGTGGCCAGAGTTTGCCTCTGTTCGTCTATATGTGTGTAGTGGAAACGGCAGGGATTGTCTGCTAAGTATGTGTACCTGTAATCCGCTCTGAGTCCCCTTCGGGGTGAGAAGAGCGGAATATACATAAAGTGTAATAAAAAAATAAACTATTTGTTCTTTACTGTTCATCTGCGTGGCATATTTTCTTTTGCTTGCAAAGCAGGCGTGTGGGCTGACCAAACGTGAACTACACATGATGTTCATTTTGTCACCAAGTCAACAATGATAAATGCAAAATAATAATAATAGGAAGGAATTAAGGAAGGTATGGGCAAACTTCAGCCCTCCAGGTGTTTTGGACTTCGACTCCCACAATTCCTGGCCCTTTTGGCTGAGGGGCAAAAAGAAGGGGCATGAGGCCAGGAATTGTGGGAATTGAGGTCCAAAGCACCTGGAGAGCTGCAATTTGCCCATGCCTGAATTAAGGACTGAAGGCAGGTTGGCTGAATATCAGGAAAAGTCTGACACACTGTATTGGAATCTGCATTGCCTGCTTTACCAAAGTGTGGGAGAGACTGAAAAACAAAGCAGAAGCTTATATTCCTTGCTACAGCATTTCAACAAGTCTATATTTTACTCATTTCAAGAGATATCTATATGTATACATAGAATAAAAGTGAAAATCTGTATGTGGATATGTGGTTGGGGTGTCCACTTCCACAGACAAGCTCCTGTCTCCACAAACAGCTCTAGCTCCCACTGCTCAGGAGACACCAATGGCCCTCCCCCTAATCACATTGCAGGTTATAGTGAGTGCCGTAAACATGTCCAAGAGCCTTGCCAATGTCCTCCACCAATATCACATTGCCCAACACGCAAGTGAAGGCTTTCATACGAGGACCATTTCATCCTAGATTTCCCTTTTTTCCTCCACCACAAACATCCCAGTGTTTCTGACTCTCCATTGGCGTGGAATTTGTATGACCCCGGCCCACTGCCTCTCCCTGAAGCCTTTCCTATTCTTTTCTATGGCACACAGCAGAGGAATTGATCAGCAACTGAACGTACGAGAGAGGTTTGGGAAGAATTCACCATGATTTATAGGAGTTGTAGGTACGGGGATGTATAGTTCACCTGCAGTCTAAGAACTGCACTCTAAACTCCACCAACGATGGACCTGGAGCCACATCCACTGTTTTAGCGTGCTGAGATGTGTTCCATACTGGTCATGCGTACTCAGCAGCAGAGTAGCCAAGCGCAAGGGGTTGTGATCCCCAGGTTGTGCCAGTCAGCTTTCGTACGATGTTATTTCTAGCACCCACTTTTTGCTTGATAGTCAAGCAGTGCTTCTCGTAAGTCAGAGCACGGTCCAGGGTAACTCCCAGGTATTTGGGTGTGCTGCAATGCTCCAGCGGGGTTCCTTCCCAGGTAATTAGGACGCAAATGGCTCTTTAAGCTGCTCCTCATAGGGCTTGTTCTCCAGACCCTTGATCATTTGAGTTGCTCTCCTCTGGACACATTCCAATAAAAAAAAACCCAACCAAAACATTGAGCTTTTTTGGTGCTTTAAAATCCTTCCTTTTGAGTTCTGACTCTTCCTGGGAGCCAAGGTTCAAGGGAAGACTACAACTGAATATCAAATGTTGAGGACATGCAAGAAGAAAGGATGGAAAGTGTCATATTGTCCCTTGTAATGGTGAATACCACGCATGGGCCAGGTGTTTCGGACTTCAACCTCCACAATTCCTAACAGCCTACCAGCTGTGTTGTCAAAGGCTTTCATGGCCGGAATCACTGGGTTGCTGTGAGTTTTCTGGGTTGTCTGGCCATGGTCCAGAAGCATTCTCTCCTGACGTTTCACCCACATCTAAAATGAATAAAATGATCAAGGGTCTGGAGAACAAGCCCTATGAGGAGCGGTTTAAAGAACTGGGCATGTTTAGCCTTCAGAAGAGAAGGCTGAGATGAGACATGATGAGGGCCAGGGATCAAGAGGTGAGGCTGGGGAAGTCACAGGGTGGAGGGAGCAAGCTTCCTTTCTGCTGCCCTGGAGACTAGGACGCAATGGAAGAATGGCTTCCAACTACAAGACAGGAGATTCCACCTGAACATTAGGAAGAACTTCCTGACTGAGAGCCATTTGGCAGTGGAACTCTTTGCCCCGGAGTGTGGTGGAGGCTCTTTCTTTGGAGGCTTTTAATCAAAGGCTAGATGGCCATCTGTCAGGGGTGCTTTTAACGCAATTTTCCTGCTTCTTGGCAGAAGGGGGTTGGGCTGGAGGGCCCACCAGGTCTCTTCCAACTCTATGATTCTATGATTCTATGAAATGGATTCAAACTTCAGGAAAAGAGTTTCCACCTGACTATTAGGAAGACCTTCCTGATGGTCAGAGCAGTTCGGCAGAGGTATATGCTGCAGCCTGGGAGCCTGGTGGAGTCTCCTCCTCTTGAAGCTTTAAAGAGGCTGGATGGCCATCTGCTAGGGGTGCTTTGATTCTATGTCCCTGCATGGCAAGGGGCTGAAACCCTTGGGGGTGTAATCTCAAGGAGTTTGGTCAAAAGCTCACCTCCATCTTCAGAGAAGTCCAGGGCAAGCACGGGTGTATTACATACGCTGCGCTCCAGAGGAGTGGCTCCCGTTGCAGGGACGAGGCTTTGCACTCCTGCAAGGAAGAAAACAACGACTGAGAAATCCACTCAAAGGTAATGTTAGCACACACACACACACACACACACCTTCCTGTTAACTATCAACATGGTTGCAAATAGAATTCAGAGCCATTTCTGTGTCAGTCTGGAAATTTAGTACGCGGGCGGGTCAATAAGTCCGTGACTTTTTGAATTTCCCACCTCTTAACTGAAAGGGCGACACTGCTCCTGTCAACAGGGATCTGTCAGTTGACTCCTGTCAAAATTTGAATAAGCTGCGTCATTTAGTTTGTGTTTGACAGCCATTGATAGCAGACTACCGCGTGATTTGAGGAGAAAATGGAAAAAAGTGAATTTCGTGTGGTCATTAAGCATTATTTTTTGTGGAAAAAACCATCACTCAAACCAAGGCTAAGCTTGATAAATACTATGGGGACTCTGCACCATCAATTTCAATGGTAGAAAAGTGGTTCACTGAATTTCGTTGTGGCTGTACAAGCACGGAAGATGCTGAACATTCTGGACGCCCAGTTGAGGTCTCTACACCCGAAACAATTGAAAAAATTCACAATATGGTGTTGGCCGAATGAAGATTGAAAGTGCAAGAGATTGTGGAAGCCATAGGCATCTCACGTGGCTCAGTGGTTTCAAATTTAAATGATCACTTGGGTATGAGAAAGCTTTCCGTAAGATGGGACCAGGACAATGCAAAGGTGCACACAATGCAAGGATGCATACATGTGCAGTTTCCATGGCAACAATCCATGAATTGGGATACGAATTCGCCCTTATTGGCAGCCAATCATGTTGTCAGAATGTAGAGGCTGGGAGAGTCATTGGCAGCCCTGGAGGATGCTGGGAAATGTAGTTTTTTTTACTCGTTGTTTTGGGGGCCTTTTAGGTTTTTGGGGGGAAGTTTCTTTGCTACAAACGTACCTTGTCTGAGGCCTATTTCTGTTGGCAAGTTTGGTGTCTCTGTGTTGTATGGTTTCTCTGTTTGGGACGGTCGTTCCATGACGACTCTTCCTTTATATATATAGATTTATACATTATTTTAGTAATTATACACTATTTTAAGTCTTTATAAACTTAAAATAAAGTGAAGGAAAGGAAGAAAAGGCCCTTCAAGGCTGGAGGGAGGGAGGACTGAGGAGGGAATGTGCGTTGGAGAGCACTGACAGCAAAAACCCACAAAACAGTGAAAATACCGCAATATATATTTTAATAATTTTTTTAAAAAACCATGAAACAGCGAGTCCGCTAAAAGCGAACAGCGAAATAGCAAGGGAACACTGTGTGTGTATGTGTGTGTGTGTATATATATATATATATATATATATATATATATATATATACACCACTGGTGTCCAACCTTTCAGACTCCAATTCCAAAAGCCCTGTCCAGCTTCTCCAATGGTCAAGAGGTCTGGAGCTCCGAAACACCGAGAATACAAAAAGGTTGGACACTACTGACACTTTTTCTATTCAAAGAACTGCATATTTGGAGTAAATTGGTGTAAATTATAGGGATGATGCAGATATTCGATCTGGATCGGGATCATGACCCCCTTGTTAACAGCTTGCTTATTTTCACTATGGTTGTAATGTGGATTCCATGCTGTATTTGTATGTGTTAGGTGTATTTGCTAAATGTTTTGATACGGCCGATGGGCTAATCAATAAAACATAGTAAGAAAGACTAGATGTATTGGTAAGAACTTTGTACACTGCCAATTGTCCCTTCTCTCTCTCTCTTCAACTCCCACCCTCCATTGGCTGTTAGAAATTGTGGAAATAGAGGTCCAAAACACTTGGAGGAGGGCCGAAGTTTGGCCCACGCCTGCCATAAGGGAATAAGGGCAGAGGGTGGGTGGTCCTTACCCATGGATTGGCACTCTCTGTCATGCCTGAGTAGGCACTGGCTGGGTGAGAGGTCTGCCAGCTGAAGCATGAAAGTGCCGTTGGCGTGCGGGGTGTAGGTGTTCATGCGGAAATCCCTCCGGCTGGCCAGCATCTCCCCTTTCTTGCTGCAGGGGGAGAGAAGGGAGGCGAGGCAGAGATAAAGCAAACAATGCACATCCTCAGAACACCTGGTGATGATTACCAACCTTCCTTTGTGATCTTACCTGAAGAGCGGGTTGCCCTTCTTCTCGGCCTCCTCCGGCGGGACCAAGGCCATCGGAGTCAAAGGCACAATGTTGACTGACTAGAAAAACAAGGCAAAGTTGTTGGAGAAAGGATGTATTTACACTCTGCCTTCCTCCCAATAAGAGACCCAAGGCAGCTTGCCATAGGACTTAAAAACAGTGGATAACACATTTAAAAACCAACGCTCAGAGGAAAGCATTTTTCCCATGTCAGGAGTGACTTGAGAAACTGTAATTCGCTTCTGGTGTGAGAGAATTGGCCGTCTGCAAGGACGTTGCCCAGGGGACGCACGGATGTTTTTGATGTTTTATTTATTTGTTTATTTATTATTCAAACTTGTATGCCGCCACTCCCCGAGGGCTCGGAGCGACTCACAGTCATATAAAACATCACAGAGAGCAAACAACAAATTAAAATTAACTGGCAAGGTTATAGCAAACTCAACAATTAAACGCTAACCGGAAAAGATGGGTCTTGCAGGCCTTTCGAAAGGATGGCCTGCACTTCATTTGGAAGAGTATTCCAGATCGAGGGCACTACCACAGAAAAGGCTTTGCGCTATGTAGATGTTAAATGGACAGATTTGAAACTGGGTATTTCCAGGAGGTTCAGTTGTTCAGAACGGAGTGACCTCTGGGGTTGAGCCTTCCTCCCTCCCTGCCTGCGATCTACCAGGACGCCCTACGCGATCTACCAGTAGATCAGGGTCTACCTAATGAGCACCCCTGGTTTAACCCATTGCGCCACTGTGGCTCCAAAAGAAAAAGATGATTCTGCAGCAACCAAGTGTCATACTCCAGAGCAATGTTTCCCAACCTTTTTTGAGCCGCGGCACACTTTTTACATTTACAAAATCCTGGGGCACACCACCAACCAAAATGACACAAAATGACACTCTAACACAGTAATACATATAGTTAATATGTTTTTAAATGTATTTATACACTCAGTGTGAAACCTGGACCTGTTTTGATGAACACAACATATGTATGACTATCTCTCACATATTTATACATGGCTATCATATCTTCTCTCAGCCTTTTCTTCTTCAGGCTAAACATGCCCAGCTCTTCAGGCCGCTCCTCATAGAGCTTGTTCACCAGACCTTTGAGAAATTTCACCCTGAGTGAAACTTGCTTCTAGTTAACTATGGATGTCATGAAGCTGTTATAAACAGTTCCTTTGGGGGGGGGGGGACTCTCGAAAAATCCAGTAAAATAGTAAAAAATAAACATTTCCAAGCAGAGAGGCTCAATTTGTTTCTTGGAAACCTGTGAGGGGGCTGCTAGGAGGGGGGGAGTGCCAATTTCCCACGGCACACCTGATGATCACTCACGGCACACTAGTGTGCCATGGCACACTGGTTGAGAAACACTGCTCCAGAGGATAACCTCTGACTTTAAGCACCACACCAGCTGGGTAAAATCGGCAAGCGGATTATTTAAGAATATAAAGAGCCAAAGCAGTTTTTTTTTTAAAAAAAACAATCCACAGTAAAAAGTAATCTAAATGGTTTAAAACATGACAGGAACAAAGGGTTCAAAGAAATAGTCCAAAAAGAATCCATGAAACTAGGCACTTGAGTTCATAGACAGCAAAGGCACTTGATCCCATGAACAGAACAAAGGCATATTCCAAGACCTTGATACAAGGAACTTGATGTGAATCCAGTGTTGCTTTAACTGAAGCAATATTTCTTACTAGTCACCTGCCCTGAATCCCAAAGAGCTAGAAAAGGATTCTTTCTTAATTTTGGATACACTTCCAACTTCTGTTGGGAGTCTAGCCGAGTGCATTCATTGTTGTACTGACTGTTTTTGTGGACTGAAACATCTTTTCCTGTTCAAGGCCTCAATAGCTTCTGTACCTGGGAGCTCGAATAACTGATCAGAGAACTGCAGCGCAAAGCATTCCCGGGCCCAAGACCTTGAGATTCTTGCCGCAACTCAGGCCTCTCACCCCTAGATCCTGGCCCAGAAACCAAAACAACATCCCCATTCCCTTCAGGAACATCTACAGAGACATCATCCCCATCCCCATCATGAAAATCAACTTGAACATGAACATCATCCCCATTCCCATCACACAAAACAACATGACCATCAGACACTGTCACAGGCTGAACAGGCTGACATACAACACCAAGGCTGGAAAAGTAGAACATTTCACTCTTTGGTTTCCCTTTGCTTTCCCGTTGCAGTAAATGAGTTCCACAGCCAAGGGATAGTTTTCTCTTACATATCCACCAAATATTCCATGATGGTGGTTGTTCAACACCTGCCTTGGCCCAGAACATGACCCTTTTCTGCAGTTCTGAATCTATATGTTTTGATGGATTTTCAAAGTGCATCCATTTTTAGTGCTGTTTGTGTTTAATTCTGTTTCAATGTTTGCATATTTGTATATTTTGAATTGTATAGTAATGCTTTTGTGTCAAGCTGCTTTGAGTCCCCTTTGGAGATAAAGCAGGGTATAAATAAATTAATAAACATAACAACACTATATTGAACCATAAAATGTGTTGTGCTTCCTAAGCCTTGAGATGTAGGAAGTTAGTGCTTGTTGTTACCTACTGTCAAGCTTACTTCGACAGATGGCAATCCTATGAATGAGAGGCCTCCAAGAGTCTTTTCTTTTTGGACATGTCAGGAGCGACTTGAGAAACTGAAAATTGCTTCTGGTGTGAGTGAATTGGCCGTCTGCAAGGACGTTGCTCAGGGGACGCCTGGATGTTTTATCATCCTTGTGGGAGGCTTCTCTCATGTCTCCGCATCAGGAGCTGGAACTGATAGGGGGAGCTCATCCGCGCTCTCCCCAAATTCGAACCTGCGACCTGTCGGTCTTCGGTCCTGCCAGCACAGGTTTATAACCCCCTGCGCCACCGAAGGCGCCTGAGCCTTCACCAATAGCCTTGACTGGGTCTTGCAAACATAGGCCAGTCTCTGCTTCACACATCTGCACTATGGCCTTCCTCTTTTCCTATTGTTTTCCATTGTAACCATCATCTATCATTGTCTAGTGTGCTAGAATTCCTGAATTTTCTCCCTGGACATAAGGAAAACCATGAAAGCAAAGGCAAGAGTGCCCAAAGGACTCACAGTGCGCTGCTGGTCATCCCGCAAGTCCATGCTGGCTCTGCTGGTATCTTGGTTGTCGTCCAACGGGAGGAACTGCAAAGGCGGAAATTCCGTTAATGGCACACATTTTTGAGAGGAACGAACAGGCAGTAGAGATGCTCATAAAGAATCCTAGAGTTGGAAGAGACCTTATGGGCCATCCAGTCCGACCCCATTCTGCCCACTACTAAGAAAATCACATTCCAAGCACCCCCGACAGATGGCCATCCAGCCTCTGCTTCAAAGCCTCCAAAGAAGGAGCGACCTCCACACTCTGGGGCAGAGAGTTCCACTGCTGAACAGCTCTCCCCCCCCCCTAAGTCAGGAAGTTCTTCCTCATGTTCAGGTGGAATCTCCTTTCTTTCCTGAAGCTTGAAGCCATTCTTCCATTGCGTCCTAGTCTCCAGGGCAGCAGAAAGGAAACCTGCTCCCTTCTCCCTATTATTTCCCCTCACCTCTTGATCCCTGGCCCTCATCATGTGTCCTCTCAGCCTTCTCTTCTTCAGGCTAAACATGCCCAGCTCTTTAAGCCGCTCCTCATAGGGCTTGTTCTCCAGACTCTTGATCATTTCAGTCACCCTCTTCCTCTGGACACATTCTAGCTTAGGGTCAACCTCTCCCTTCAATTGTGGTGCCCAGAATTGGGCACAGTGTGATTCCAGGTGTGATTCCAAGGCAGAATAGAGCATGGGGAGCATGACTTCCCTGCATCTAGACACTATACTCCTATTTATGTAGGCCAAAATCCTATTGGCTTTTTTTGCCGCTGCATCACATTCTCATTAGCCACTGATGCACGGATAGGCATTTTCCAGCACGGATCTTCCACAAGGGAAGAAAACAACCCTATCTCCAGCCATTTCCTGCCCAGAGCTCACCTCTTCCTTCTCTTCAGCTGGTCCAGCGCTGGCGTCCGCGTCGGCCCCATCCGCTCCCACTGACGCCGGAAGCTTCTCGCGCCTGATTGGTGGGCAAGGGAAGTGAAAAGCAAACAAGGAAAGTTTCACATATGTTCTGTAAAAATGGTGTTTGTAGTTGGTCAAACTTCAGCCTTTCAGGTGTTCTGGACTTGTTAGAAATTGTGGGAGTTGAAGTCCAAAACACCTGGAGGGAGGGTCAAAGTTTGCCCATGACTAGGTGAGCCCCACTGCTTTCCCCCAGAAACCATAGAGGGCACTGAAAGTCTTCCATCCCTGCTCTTATTGCTGATCAAACAAAGCGATACCTCTGTTCGCGAAGGAAGAGGGCTCCTGAGCATTAGATGAGGCCTGATCCCTGGAGAGCATAATGGGACTATCACTTCACAAAACTTTGAAGGACAGAGCAATGGGGAAATCCTGGTTATGGGCTTAATGGGAATGTAGGACAGCACTGGGGGTGGTATGTGGTACTAGGAATTGTTTTTAAGTTGTTTAAATAATTTTAATGTTTAGATCTATTTTAATATTTATATGTTGTAGGTTTTTTTAATTGCATTGTGAGCCGTTTTCAGGCCCAGCCCTGGGAGAAAAGCTGGGTACAAATAGAAATAATAAAGGTAAAGGTTTTCCCCTGACATTAGGTCAAGTCGTGTCCAACCCTGGGAAGTGGTACCTATTGATCTACTCACACTAGCATAGTTTCAAACTGCTAGGCTGGCAGAAGCTGGGGCTAACAGCGGGAGCTCACCCCACTCCCCGAATTCACTTTCAGTCAGCAAGTTCAGCAGCTCAGTGATTTAACCTGCTGCACCACCAGGGAGTCCAAAAATAATAATAAATATTATAATGGCAATACTACTAATAATAATGCACATGGCACATGAGTCAAGGACCCAACAATATCAAGAGTGCAGCCCTGGCCCCTGATATTGAGAAGCTCATGTATGGCTAAGGCTTTGGCTGCCCAGCCTCCTGACCCATTTCTCTTCTCCCAACGGTGATCTCAGGCCCCTCCTACACTGCCATACAAAATCCAGGTTATCTGATTTGATAATCTGGATTATATGGCAGTGTAGAAGGGGCTGCATATCAAGTGAATCAAGGAGATAATCTGGAGGGTTATTTCAAGAGGTCTATATGCTGCCTCTTTCTCCCAACATGGGACCCAAAGCAGCATCCATCTATATAAATAAAAATGAAATGTTTGTTTGTGGAATTAACATAACTCAAAAACCACTGAACGAATTGACACAAAATTTGGACACTACACCCCTAACAGACCAACGAGTGACCATCACTCATACAACACCCCCCACACCCACACCCCCAATAACAGCGGAAAGGACTTAAAAACCCAAAAAACATAAATGACAATACAGAAAAAGGGAAGGAAGAGGGAGGGAAGGAAGGAAGGGGAGAAAGAAAGAAAGAAAGCGAGAAAGAAGCATGGAAGCAAAGAGTGAAAGAAGGAAGGAAAGAGGTAGAGAAGGACGAAAGAAGAGAAAGAAAGAAGAATGGAAGCAAAGAGTGAAGGAAGGAAAGAAGGAAAGAGGTAGAGAAGGAAGAATGGAGGAAGAAGGAAAAGCAAAAGTGAAGGAGGAAGGAACGAGATAGAGAAGGAAGGAGAGAAGGAAAGAAAAAAGGGAAGGAAAGAAGGAAAGAGAGAAGGAAGGATGGAAGCCAAAAGTGAAGGAAGGAAGGAAGGAAGTAGAGAAAGAAGGAGAGAAAGAAGAAAGGAGAAGGAAAAAAAAGAGGAATGGAAGGAAGGAGAGAAGGAAAGAAAAGGAACGAGAGAGCGAAGGGAGTGAAGGAAGGAGGGAAAGGAGAGAAAGAGGACGGGAAGGTTGGCCACAGCATAGCCGGGGGCTAGTGTAAAACTAAAAGTACAATAGGATCCCTGTATCTGCAGGAGATACAGTCCCAGACTTTGCATGGATAGTGAAAATAGCAAACCCTATTGAAATGCAGGATTTCCAGCCCAGGAACTTCACAGAGTCGCATAGGGAACCTACAAAATGCCTAGGGGCGCCACATCTTATCATAAGTGGATAAATGAAATCAAGGGATGGATGTCCTGCAGATACATGGAGGTTCTTCCATACAGGACCTTCCTCCCAGTTCATAAATTAAAGCTGATTATCTTCCCACCCCTAAAGCTTTCACTCACTTCTTGTTGGAGATGAAGTCAAGGGCCTGGTAGACCAATGAGTAGAGATACTCCACCTGAGAAAGCAAGCAAACAAAAAAAGACTTAGAGGATGCCAAAGGGGCAACAATTATGCTTATAATATAATATATTGTATATACATATAACATTGATAATATTATAATGTAATACAATATAATACTACTACTACTATATTATAATAATATTTTTATATTACATGTAACATTACTAATAATATTACGGTATAATGTTATAGTGCAATATAATATATGATATTAATATCGTGATATGGCAATAATATAATATATTGTATTTTTATTTTACTTGTAAGCCGCTGAGTCCCCTTTTGGGGTGAGAAGGGCGGCATATAAATGTCGTAAATAAATAAATATTACAGAACTGCTCCTGAAGCCTAGATCCCACCATCGGGAGACAAACCCTGCAGAGAAGAACCAAAAGACAAGCCAACAGGATCGGCCATGTTTGCTGGGAGGGATGTCACAGAGGGCCTGGCATCCGTATCTTTGTTAAAGCTGATTCTCCTTGTGGTACAAACTGTATTCCATTATTGTCTAAGACTTCCATGGCTGGAATGAGTGGGTTGTTGTAGGTTTTTCAGGCTATATGGCCATGTTCTAGAACAGGGCTGTCCAACTTCTACCGGACCTGTGGCCGGAATTCCGGTTACTGATGACCTGGGGGGCCGAAGGGTCCGCCCCCTCCCCAGCTCCACCCCTGCCCTGCCCCGCCCCCTCCCCAGCTCCGCCCCCTCCCCGGCTCCGCCCTCTCCCCGCCTTGGAGGTGTCTGTGGAGGACACCGGGGCTTTGACTTGGAGATAGAGATGAACACCAAAATCCCAGTCTCAAGTCCCAGTCCCTGCTTTGAACTGGATTATATTGCAGTGTGGACTCAGGGCCCTTCACACAGCCATATAACTCAGAATATCCAGGCAGGAAACCCCACAAAACCTGCTTTGAACTGGATTATATTGCAGTGTGGACTCAGGTCCTTCCACACAGCCATATAACCCAGAATACCTGCTTTGAACTGGATTATCGGAGTCCACACTCATATAATCTGGTTTAAAGCAAATAACATGGTATTTTATTCAGATGTGTGGAAAGGAAGTCAAATAAGAAGCCAGGGCCCTTCCACACAGGCCTATAACCCTGAATGATAAGGCATAATATTCATTCTGCCTCTGCTAATAATAATAATAATAATAACAACAACAACAACAACAACAGGTTCCTGGAGTAGGAGACCTCCAAGGGCCATCCAGGGCCATCCAGTCCAATCTCCTTCTGCCATAAGGGGAAAACACATGATGATGATGATGATGATGATAATAATTACAATGGGTTCCTAGAATAGGAGACCTCCAAGGGCCATCCAGTCCAATCTCCTTCTGCTATAAGGGGAAAATACAATCAAAGCATTCCTCACAGATAACCATTCAGCCTCTGTTGATGATAAGAATGATAATAATAATTACAATGCGTTCCTAGAATAGGAGACCTCCAAGGGCCATCCAGTCCAATCTCCTTCTGCCATAAGGGGAAAACACAATCAAAGCATTCCTCACAGATGACCATTCAGCCTCTGATGATGATGATGATGATAATAATAATAATATTAATTACAATGGGTTCCTAGAAAAGGAGACCTCCAAGGGCCATCCAGTCCAATCTCCTTCTGCCATAAGGGTCGCCTTCAAAGTGCTGGTTCTTACCTTCAAGGCCACACACGGCCTGGGGCCAGCGTATCTGAGGGACCGTCTCACCCCATATTGCCCAGTGAGATCACTCCGGTCTGAAGAGGCCAACCTGTTGGTAGTACCATCTGCGAAGTCGGCACATTTAACATCGACCCGCCGGAGGGCGTTCTCCGTTATAGCTCCCACACTATGGAATGCCCTCCTGGCTGAAGCCAGAGCCCTGAGAGATCTGCTGCCATTTAGACGGGCCTGCAAAACTTATTTGTTCAGGCAGGCCTTTGGTGATTAGGCCTCGTCTATACCCTCCGGGCTGCGATATTGCTGCTGCTTAATTGTTATATTGTATTTTGCTGTTTTTAATTGTTTTTAACTGTTCTTATGTTTTAACCATTGGCGATGTGCCACTGGCTCTGTGAGCCGCCGCGAGCCCCCGGGAGTCGGCGGCGAAGAAGCCCCAATAAATAAATAAATAAATAAAACACAATCAAAGCATTCCTCACAGATGACCATTCAGCCTCTGATGGTGATGATAATAATAATAATAATATTAATTACAATGGTTTCCTAGAATAGGAGACCTCCAAGGGCCAGCCAGTCCTACCTCCTTCTGCCATAAGGGGAAAACACAATCAAAGCATTCCTCAGCCATGTTGAATCAAACTTGGCAGACTAAACTCTCATGAGAGCAACAGAAAGTACTGAACTTTGAGTTTGGGAGTTGTAGTTCTCCTCCATCCAGAGAGCACTGTGGACTCAAATAATGATGGATCAGGACCAAACTTGGCACGAAGCCTCAGAAGAGGAGGAAGCCGGAAAGGGAATGGATGAGCACCACCCCGCGCGTGCTCCGAACTCGGCCCCGCCCCTTTTCGCTCTGGCCACGTCCCCTCTCGCTCGTGCACTCTCTCTCTCCTTCCCTCTTTCCTTCAGGTGGTGGAAGGGGGAAGGAATGAAAGGGGGAAAGAGAGAGAGAAGGAGGGAGGGAGGGAGGGAGAGAGGGGGGAGGGAGGGAAGTAGTAGGAGGAAGAAGGCAGCCTGATCCTCCTCCCCGCCCCTCACCCCCCCCCCCCCGCCGCAAAAAAATAAATAAAAAATATTCAAAAAATATTCAAAAAAATATTCAAAAAAATATTTTAAATTTTTTTTTGAAAAACCTTTAAAAGCAGATATCTTGCAGGAGGGTAGGGGGCCGTGGGGAAGGGGCTGGGGGGGCCGTATACGGCACCAGGGCCGCCAGTTGGAAAGCCCTGTTCTAGAACAGGGGTGCTCATTAGGTAGATCGTGATCTACTGGTAGATCTCGAAGGGCGTCCTGGTAGATCTCGAAGGGCGTCCTGGTAGATCCCAGGCAGATCGCAGGCACAGTGTGTATGGCTCCCATGCCATTTGTGAAGAATGCTCAAGGGCTTATTATACTCACATTTAGTTGAATTCAGTCTTAAAATGTATTATATGGCTCTCACTGAAATAAATGTCCTAATATTTTGCTTTTATGGCTCTCTGAGTAGTGGGTAGGTAGATCTTTGGGACTTGGTTGTTTTATAAGTAGCTCGCATGCTGGAAAAGTGTGAGCACCCCTGTTCTAGAAGCATTATCTCCTGATGTTTTGCCTGCATCTGTGGCAGGCAACTGAAGATGCTTGCCAAAGATGCAGGTGAAACATCAGGAGAGAATGCTTCTAGAACATGGCCATACAGCCCGAAAAACCTACAACAAGCCAGTCTATTCCATTAGTTTCACACACATCCCTGTGCAAGAGATGGCATCCTCCTCACCTTCTTACTGTAAATGCAGGCTGAACCCTGGATCAGCAGTGCCGCTTCGATAAAATTCATGGTGGTTTTGCCGCCATCAAAGGAAATACAGATCTGTTCGAGCTGCAGAATTAAAAAAAAACACAAGGTCTTCACAAGGGAACCACCGAGACACAATACACGGTTTGTCCCTCCACATTTGCAGTTTTGGCTTTTGCAGATTCGATTATTTGCGTTTCTGAGAAGAAAAAATATTATCTCTAGAAATCTCTCCATCCTCCAGGGTGATCCTATGGTCACTTCCTCCATTCGGACCTGAAGATCTAGAGATTTCTGGAGAGAAAACCTTTCTGGATCCTCCAACTCAATTCTATGCTCAACTTCCAGGAGAAGTTGACTATTGAGTCATAAGAGAAGACAGAAAATCCTAAAGAGGTGTTCTCTCAGTTACAAATACATCTGTCGGGGTGCTTTGAACGTAATGTCCCTGCTTCTTGGAGGGGGCTTGGACTGGGTGGCCTGTGAGGCCTCTTCCAACTCTATGATTCTATTGCTATTTATTTGTGAATTAGATTAAATCTAATTTAATCAGGTGCCCCATGTCCCCTTCAAAAACACCTCAGATACTATTCCCCATCGTGAACGGAGCAGCCACTTCTCGGGGCTGTTACGGGCACCCTGACAGGCTAACACTTGGCCACGAGGCTTATAAGGATTCCAAAAGGTATCTGTGTAGTGGCAGGACCTCCACACAGCTGCCAGATCCCTACTGTTATCAACAGACTGCTGAATTCTGCCAACAGAAGGGCTTTGAGGCACCAATGGAGAGAGTCAGAACCTATCTCAAAGGAAGAGACCTGATGGCCTAAAAGGAAAGATTAGCATGCTTTAGACTTCTTTGACATCCTTTGCTGCTTTTGTTTCTCGGTCTCCTTTTTTGAGAGGGAGGCATCAACTTTCTGCCTGCTTGAAGCCATCAGGCTGAAACATACAAAACTGCAGGCTTTTGGGAATTTGAAAAACTTCACATTTGTTTTGTTTCCATTCAACTATGACAAAAGCCCCAGTGGGCTTTGGAAACTAGTGTAAAAGCTTTGCGTGTCTTCCAATCGGCGGAATGAAGCCACCCCCAGTGTTTGTTTTGGGTTCTGAACCTCACCTCCTCCAGGTATTCTTCCAGCTGAGACGCCACATCGACCTCCCAGTTCTTGGTGAGGTCCCTAATGGGCTGCAGGAAGTGCAGGAAGCGGGACTCCGCATCTTCCATGGTAGCCAGAAACGCAAACAAACCTCAGCAGACTAAGGCATTTGGGCTTCGGGGAGTTCCAACCTGGACTACACCTGAAAGGCAAACATTCAGGTTAGGGGCACATCAAAACACAGGAGGGGGAAGGAGGTCTGGAGAGCATGAATCTCTCTGAGGAGCAGCCAAAACAGGTATGGGCAAACTTCAGCCTTCTTCCCAGGTGTTTTGGACTTCAACTCCCATAATTATATGTTCTCTCCCTCTCCATTTCTCCCTCTCTCTAGTTCAGGGCTGTCCAACTACTACCGGCCCAGGGGCCTGAATTCTGGTCACTGATGACCTAGGGGGCTGTAGGGTCTGCCCCCGGCTCCGCCCCCGGCTCTGCCCCCTCCCCAGCTCCGCCCCATTCTGCCCCCGGCTCCGCCCTCTCCCCGGCTCTGCCCCCACCCTGCCCCTGCATGCATACAGTCAAATATAATCTTTTACTGAGATAAAATGCAGGGATAAGATATTAAATTATTTTAATTTAATATTAAATATATTTAATTCCATCCTCCCCTCTCCCCTTATTTTAATTTAATATTAAATGTATTTAATTCCATCCTCCCCTCCCCCTTATTTTAATTTAATATTAAATATATTTAATTCCATCCTCCCCTCTCCCCTTATTTTAATTTAATATTAAATATATTTAATTCCATCCTCCCCCCTCTCCCCTTATTTTAATTTAATACTAAATACATTTAATTCCATCCTCCCTCTCCCTTATTTTAATGTATCCCATCTCCCTTATTTCATCTTTAAATATATTTAATTTTATATTTAATACATGAGGGAGATGGGGGGAATGAGGAGCCCCTGAGAGCCCCTGCTTCGGCCTACCTTTCCCAAACGCGCAGGATCCAGGAGTACCCGGACGACGAGAGAGGCGACGACCGACTGAGTCGAAGAAGGTCCTAATCGCGTCTGTGGGCCTCAGCGATCCAGTAGTAGAGTAGCCGAAGAGTATCGCGAGAATACGCAATCCACACGGGATTTCGCTGTCAACGCTGGCGTGATCTCGCATTGACAGCGAAATCCCGTGTGGATTGCGTATTCTCGCGATACTTGCTCCGAACCCGGAAGTAGGTATTTTTTAAAAAAATTTATTATTTATTTTATTTTTCAATTTTTACTTTTTATTAAAAAGCTTAGGGGGCCGGAGGGAAGGGGCTGGGGGGCCGTATACGGCCCCCGGGCCGGCAGTTGGACAGCCCTGCTCTAGTTGGAGCTTCTGAGCAGTCTTCAAAGGCAACCCCATGTAGAATGTGTTGCAGTAATCTATTCAGGATGTAACGAGATGTAATTGCCAGTTATCAATCAGTCTGGTTACCAGCTTACTTGTCCGAACGCACAGTATCTCCTCCTATGAACCATCCATGATCCTTAAGATCGTCTGAGGGAGGCCCTGCTCTTGATCTCGCCTGCCTTGCAAGTGCGATTGGCAGAGACAAAGGACAGGGCCTTCTCAGTGGTGTCTCCCCCACCCCCTGCTTAGGAACTCCCTGCCTGACTTTCCTTGACCTGGCTCTTTGAGCAAGCTTTTGAGAAAGCAGTGGAATAGATAACACGGAACTATGAACGATGAACATGGAATAGCCAGGCGATGTCACTGGATAACGTTTTTAACAGGATGACACCAATGATTATATGCTTTAACGGTTTTTACATATGTTTTAAAGGGCTACGACAGATCTCAAAGATGGCATATATATACGCGATCGTACTGATGGTAGCTTGTTCAACTTAAGCCACCTGAGGGCTCGCACTAAGACTCTAAACCAGGGCTGTCCAACTGGCGGCCCGGTGCCCGTATACGGCCCCCCAGCCCCTTCCCTACGGCCCCCTAAGCTTTTAAATAAAAAATTAAAAAAAATAAAATAAATTAAATTAAAATATTTTTTAAAATTACCCACTTCTGGGTTTCGGAGCAAGTATCGCGAGACTACGGAAGCCACACGGGATTTCGCTCTCTCGAAATCTCACCTGCGTTGAGAGCGAAATCCCGTGTGGCTTCCGTAGTCTCGCGATACTCCTTTTGCCGAAATCTCAGCTACTTAATCCCTGCGGCCCACGCAGACATGATTTGTACCTTCCCGGCTGCTGCCTCGCTCGGTCGTCACCTCTGCTCGTGGTCCGGCTGCTCCTGCATCCCACGCGTTTGGGAAGGTATGCTAACCTTTATGTTATTATTATGTAATTGTGTATTTGAATGCCCCCCTGCATTTAATGTTAGTAAAATATTATATTTAATTGTATGGATGGCCCTTTTGAATGCCCCCCTGCATTTAATGTTAGTAAAATATTATATTTATTTTATAATTAATAATGCAACTAGGAATTGTAAGTAAATTGAAGCCGGGGGAGAGGCGGAGCCGGGGGCGGGGCCGGGGGCAGACCCTACGGTCCCCCAGGTCATCAGTGACTGGAATTCAGGCCCCTGGGCCGGTAGAAGTTGGACAGCCCTGCTCTAAACTATCGAGTCCGTGAGCTGCTTTTTGCCGACGATGCTGCCCTTGTCGCCCATTCAGAAGCAGCCCTGCAGCGCCTCGTATCCTGCTTTGCAACAGCTGCAGAGCTGTTTGGGCTGGAAGTCAGCCTGAAGAAAACGGAAGTTCTCTACCAGCCCGCACCACAGGAAGAACACCACCATAGGCACAGATTTGCATTTGCATAGGCAAATCTGTGCTTAACTCCATCCAGCAGTTCACCTACCTGGGAAGCATCCTCTCTTCAGACGCCAAGATTGACAAAGAGATAGATCACAGATTAGCAAAGGCATAGAGTGCATTCGGAAGGCTTCACAAAAGAATCTGGAGCAACAAGCACCTGAGGCAAAGCACCAAAATCAGTGTGTACAGAGCTATCGTACTGATTATTCTCCTCTATGGGTCTGAAACATGGGTCACCTATCACCAACACCTACAACTCCTCGAACGCTTTCATCAGCGCTGTCTTCGCACAATCCTAAATATACACTGGACTGACTATGTGACGAATGTCACTGTCGTTGAGCAAGCAGGGATCACCAGCATTGAGGCCACGCTGGGCAAAAGTGCCATTGTTTGTAATGGCACTTTTGCCAATGCCTGTCATCGAATCTGTCACTCGCCTCAAGTCACTTGAGTGTGGCTGAGAAAGGCAGGCTATAAATATCGTAAATATTTATTTATTTACTTTGCTTCTATACCGCCCCTCTCAGTCCGTAGTCGACTCGAGGCGGTGTACATATGGCAAGGACTGCCCAAGATAAACACATCAACAGTTACCAACACAATCACATCATATACAAATTAGCAATTAAAATTAAACACAGTATCAGCGTCTCGTTATTAAATCTATTTCCAACTGCTGCATCGTTGTTCCTTAGGTCTCAATTAATAATCATACTACATTTGCAAATGCCCGGTCAAACAGCCAGGTCTTGACCTTCTTGCGAAATGTCAGGAGGGAGGAGGCTGATCTGATGTCACTAGGAAGGGCATTCCAAAGCCGAGGAGCCACCACTGAAAAGGCCCTGTCTCTCGTCCCCACCAATTGCGCCTGCAAAGCAGCCGGGACTGAGAGCAGCGCCTCTCCGGATAATCTTAAGCATCTTGATGGCTCATAGGGAGAGATGCGTTCAGACATGTAAGTTGGACCAGAACCGTTAAGGACTTTAAAGGCCAAAGCCAGCACTTTGAATTGTGCCCGGTAGCAAACTGCCAGCCAGTGGAACTGGCACAAGAGGGGAGTAGTGTGCTCCCTGGGCGCTGCTCCTGTTATGTATGTATTTATTTATTTATTAGTTCGATTTCTTAGTCGCCCTTTCCCGTAGGCTCAGGGCGACTCACATTCAAAGAACCATAAAACACAATAAAACAGTTAAAAACACCCTGTCTGCTGTCCGTTGGACCAATTGAAACTTCTGGACAGTCTTCAAAGGCAGCCCCACGTAGAAAGCGTTGCAGTAGTCTATACAGGATGTAAGGGACAGGTACCTAAAAATAGGGAATTTTTCACAAAAAAATAAGGGACACTTAATAACCAATTGAAACAATTGACCCTCATTTTTGTGGGGGGAAAAATCCCTATTTTGAGGTACCTTGTCTGTCCCTTATTCGTGTGGCGACTCTAATCAAGAGAGTAAATAAGGAACACCCTCAGAAACTTCAAACAGGAAAAGCCACCAAGGGCCAGGGAACTCCTCCCAAAGAGAGGGTGCCTCCAGGCAACAACAGCCAGGCTGCCCCTGTGCCACCTTCATGGCTTCTCAATGCTATTCCAGCTTGCCCACAGCACAACCCACACTTGCTTCCCTCAGACAAGGAATCCCTATAGTGCAGGCCTGGGCAAACTTGGGCCTTTGAGGTGTTTTGGACTTCAACTCCCACAATTCCTCACAGCCTGAGGCTGTGAGGAATTGTGGGAGTTGAAGTTCAAAACACCTCAAAGGCCCAAGTTTGCCCAGGCCTGCTATATTGGGAGAGAGGCCAGCACTTTGAATTGTGCCCAGTAGTAAACTGGTAGCCAGTGGAGCTGTCACAACAGAGGTGTTGTGCGCTCCCTGGGCGCCGGTCCTGTTATCAACCTGGCTGCTGTCCGTTGGACCAATTGAAGCTTCCGTACAGTCTTCAAAGGCAGCCCCACGTAGAGAGCGTTGCAGTGTAGTCTATACGGGATGTAAAGGGACAGGTACCTAAAAATAGGGAATTTTTCACACAAAAATAAGGGACACTTAATAATCAATTGACACAATTGTCCCTCATTTTTGTGGAAAAAAATTCCCTATTTTGAGGTACCTTGTCTGTCCCTTATTCGTGTGGCGACCCTCATCAAGAGAGTAAATAAGGAACACCCTCAGAAACTTCAAACAGGAAAAGCCACCAAGGGCCAGGGAACTCCTCCCAAAGAGAGGGTGCCTCCAGGCAACAACAGCCAGGCCGCCCCTGTGCCACCTTCATGGCTTCTCAATGCTATTCCAGCTTGCCCACAGCAAAGCCCACACTTGCTTCCCTCAGACAAGGAAACCCTATAGTGCAGGCCTGGGCAAAACTTGGGCCTTTGAGGCGTTTTGGACTTCAACTCCAAAGGAAGGGGCCTGAGGCTGTGAGGAATTGTGGGAGTTGAAGTCCAAAACGCCTCAAAGGCCCAAGTTTTGCCCAGGCCTGCTATCTTGGGAGAGAGGCCTTCTTACCTGGCCCGCCATTCCCTCTCAACGGTTTTCCTCGCCCCGCCCACCCAATCCTAGCCAATCGGCGCGCGCGCTCGGAGCCCCGCCTGTCAAATCAGAACCAACGTTCCCTGGAGTCCCCGCCCTCTTCTCTCATTCGCTATTCCTTTCCCTCGGCTTGAGATTCCAGCCAATCAGCGCGGTCCCCGGGCGTTCTGAGCGCTCCTCTGTCAAAAAGCAAGGCCGAGGCTTTTTCCCGGAGCCCCGCCCCTTCGCTTCCGATTCGTTACCCCCCTCCTTCGGCCACGCCCCTCCCCGCGGAGCCGGGCCAATGGGCGCTCCGCGTGGAGTTTAGGTCCCGCCCCCCGCGGCCTGAGGGGATTTTTGGGGAAGCTGTTTGGAAGGGAAGGGAGCGCCATGGCGGGCGCGGAGGCTCAGCGTCTGTCCCGGCAGCTCTTCCTGGGAGGCCTCGCCGCCGCCTTCCTCGCCGCCTTCGCCTCGCTCTACCTCCAGGCCCCCGGTGAGCAGCAGCAGCGGCCCCTATAGATATCTATAGATATATATATATAGTTCCCGCAGGCGTGGAAGGCGAACTTGGGCCTTCTTTCCCCTGGTGTGTTGGGCCCCCGACGCCCACAGGAACGCCAAGCCTGTGAGAGTGGAAGGCCAAAACGCCTGCAATAAAAATAGATAAAAGCATATATATAATATATATATATAGTATAATATATAATATGTATATAATATATACATTATGTATTCGTAGATAAAAGATTTCGTAGATAAAAGCACATATATTTAAAACGTATATACGGTATTATATAATATATATAATATGCATATATGTATTCGTAGATAAAAGCACACATAATATGTATGTCGTATATAATATATGCATATTTTATATACAATATATACATATATGTATTCCAGTGGTTCTCAGATAAAAGCGACCATATATAATATGGCCATATATAGGGTCCCCATATATTATATAATAGTTCTGAGTTTTCATATATATTTCTGGGGGTCTCAGTAGTCTGTGGAAGTCACAGCTGAATCACATTTATGTATACAATATCCCATAATATTGTATACATCCAAATATATGTATTTTGTAGATCAAAAGCTTTACACATATATAATATGTAATATATTATATATAATATACATAAAGGTCTTCGTAGATGAAAGCACACCTAATATGTATACCGTATATAATATATGCATATGTTATATACAATATCTAAAGGTTGAGAACCACTGATGTATTCGTATATAAGATTTCATAGATAAAAGCACATATATATAATACGTATATATTATATATAATATACATAAATGTATTCGTAGATAAAAGCACACATAATATGTATGTCGTATATAATATATGCATATTATATATAATATATACATATATGTATTCGTAGATAAAAGCACATATATATATAATACGTATATATTATATATAATATACATAAATGTATTCGTAGATAAAAGCACGCATAATATGTATATTGTATATAATATATGTATATAATATATACATGTATTCGTAGATAAAAGATTTCATAGGTAAAACCACATATCTATAATACATATAATATATATAATATATATAATGTATACATATATGTATTTAAGTAGATAGATAAATGATAATTATATATATATAAGATAAAATATTTCATAGATAAAAGCACACACATATATAATACGTATATAATATACATATATGTATTTGTAGATAAAAGCACACATATAATATCTATATTATATATAATATATACATATATAATATATAATGTATACATATATGTATTCGTAGATAAAATATTTTGTGGATAACAGCACATATATAATACATATATATGTATAATATATACATATATAATATATAATGTATACATACAGTATATGTGTTCGTAGATAAAATATTTCGTGGATAACAGCACATATATCATACGTATATATAATATATAATATACATATATGTATTCGTAGATAAAAGCACACATAATATGTATATTACATATAATATATGCATATTTTATATATAATATATGCATATATTCGTAGATAAGATTTCGTAGATAATAGCACACATATAATATGAATATAATATATATAATATATCTATAATATACATATATATATTCATAGATAAAAGCACACATAAAATGTATATTATATATAATATATGCATATTTTATATATAATATATACATATATGTATTCGTAGATAAAAGATTTTGTAGATAAAAGCACACATATAATATGAATATATTATATAATATATATACATATAATATATATAATATATATAATGTATATATATGTATTCGTAGATAAGATTTCGTAGATAAAAGCACATATATAATATATATAATATATACATATATGTATTTGTAGATAAATGTTTTTGTAGATAAAAGCACACACATATATAATATGAATACATAAAATATATACATATATACATAATATTATATATAATATAAAGATATATTTATTTCTTATTTTGATTTATATACCGCCCTTCCCAAAAAGGCTCAGGGTGGTTCAAAACAATGAATACACAACACAACGTAGTTAAAAACATAATAAAAACAGATTAGGGTATGTTTAGATATGTATTCGTAGATAAAAGCAAACACATAGATAATATTTATATATTATATGTATAATATATATATACATATTGTATATATAATATACATATTACATATACATGTTATATATATATATAATATGTAGTATATGTATTGTATATGAAGTCAAATGTAAATCTTATATAAATAAAAATGTAATGTTTGTTTGTGGGATTAACATAACTCGTAAACCACTGGACGAATTGACACCAAATTTGGACACAAGACCCCTCTCAGGCCAACGAGTGACCTTCACTCGTACAATGAAAAACAGCGGAAAAGGCTTTAAAAGCCTTAAAAAAAATACATGACAATGCATACGCAAAACCACATATATACACATCTATATAAATATATACACACACAAAACACATATACACAGACTGGGCCACAGCAATGCACATACACAAATATACACACACAAACACATATACACAGACTGGGCCACAGCAACGTGTGGCAAGGGACAGCTAGTGTTATATCTATATACACACACATACGTTATATAATCATATGGAAATATATTGTATGTTCTTATCTGTGAAATTTAGTAATTTGTTGTATTTCTATTGTAAATTTAGATTTGGCATCTATATAAATAAAAATGTAATGTTCATTTGTGGAATTAACGTAACTCAAAAACCACCGGGGAAATTGACACGAAATTTGGACACAATACACCCTTAACAGGCCAATGAGTGTGACTAGACAAGTACAGTCCAATGCCAAAGAGAGGGTTTTTACATTCATTGATTGAACATTATTTATTGATTTTACCCTTTAAAAATGACATTGTTGACTATGGAATAAAGGGGTTATGTGCATAAAAAAAAAACAGGCCAATGAGTGACCATCACTTATAAAAAAACACTGAAAAACACAGCGGAAGAGACATAAAAAGCCAAAAAACAAACAATACTTTACAACACATGCACAAAACCTCATATACACACAAACACATAAATATACAAATATATATACACACACAAGACACATATACACAGACTGGGCCACAGCAACGTGTGGCAGGGGATAGCTAGTTTACAATAAAAATGCAATAAACTACTAAATTTCATAGATAAGAACATACAATATATTTCCATGGGATTATTATATGTGTGTGTGTGTGTGCGCGCGCGCGTGTATGTATATGTATATACACCACTAGCCATCCCTGCCACACTTTGCTGTGGTCCAGTCTGTGTATATGTGTTCTGTATGTGTATATATTTATATGTGTGTGTTTGCATATATATGTGGTTTTGCACATGTGCTGTAGCATCTTCTTGCTTTTTTTGGCTTTTTAAGTCCTTCTGCTGTGTTTTTCATTGTTCTTATAAGTGATGGTCACTCGTTGGCCTGTTAAGGGTGTATTGTGTCCAAACTAGGTGTCAATTCTTCGAGTGGTTTTTGAGTTACGTTAATCCCACAAACAAACATTACATTTTTATTTATATAGATATATATATAATATATTTAGATATATGTACAATATTGTGTATATATAATCAAATGAAGATTTAAAGTAAAAATACCATAAATTGCCAAATTTCATAGGTAAAAGCATAATGTTATTTGTATTATATATAATATATAAAATATTATTATATATTATGTATATGTATTATATGTGTTTTAATCTATGAAATTTGGTAATTTGTTGAATTTTTATGCTCATGTTTAGGAGAGGTGGGTAATAAATAAAATGTATTATTACTACCGGTAATTGATTCTATTGGTCATCTTGTTCATTATCTAAACTTAATTTTACAATTTACATTTTATTGCTTTCAACCACTTACTGTATTATTTGAAAGTTTTGATTTATTATGTGAACTCTAAACTATAAACTTCAATTTATTATTGCTATTAATTGATTTTAAATTTAATGTTATTAGTATAGGTATTGTATCATATATATAAATACACACACACACAGAAGCTTGGCAACCCGGCAGTGCCCAAGTTATTTGAAAAAAGCATTATTTGTTTTGGGATGTTAGGTAATATCATTTAGTTATTATTATTAAACTTTATTTGTTTAATTAATTAGTTAATTAGTAACAGTATTTATTAGGAAAAGGCCAGTCTTCGATTTAGGTTTTTATGATTGCTTCCATTCGAAAATACATAACTAAGTGGGTGAACTACAATTCCCAGAATCGTGAGTCAATCATCCACAAACCAGGCCTCTATGCACAGTTGGCCATGTTAGGGGGGTGTGCCAAGTTTGGTCCAGATCTGTCGTTGGCTGGGTTCAGTGCTTGTGCGGGGGGTCACAGTGCTCTGCCATGATGCAGGGTGAACTACAACTTCCATCCTGTTGAGTCAGTCCCCCAAGCCCCTACAGTCTGTTCAGTTGCTGATCAATACCTCTGTGTTTGCTGTGTGCCATAAGAAAGGGTAGGAAAGGGAGAGGCAGTGGGCGGGGTCATGCAAATTCCACACAAGGAACCCTGGGATGCCTGCCTGTGGTGGAGGAAACATGTGGTGGGCCGTAGTGCTTGGGAGGACATTGGCAGAGTTTGGACTACATGTTCAGCGTTTAGACTATATGTTGATGGTGCTCGCTATAACCTGCAATGTCAGCGGAGGGAGTGCCTTTGGCGGCTTCTCCGCACTTGGAACTATAGCCTGTTTGTGGAGGCCGGAGGCTATCTGTGTAAACGGACACCTCCGCCACATACACATTTTTCACTTTTATTATGTGCATAGATAATAGATAAGATATGGTCCTTCATTTTATCTACATCAGTGTTTCCCAACTAGTATGCCGTGAGCAATCATCAGGTGTGCCGTGGGAAATTGGAGATATGAAGAGAGAGAGAGAGAGAGCCCTCCTGTCCTCCCGGGAAGCCCTAGCCGGGGCTCGATCCCTTGCCTGAGTCCCGCAAACACAGCATCCTTTTGGGAAGCCTTGTGCCGCCAGACTCACCACTTGCCTTCTTGGGCTTCCTCCTCCCCTCCGCTCCTTCCTCGGAAGGGTTTGGGCCGAAAGACGGGGACTGCGTCAGGCGGAAAGAGCCGCACTGAGAGAGAGAAGATCCTGGGATGGGACTTCCCCGGGTCCCCCGGCTGCCTGAGGGCAGATCTACACTGTAGCATTCATGCAGTGAGGCACCCCTTGGTCTTCCAGGGCTCAAGGGTGGGGAATCCCGGGATTTGTAGTTTGGGGAGGCTCAGGATGGTGTCAAACTACCACTCCCGTGATTCCCTCACACTCAGTCAAGGGGCGTTCAGGACACAGGGTTGAGGCACCTTTAAGCAGGGGCCGAAAACTAACAGGGTTTGCTCACTTAAGGCAACTTGGGCCCTCCCTCCAGGTGTTTTGGCCTACAACTCCCACCATTCTCCCTTTCTGTGTAGGCTATATGCATTGTGTGTGTATATGCATATATGTATTGTGTATATACATACTAACTATATGTATTACTGTGTTAGAGTGTCATTTTGTGTCATTTTGGTTGGTGGTGTGCCCCAGGATTTTGTAAATGTAAAAAATGTGCCGCGGCTCAAAAAATGTTGAAAAACAAAAAAATCTACATATTTAAACTACTTACTTTATTATTTTAAACTAATGATTTATTTCCTGTACTCTAAACTATAAATTATACATTTCCATTTATTATGGTTATGAGTGGATTTTAAATTGAATGTTGTTAGCGTTGGTGTTTGAATCTTTGTTGTATTTTTAAAGTTATATATATATATTTGTATGGCCCTCCGTTTTGTTATATATACACATTTAAACTATATTGTGTCCAAGCCTTGAGCTGTGAAGAAAGGCAGGTCGCAAAATGTAATTAATGATAATGTTATCTCTTTCCTGCCTCTTCTTTTGGCTCGAGGCACGTTACAGCATAATTTAAACATGTAAACATTGCAAAAATTCTATAAATGCACGTATTAAAATGTATTTCCTTAAAAGATACATAGAAAAGCGTATTTCTATAAAATTCAAATTAAATACATATCATTTCTTTACAAAATATTTTGTAATAATTATTATTATTGATATGTATTAATCTCCAATTTATTAACGAGAGGTTTTGTAGGTTTGTTCTTAAGCTGAATTCGTTTGGAATATGTATATTTTTGAAGTGTAACCAAATATAGAGATATTTATTAGCTTTAGATTGCATTGGAAAGATTGAACACTCCTGTGGTGTTTGTGACCCTGTTCAGAAGATTCCTCCTTACTTTCTATCCCTGTGAGAATTGGATTTTGGAAAATGTGGCTTGTTATGGAAACAAGGATTGGTGATAAAACTTCAATCGAGGCACCTTTCCCCCATGATAATAACTCTTCCAGGAGTGGATTTCCTTTTCTAGGGGGAGAGTTCTCTCACTTCCTGTTGTCTCGGCCCCATTCTAAACTAGGAATCATTTGTAAGGCGGATGTTTGTAACTTGGGGACTGCACACACATATTTATATATCATGCATCTTCTATGTCTCTTTCCTGTGGTACCAAATGCAACTCTCAATTTGAAACTACTAATAAAAAAAGTTAGAAATCGTTACATAAATTACCATATCAAACAATAATACTCAAGTTGTAGCAAAGGTAGTTCACAACACCATTCAAAGCTACTAATTAAAAAACAATGAAACATTGTATAAATTACCATATCAAAACATTAATGCTGAAGTGATACCAAAGATAGCTCGCAACATAATTCAAAGCTATTTATAAAAAGGTTAGAAAACTATTACAGAAATTACTTTGTCAAGACATTAATGCTTGTTCACTAAAGGTAGTTCACAACATGATTCAAAACTACTGATAAAAATGTTTAAAAACTATTGTATAAATTATCATATCAAAACATTAATATTTTCATGTTCAGATAATCGGGTGGGCTGTAATTTAGGGCCCCCAAAATAGGGATGCATTGAGAATTTTATTGTTATATACACAACAAGATTAGTAAACAGCAAATAAGATCACTATGCTGGCTGTTGTATTCGATCACACGTCGGACACTTCCCAAGCATCTAGGAATCTGTGATGTATTGTTGAATAATGCATGAAGATCCGAGTAGGGTGGCCTTTTGCAGCTGGCAGATGGTAATTTTGTCAGCGCCGATTGTGTTTAAGTGCAGGCCATGTTCTTGAGGCACTGCACCCAGTGTGTCCATCCCCACTGAGACCTCCTTGTCTGACTTGTGCCAGACTCTTTGCAGTTCAATCTTTAAATCCTCGTATCGTGTCAGTTTTTCCAGTTGCTTTTCACGTGGGATTGCAATATATGCTTGCCATAGATGCAGGCAAAACGTCAGGATAGAATGCTTCTAGAACATGGCTATATAGCCTGAAAAACCTAAAGCAACCCATATTAGTTATTTATTAACTTACTTCATTTGGTCTCTCCTTTCCACACATGAAGGTGTGGAACCATAAATATGGCGCTATGCGTATTAAAACACTGCAAAGACATTTAAAATGATTATGCAGATTAAAAAAATAACGAAACCAAAATTAATTAACTCAAAAGTATATTAGGTAGGCCCTAGAACCCCCTTCTAGACAGTTTAGAGGGCATTTCATTGTCTTGCAAGCTGCCTTGCTGGGTGAGTCATAAGCATTTCAATAATTGAATGAATGAATGGTCCAAGATAAAAGGAAGTTGGTTTTTCCCCCTCCTCGTGCTCTATGCTGCAAGCTTTAAAATGTGGCCCAGTTAAGTCTGAGGATGTTTCTCATTCCAGAGTGTTGGCACCGATTTGGCATGCTGTCCCTTGGCTAAATGCCCAAACCAGGGCTCAAGACTATTCCCTCCTTTGCTGGCTTTTGATTTTGAGAGCAGAGTTGCCAAGATCAAAATTTGCAGAAGTCGAAATTGTTTCTTTGCCCCATGATTTGGAGCAGACAAGATTCCATAGCCGTATAAATAAACATAATTGAGCCAAGGCAGTTCAAGTGGAGTCCACCTGCCTTCCTTGTGCAGTGTTGATACTCCTGTGTTGGAGGGTCTGAGGATCTCTGAAGTCCCATAAAATCAAGATTCAATTTTGGGATGTTTTGATTTTCAAATAATTTTGAGCTGTGATTGGTTCAGTCTGTGGATACGGAGGGCCGACTGTACATTCTATTGCTTGTTTATAACCTTCCAAAGGCACAGAGGATTTGTCTGAGCTGCAGTGTACCAGGCTGAATGTTACGTGTGAGAAATGCAGCTTTTGTACAGAGCTGTGGTTTGTGTTTGTGGACGGAGCCTGTGTCGTTGAACGAATGAACACCCCGTGTTCAATTATAAATGTGGGAAAAGAGCTTTTGTACAGATGAGTCATCCGTATATACAAATAGATTACCTTCAACACAACTGACTTGAATGTTATGCTTGAAAAAACCTTGGCAGAGATGAACAGTTGGTGTATCAGCAATAGGGTATGGATACACCAGGGGTGCTCATTAGGTAGATCGTGATCTACTGGTAGATCTCATAGGGCGTCCTGGTAGATCGCAGGCAGGGCGGGAGGAAGGCTCAGTCCTGCCCCGCAGGTGCACAAGGAGGTTGGACTGGATGGCCCTTGGAGGTCTCCTCCTATTCTAGGAACCCATTATTATTATTATCAGAGGCTGAATGGCCATTAGTAAGGAATGCTTTGATTGTGTTTTTCCCTTATGGCAGAAGAAGATTGGACTGGATGGCCCTTGGAGGTCTCCTTCTACTCTAGGAACCTATTGTTGTTGTTACTAGTAGTGGTAGTAGTAGTAGTAGCAGCAGAGGCTGAATGAATATTATCATTATGAATAAATTCAGGGGCTTCTTATACTCACATTTAGTTGAATTCAGTCTTAAAATATATTATATGGCTCTCACTGAAATAAATTTCCAAATACTTTGCTTTTATGGCTCTCTGTGTAGTGGGTAGGTAGATCCTTTTGACTTGGTTGTTTTATATGTAGCTCGCATGCTGAAAAAGTGTGAGCACCCCTGGTATACACTGTAAAGTTAATGCAGTTTGGCACTACATTAACTGCCATGGGCCAATGCTAGGGGATCCTGGGAGTTGAAATTTTACAAGTTCTTTAGTAATTTTGATATAAATATACATGGGTTGTCCCTGTGTCTTATGGAAGATACTGCCTTCATATTGCCTTCTCTTTTACCAAATATTGGCGGCAGAAAACATGCTGTTGGGTTTCCTTTTTGGGTCCCCTTTGGAGAGATAAAGTAGGGTATAATAATAATAATAATTTTCCAGGCCTTTGCCCATTCTGTTTACGTTTCTCTGGAGAAACCTTCCATCATGTCCATCTCCTTGAATCGCTTTGGCCAGAATACTGGACACGGGGTTATTATTGAACTGAACCAAAGCAGAAAAGAGTTGGGACTATGACCACCCTCAGTTTCAACAATATTTTCCTCTTGATACAGCCTAGAATCGCATTGACTTTTTTATCTCCTCCATCACGCTGTTGACTCATGTGTAACTTGTGGTCTGCTAAGACTCCAATGTTTCCAAGCCAGTGTCACCCATCTTATATCTAGACATTTCATTTTTTATTGCCTAAGTGTGATATCCATATATGTTGTACGACAAATAATACAGTTCATTTCTACCTGTTGAAATCCATTTTGTTAGTCTTGGCCCAGCTCTGTACTTTGTTAAGGTCATTTTGAGTCTTGGTCCTCTCCTACAAGGTGTCAGCTATCCCTCCCAATTGAGTCCCATTTGCACATTTGATAAGCGTGCCTCGTATTCCAAGGTCACACAGGTTACATTTTTCCAACAGAGAAAATATTTTGTGACCCCTTTCTGCTCAAGACATTTTTATGTGACCCTAGGTATATAAGTATATAAAATAGGTGTAAAAATCAAATATTTACTGATAAAGAACTAGCATTTCCAAGACTTTCTAAACAGGCTGGTTTTCCTATTTGTGGAGTACATCTTAAGCATTTTCTGCAGAGTCCAGTACAAAAGCTGCATGCTGTTGTTAGTAGATTTGTGTAAATTAAAGGAATTTAGAAACCTTTTATGGTTGCCAAATTTTTCATGACACCAACACTGAGCTAAAGGTTTAAGAATCTGTGATATACACAATGAGGTGGAAACAAGACCCAAATCTAAATGTGTTTGAATGCTGATACCCAGATCTAGACACAGTCATATTCCAGGTGAGGTCTAATTGACACAGAATCCAGTGTGGCTATTACTTCCTTCAGTCTCTAGGCATGAGCAGCCTCTGGCCCTCCAGTTGTTTTGGCTGTTAGGAATTGTGGGAGTTGAAGTCCAAAACACCTGGAGGGCCGAAGTTTGCTCATGCCTGAGCAATACACTATCCTCCTATTGATTCAGCACAGCATGACTCCCACCTGAGTGATGGAACGGTGTCTTTTTTCCAAGGTGATGAGGCCTCTTTCCCTGCAGCCAGACTTTCCTCTCTGACCACCAAATCTCTCTTCTCTTTCCAGGCCTGTATGGCAAAGATGGAATCCTTCCTGCCCGGAAGATGCTCCGTTTCACTGGCAAGGGCTTTTGGGAGCAGGTGCGGGATGCACCCACTCTCCTGTGGCTGGCTCCTCACGTGGGGCTGGACGTAGAGCAAGGCATGGAGCTGCTCTGCCTCTTGGGGACCCTCCTCTCCTTCGGGGCCCTGATCCTGGAGCCCCTGCGTGACAGCCTGGTCTTCCTGGCCCTCTGGGCCCTCTACTTCTCCCTCTACCAGGTATGTTGCATGCAAGAGTCTGTTCTAGACCCCTTCCATGGAGGTTTTTGAGTAGAGGCTGGATGTCCATCTATCAGGAGGGCTTAGATCAGGCATGGAACAAACTTTGGCCCTCCAGGTGTTTTGGAATCCAACTCCCACACCAGCTGTTAAGAATTGTGAGATTTGAAGTCCAAAACACCTTGAAGGGTCTAGGTTTGCCCCATGCCTGGCTTAGATGATGTCTTCATGCATTGGAATCCTGGGAGTTGTGGTTTGGCCCATTTGGGCAGAGAAAGGTCCACATTTTTAAAAACGACACACAATAATTTTAAGTATAATAATAAAGATCGAACTGCAAAGACTCTGGCACAGACCAGTCAAGATGGTCCCAATGGTGTTTGGCACACTGGGTGCAGTGCCTAAAGACCATGGCCTGCACTTAAAATCAATCGGCGCTGACGAAATGACCATCTGACAACTGCAAAAGACTACCCTGCTCGAATCTGCATGCATTGTTCACCAATACATCACACAGTCCTAGACACTTGGGAAGTGTCCGGCATATGATCGAATACAAAAGATAGCATTGTGATCTTGTTTGCTGTGTAGTAATCTTGTTCTGTATCAAATAATAATAATGAGAAGCATTTACAAGACTGAAGGGGAATCTACGCTATAGAATGGATGTGTTTGTCGCTGCTTGAACTGCTATGGCTCAAAGCTTTGTATTCCTGGCGGTTATAGTTTGGTGAGGCACCATAACTCTTTGGTAGAGAAGACCTTGCAAAATTCAACCACCCATGATTCTGTAGCATTGTGACATGACATTTAAAGTGGTATCAAACTGCTTTAATTGTATAGTAAAGATAGTATAGTAAAGATGCAACTCTAGTTAGTGTCTGGTTAGTAATGTTGATAAATTAATGTTCTGTGGTTTGCATCGCCTGGAAATTATCCATTTTTAAAGTGATAAGATTATTATTTGATTAGTTTTAATAGAATGCAGCCCTGCAATCTTTGCCTATAGAGCAGACCGTAAATATTGTAATAAATAAAGCCAGGTTATGGTAAAAGACCAACATTGACCTTAATACAGATCTGAATTCAAACTCTGTTCAGGTCATCCAGAAATGGCCTCAAGCCTGGGTTTTTTGGGATCACTGCAACACGGAAATTAGTTTTTTGCAAACTACTGCAAAACCTCTATGAAAAAGATTGGGTTTTGTTGAAAGTTAGAGTGGGAATAAAGGAGAATACAAAAGGGTTTCTCTCTTTGGAGTAATATTATTAGTCTTATGCCTGCCCTTGATTCCCTTTCCTTGCCTTTTAAGGCCAGGCTAGAGTTAAAAGCATTTCTCAGGCCTGCCTTGCCGAATTCCATCCACTAAACGAAATGGTCATCTCTCTTTGGGGGATTCTTTTTCCATTGACAGACTAGTGCTTCTCTGTCTGCCTCTGCTGGATATTGATCCCCCCCCCCTTTCTAAACACGCTCCAGTTCATGGCAGTGAATAAGAGAACCTTCAACAAGGGCTTTTGGGGGCAGGATGCCCAGAAATTTATATAGGGTTCCTCCTTTTAAGGTTATTTTAAAGCCACCCTGATATCTTTTTGTTTTGTTACTCTAACAATAAATAGTTGGCTGGATGACTCCCCCTTTTGAACAAACCTCTGGCTTCTTTTTGCATAGTTATGGTTTTCAGTTAAACTAGGAAGGGCTCCCCAAGGGCCATCTAGTCCATTGCTGCAAGAGTTGCACAGCTGTTTTATATTTTAGTTTCAGATTTGCATGACTTGTTCTTTCCCATCTGTGTATGTGTACATACACTTGGAAGGCAATCTTACTTAGCCACGAGTGATGGCCTATGATGATGACAATACAACACACCTGTATTGTACACAATACATGCCAGAGTTTTGTAGCTGTATACTCCAATACAGGTACAAAATTCTAATGCATTGAATAGTTTTACGTTTGCATTGCTTGTGCCTTTGTGTGTATATATGCAATGTAACACACCTTACATTGTATAGAACAGTTCAGGTACAAACCTATGCAATATATTTAAGTTTTAAATTTGATTAATTGGAAAATTTTGACATCACATAGATTGATATAGCAAATTTGTAGGACCAGAGCAAGGCAGTTGATAACAGATCTCTCATTCAGAACATCGTCATATGCCAAAGTTGATTAATTAGTTCTTGGTAAGGGTGTGTGTGTATAATAAACTTTATTTCTATTCCGCCCTATCTCCCTAATGGGGACTCAGGGCGGTTTCCAACATATAAGGCAAAAAATCAATTGCCAGAAAAAAAAACTAGACAATTGCATCAAAATTATCACATTTAACGATATAACACAACCCAATTTAACTTAATAAACAAAATAACAACTAAAAGCATCATAATCTAATCCTGTTAAAACACACTAAAATAAAAATATTAAGAAAGAAACTGCTTGCTGGATATTGAAAATACTTAAAACAAATGAAATTGATAAGTTGTCGACAATGCTTGAAGAGGAATCAGTAGATAAATTTATGAAGGGCCAGTAACCCTTTCAAAATTATAGGTAATTAGGTAGATAGAGATATTATACTTGGAAGCTTTGAGTACGAAATCATCTATAAAGAATAGACAGCTAGAAGAGCAATATCTATTATGGATACATTTCTGCTTTTACCTGAGCAGGAATTCATATGTTAATTTGTATTTTATGAGGGGAAACTTGAGCACTCCAGGTGTTAGGAATTGTGGGAGTTGGAGTCCAAAACACCCGAAGGGAAGGCCAAAGTTTGCCCTTGCCTATTAATGTTTTTAAAGTTATATATGGACATCACACAGCTCTCTCAATCTTGCCTACTCTAGTGCTATCCTAGGTAGAGGAGGAATGGGAGTTGTAGTCCGCCCGCACCTGGAAATTTTTTAAAGCACAGACCTGTATGTTCACCTCCAGTTCCTCCTCTGGTCCTGTCACTTGCTGATGAAATGCTATACAACCTGGACACTGGAGCAAGACTGAACAGATCCCTGGGGCTTGGAGTGGAGCCCATAGCAGTCTGGCTGGCTCCTGGCCCAGGCAGTGGGTCTTAAGGAAGTATTGCAGGAAGCGAGGAAAGGAAAGGTGCTGTCATGCGCTCTCCTTGAAGGGTGTTCGGATGCTGCGGTTTGTGCAAAATGCGGCAGGAAGACCGGTGTCGGGTAGGCATTTTGGAGACCCAAGAGTTGCATTGTTTGCTTCCAAGCTCAATTCAAGGTGCTAGTCTTGACCTTCAAAGTCCTAAAGGACTTCTGACCAGGATATCAGGAAGAACTATGTTTCATTTAATGATAGGATTGGAAGGAACCCCAAAGGCCACACAGTCCAGCCCCCGGTTCTGCCAGGCAGGACGGCACAATCCAAGCCCTACCAAAAGACGGCCATCCAGCCTCTGCTTAAAAACCTCCCTAGACTCGAAGGCAGAATTAATTGATCATATGATTGGAAAAGATTAGACTCATAGGATTTGCATCCTACTAAAATGATGACCTAACTCAGTGTTTCCCAACCAGTGTGCCGGGGCACACTAGTGTGCCGTGAGCGATCATCAGGTGTGCCGTGGGAAATTAGAACCTCCAGGAGGGGAGGGGGGAGAGTCTAGTGTGTTGAAGTATAAAAACCCTAAGAAACCTACCTCGATAAAGTCACAGAATTACAAACACCCCCCCTCCCCACCCGTTGTCTATTTGGTCTCTCCCTCTCCATGCATTGGGAAGGCCCGCCTCCCTTTCCCCAAGTAGAGACCTCCTCTTGCCTCCTGGGGGTTCTGTGTGGGAAGTTCTATCATTGGTGGGGTTCGGAATGCTCTTTGATTGTAGGGGAACTATAAATCCCAGCAACTACAACTCCCAAATGTCAAGATCTATTTCCCCTGAACTCCATCTGCATTCATGTTTGGGCACATTGAGTATTCATGCCAAGTTTGGTCCTGATCCAACATTGTTTGAGTCCACAGTGCTCTCTGGATATAGGTGAACTACAACTCCAAAACTCAAGGTCAATGCCCACCAAACTCTTATAGCATTTTCTCTTGGTTATGGGAGTTCTGTGTAGGAAGTTTGTGTCTTTCTGCCATTCCTACTAGGATATCTATGTTGTGTTCATCAAAACAGGCCCAGGTTTCACACTGAGTGTATAAATACATTTTAAAAACATATTAACTATATGTATGACTGTGTTAGAGTGTCATTTTGTGTCATTTTGGTTGGTGGTGTGCCCCAGGATTTTGCAAATGTAAAAAGTGTGCAGCGGCTCAAAAAAGGTTGGGAAACACTGACCTAACTACTATCTTAAACTCAGTTCTGTGTCTAGTTTCTTGGAGATCCCTGTTTAATATGCTTTATTCTTCTTTTCCTCCCATTTTAGGTGGGGCAGGTGTTCCTGTATTTCCAGTGGTAAGTAACCTCCAGCTCTTCCAGCTTTCAAGTCATTTCTGACTCATGCTTCTGGAATTTTCTGCCCTATGAGACAAAATACATTTATCTTGCTTTGTGGGCTGCGTGCATAATAATAACAATAACAATAAAATAATAATTAATATTAATAATCTCTTCTTCTCTGCATTGTATTTTTATGATATTCCCGTAAATACTGGAAAAGCTGACACGATCAAACTGCAAAGACTCTGACACAAGCCAGTCAAGGTGGTCCCAGTGGGGATGGGCACATGGGTGCAGTGCCTCAAGACCTAGGCTTGCACTTAAACACAATAGGCACTGACAAAATTTCCGCCTGTCAGCTGCAAAAGGCCACCCTTCAGGGATCTGCATGCATTATTCGCCGATACATCACAAAGTCCTAGACACGTGGGAAGTGTTCAATGCGTTATCCAATACAACAGCCAGCAGAGTGATCTTGTTTGTTGTGTACTAATCTTTGTATGTTTCAAATAATAATGGCTTATTTCTTTCCTGCCTCTCCTCAAAGTGAGATACAAGATTGTTTAAATAAATAGATTAAAAACAAAAAACACACATGTAGTAAAAACTATGGGGTGCAACTACATTGTAGAATTAATGGAGTTTGACACTCCTTTGCCGTTCATGCCTCCATGAGATGGAATCTTGGGAGTTGTAGTTTGGCAAGGTCTTCAGCCTTCTCTGCCCAAGAGTGCTGTTGCTTAACCAAACTACAACTCCCATGGTTCCATGGTAGTTAAAGTGGTGTCAGAATGCATTCATTCTGCGTTTTTGGGGGCTTTTTTGTGTGTGTGTCAGGAGCGACTTAAAAAACTGCAAGTCGCTTCTGGTGTGAGAGAATTGGCCATCTGCAAGGGCATTTTGATGTTTTACCATCCTTTTGGGAGGCTTCTCTCATGTCCCTGCATTGGGAGCCGGAGCTGACAGAGGGAGCTCATCCGTGCTCTCCCCGGATTTGAACCTGCGACCTGTGGGTTTTCAGTCCTGTTGGCACAAGGGTTTAACCCACTGCGCCACCAGGGGCTCCTTCCATTCTGCAGATGCATCAATTGTTTAAATGCATTGATTTGTTTTTATCGTGTCAGAAGCGAATTGAGAATATACTGCAAGTCGCTTCTGGTGTGAGAGAATCAGCCATCTACAGCGACGTTGCCCAGAGGATATGGGAGGCTTATCTCATGTCCCTGCATGGAAAGCTGGGGTTGATAAGATAGGAGCTTACCCCGTCTCGCAGATTCGAACCGCTGACCTTCAGGACAGCAGTTCAGCCGGCACAACGGTATAAACCATTGCGCCATCGCGGTTCCTAAAAATGCATAGATAAAATTATTAAAACACATATACATAATATTAAACACATTAAAATAATTCATACCAATGTAAAATTCAGTTTAAATTAACTGAATAGACTTGTCAGAAGAGAAGGATCTTTAATTCGATCCGGTATGAAGATTGAAAAGAATAATTCCATCAATGTTAATTCCAGCAATATCATTATACAACAAGTTTTGTGTTCCTGGGTAATAAATATAATTTCCTAATTGGTTCTATCATAAAATGTGAAAAAAGTTTATTAAACTGCAAAAATGTTGTTTCTGCTGGAAGGACATCCTGCAGCATATTTTGCTCTGCTTGTTCCAATAGTAGTTATAGGTTCAGCGATTACGTTCCTATACTAATAATACGATTCCAACAGCTGTAACAGTATTCCAACGGTAGTCGTATTGTTCTGCTGGTAATTGTGATAATAAGTAGACCTCAGGACGGTTGCGTTTTGACCCCGTTCCCTTCTGTCCTTCCAGGGACAGCCTTCTGCTGGAGGTGGGCTTCCTGGGGGTGCTGGTGGCCCCGCTGCACCTGCTTAAATGGCGCTCCACGGCCTGGAGGCCCCACGACGGAGTGACCTTCTGGCTGGTCCGCTGGCTGCTCTTCCGCCTCATGTTTGCTTCTGGAGTGGTCAAGCTGACCAGCCGCTGCCCCACCTGGTGGGGCCTCACAGGTGAGTCCTCCTGGCAGCTCAAGCTGGTATAACATTGGCTTCAAATGAGAGTGGCCTACATTAGCTTCTAGGGAAAGAGAACTCAACCTCTAATCATTCAGAGTTGCCTGCGGTGAGCTCCCGCCTGTCAGCTCCATCTTCCCATGCAGGGACATGAGATGAAGCCTCCCACAGGTGTCTCCTGGGCAACATCTCTGCAGACAACCAATTCTCTCACACCAGAAGCAACTTGCAATTTCTCAAGTTGCTTCTGACACAATTTTTAAAAATGGGGGGATATACTGCAGCCTGTGGACATTAGATTGGCCCCCTCCCTCATATCCTTTAGAGTGAAACTCAAAACCTGGCTATGGGGACAAGCATTCAAACAGTAGAGGCAGCAATTTAGAATGAGACCTAATTTGTGTGAATGACAATGGACTGGCGTGGACTATGATTTCAAACCTCTGTGATTTAAACAAGGTATTAGTAATTTTAAAGCATTAACAAATTATTTGAATTGCTTTTATCATTTATTACTGTTGCTGGCAATGAATGAATGCCTGTTGTGAAGCCGCCCTGAGTCCCCTCTGGGGGTGAGAAGGGCAAGATACAAATATGCAAAATAAATAAATAAATAAAATATTTGTCCGAAGAACAAAATATTTATTTCCCCTCAGCTTTGACCTACCACTATGAGACCCAGTGCATCCCCACTCCGGCCGCCTGGTTCTTCCACCAGCTCCCTGTCTGGTTCCAGAAGTTCAGTGTGGTGGCCACTTATGTGATTGAGATTGCCATTCCGCCCCTCTTCTTTGTGCCACTTCGCCGCCTGCGCCTCTTCGCCTTCTACAGCCAGGTATTTCCTCCAGTTTTCTGCAAATCAAGCTAGAGGACCATAAGTAATCATACTGTGTGCCCCTCTTCCCCCACAGACTAATGAATTTCTAATTAGCAATTAAATAGTTAGCTTTAATCTGTATTTAATCTGTTTTATTTGGGGGGGGGGGGGTTGTTCTTCAGTGCTCCTTTGGGAATCCTGGTGGGCAAAGAGGCAGTAAGTGAATGCAGTACCTAAAGGCACAGGACCCCATCCTGTCTTGGAAGCTAAATAGGGTCAGTCCTGGTTTGTACTTAGATGGGAGACTGCCATCAAATTCTGGGTACTGGAGGCTGTATTTCAGAGGAAGGAAATAGGAAACTCTTGGAGTCTCCCACTTCTAAGAAACCCCCTTGAGATTCAAGGGGTTGCTATAGGTTGGCAAGTGATTTGAAGGCAAACACACAATGTTTTAGACTGTTGTTTTTTTTAATTTGTAGATACATACTTGAATCTGTTTTCTCTGTTTTAATTGCACGGTGTCCTATTTGTTGTTATCTGCCTTCAATCTCTATAATAGGAGAAAGGCCTGGTTAAAAATAAAGTAAATAAATATAATAAATAGTCTTGGGTGGCTTCCCAGAGGCCATCTAGTCCAAGCCCCTTGTGTTGCACTCCAAAGCTGGGAATGTCATGAACCAGACCACCTTAAGAAGCCAGGCACAATAAAGTAACAGAGTTCATTAGCAACAGCCCCAAAGCTTCTCACAGCGTCTCAAATATGATAAAATGCACAACAAAATGATGAGACAAACCAAAAGGTAAAAAAACTCCAACTCCCTCACAAGAGGAAATGAGGCTGAGAGAGTGTGTGTGAGCAGCCCAAGGTCACAACCAGCCAAGAAGAACAGACTACTCCAAGGCAGAGTAACAAACAGATGGTAACAGTGTTGTCAAGAAGTAGTAGTGTCACACAGTCCAAACGTCATGCCAGGAGGAAAACAGGATGAATAGAGTCGTCATTCAGTCCTTACGTCAAGCCAGGAGGGAAGTAAACGAAGCAGCGAAGTCAGGTCAATCCGGAATCCAAAACGAAGAAGCAGGGAAATCTAGCACAGAAGGGATTTAAGGTGGAGCAGCCAAAAGCAGGATACAAAGATGCGGAAACCCACAAAATACAATACCAAGATCCAGAATTCCACATCCACAGTCAGTCCAACGATCAGTCCAGCAGCGACCCAGCACAGAAGGCAACAGCCTGGATAGCAAGAACAATGCCTTGCCAGCTGCAAGGAATGGTTAATTGCAAGCCCTGTTTATTCAGTTGATTGCACCAGCGCCCCTTCCCCATTTCCTTCAGCTGCCAGCATCTCCTCCCGTGCCGCCCTTTGACTTTCTCTCCAGGCGATCCATCTCCTGCGACGACTCAATTCTCCCCAACAGTCCCCATGAGACCCATTCCCAGCACTCCAACTCCCATCTCCCGTGAACCCTGCAAACGAATCACTGCTTGTGGGTTCCAATCAGACATCCAGTTTTTCTTGCACCTTAGTCCAATCTATCTCATTAGAGTCTCCTTCAGTACTCTGTGGACCCTCATCCATACCTCCCGATGACTGTTCCTCGTCCCCACTTCCATCCTCCTCCGAAAAACCCAGAAATGTTTCATCCGCAGAAGACTCACTAAGTATTTGCCTCAGTCTCTTCCTTTCTTGCTCCTCATCTGACTCTTGCTCACGAGTAGACCGTTTGGCATTTCTAGCTACAGACTCCTCTCTCTCAGCCCCAGGCTCAACTACAACAGGGAATCACCTCTGTACTTAATACACACTCCAGACCAAGGTAAAATAGCAAAGCAATTTATTGAAGAATATAGATATGAAAAGCAATTCAGCAAAATAGTATTAAAAACCAAAGACCAAATATCAGGAGAAATCCACAGAAATCAAAGTACAGAAGTAGTATCAAAAACCAGGAATACAAGAGCAGAATAAATCCAAAACACGAGATTCAAGAACAGTCTTCAAAAACTTGGAAGCATGAAACATGAACAAAAGGAAACATGGAACTAGAAATCCCTTGACTTGACAATAGAGCTATACTCAAACACCAATGTGGCCTGGACTGATAGACCCATCTGCTGGGCTAGCTAATGTAGAGAGAAAATCATGCCTTCTCTACTGGGAAACTAATAAGGACTTCTTGGCTAGTAGGCGTCTTGACCTTTGTAAACTCTCCTGAGAAACTCTGTGTTGATGGAACGTAAATCTATCTAACTGTTCATTAGTCTGTCCCCCTGGACTTTCATTTTCATCCTCGGGGCTCAGTTCTGTTTCTGACCTTGCTTCCCTAGCGAACTGCCTTTCGGGAATGGCCTTCAGACAGAGAGCGCTCAATTTCAGAGCTTAACATCTCTTGCTGGCTCTCCTGCTGGCTTGCAGGACCAGAATCCCCAGTGAGATCAGGTGCAGGTACGATCGAAGGCTGGACTACAATACCTTGCTCATAAGCATCCCCCATGAAACAGAGAGAAGAAAATCTGTGTGCTACCATTTGTGCTGTGATCCTGTGGCATCCAGATCTTGATATGTGATATAACCTTGCTCTATTTTTCCAGATTTTCCTGCAAGTCCTGATCGCCCTCACAGGGAACTACAACTTCTTCAACCTCTTGACCATCGTGCTGTGCTTTTCCCTGCTGGATGACGAACACCTGGGACTCTGGCTGGGCCACGGACGGAAGAAGGCAGCCAGCAGTGAGTGACCCGGGAAGCTCTGTAGGGCCAGGCTGGGTTGGGAGATGGGTGGGAAGCCACCAGAGAAAGAAACCCCTAGTACATCCAGTACAACCCCGTTCTGCCAGGCCGGGAAACACAGTCAAAGCCTTCCCAACAGACAGCCATCCAGCCTCAGTTCAAAAACTTCCATAGAAGGGAATTACATTGAACTCCCAGGTTGTCTGTACTTCATTAGAGTTTGAAGAGACTCCAAAGGGCATCTAGTCCACCCCCTCAGCTAGGCAGGAACACCCAATCAAAGTACCCCGGATGACCATCCAACCTCTGTTTAAAAACCTCCAGAGAGGTTTAATTCTTACAAAAGTGGAGTACTGGTAATAATGTATATATGTGTCTGTGTGTATAACATAACATTATGTTATATATAGAGGGGGACGCGCAAGCATGAAATTCTTGTAAGGGGATGGTTTAACCTCTGGTTCGTTGTTAAACTGATTTACTGTGTTGCAAAAAGGAGGCATGAGCAAACTTCAACTCTCCAGTTGTTTTGGACTTCAACTTCCACAATTCCTAACGACAGCCTCAGGCCTGGGACTCTGGCTGGGCCACGGACGGAAGAAGGCAGCCAGCAGTGAGTGACCCAGGAAGCTCTGAAGGACCAGGCCTGAGGCTGTAAGGAATTGTGGGAGCTGAAGTTCAAAACACCTAGAGGGAGGCCCAAAGTTTGCCCATACCTGATCTAAAGTGAGTAAACATGACTGTAAATGTGTTTTTCCGTGTGCCTTCAAGTCACCTTCTTTTTCTGCAGCTGGGCCCCGGAGCCTGGCGTCCATCCTTTCCTTTCTGGCCGAACTGGGTGCCTACGGCCTCCTGCTCTACTGGACCAGGCTCTACTTCGGGCTGGAGGTCAACTGGGAGAAGAAGGTCCTCGAATCCAAGACCGGTAAGTACGGCCGCAGAGAGGGAACGGGGCAGCAGGGGGCACTGTGGCCCCTTTTGCTGGTCAAAGTGGAAGGTCAGGGAACTGCAGCCTTCAAAAGCCTTGCCATAGCCACCTTCCACACAAACCCAGCCTTTGCGTGTAAATAACTTTGACTGTAAATCCCAATGGACTATGATGTTGTATTTTTCACCATCTCCACTTGCATGCTGCTTTGTAATTTTAATTCTGAATATGAAATGCCAATGTTGTAAATCAAGTAATAGAAACAGGTTGGGTGTTGCTTGGGGCTGGAATACTCTTTCAGATTTTGCAATACTTGTATTTGCATATAGGTACACACAAACTGATCTGGGACATGGGACATATAGGTATACACAAACTGATCTGGGACATGGGACATATAGGTACACACAAACTGATCTGGGAGTTGCCATTCAAAATATCATCATATTTATTTATACCCTGCTTTATCTCTCCTGAAGGAGATTCAAAGTGACTTAGCATAAAATCATTAGCATGCAATTTAAAATATACAGATGTGCAAGCATTAATGCAAAATTAAATATAAACAGTATTAAAAATTCACAGTTAAAATCCATTCAAATACAAATGCTCCCTTATAATGGAGTGGAAATCATCTATCGGACCGATGGCAAGCTATTTTACCTCAGCGGACTGAAAGCCAAAACCAAGGTCATAACGTGTGTTATAGAACTCCAATATACTGATGACAACGTCATCTGTGCGCATTCAGAAGAAGACCTACAAGCCACTCTAAACGCCTTCGTAGAAGCATACGAGAAGCTCGGCCTGTCATTGAACATTGAAAAAACCAAAGTGCTCTTCCAGCAGTCACCAGCCAATCCCTCTCCAATGCCAGAAATACAGCTTAATAGTGTAATGTTAGAAAACGTGGACTATTTCCGCTCCCTTGTCAGCCACCGCTCCACAAAAGTCAACATTGAGACTGAAATACAACACCGCCTGAGCTCTGCGAGTGCAGCATTTTTCCAAAAGAAGCAGAGAGTGTTTGAGGACCGGGACATCGTAGGGAGACCAAGGGGCTTGTTTATAAAGCTATTGTCCTCCCAACCTTGCTCTACGCCTACGAGACGTGGACTGTCCACAGACGTCACACTCACCTCCTAGAACAATTCCATCAGCATTGCCTCTGAAAAATCCTGCAAATCTCTTGGGAAGACAGGCGGGGAAATGTCAGTGTGCTGGAAGCAAAGACCACCAGCAGTGAAGTGATGCTCCTCCGCCATCAACTCCACTGGACTGAATTCCACTTTGAATGCCCAAAGATCAGCATCTCCCAAAGCACTTACTATACTCCCAAATCAAGAATGGAAAACGGAATGTTGCTGGGCAGGAAAAGAGATTCGAAGATGGGCTTTAAAGCCAACCTTGCAAACTGTGGCAGAAACACTGAGAGAGGACTGGGAAGCCTGGCCTTTGAGCACTCTAACTGAGGTCAGCTGTGACCAGCAGTGATGCAGAATTCGAAGAGGCACGAATGGAGGGCAAAAGGGAGAAACGTGCCAAGAGGAAGGCACATCAAGCCAACCCTGTCTAGATTGCCTTCCACCTGGAAACCGATATCTTCACTGCAGGAGAACCCGGGGATCAAGAATAGAGCTCCACAACCACCTACGAACCCACCACCAAGACACTAGACTTGGAGGACCGTCATCCTTGGACGATGAGGGTCTGACTAAGTAAGTAAGTATAATGGAGGTTGAGTATCCAGAATTCCCATATCATCCAAAATTCAAAAGTGTCCACTTGGACTGTTGAGATTGACTTTCTGACGCTTAACTTACATTCACTTCATTTCATTGCATGAAACTACTTAAAATATTTGGGATTTTTGGATAAAAGATGCTCAACTTGTATTGTAAATCTGCTTCCTTCCTTTTAGCCGGTTACTGATTTTGACAGAAGAGGAAGAGCCAATTAGAATTGGTCTTTCTTGCTTTCATTGAATCCAAACACTGCTCTTTCTTATTGATCCTCTTTCCGCAGCCTTCACATACCACGAGTTCATGCAGTGGCTGCGGATGGTGACTCTTCCCCTGGTGGGCTTTGGGCTCCTCTCCCTGGTTTGGGAGATCCTCCAAGCGGGATACAGGTGAGTGAAAAGATAGCAGTTTCCCAGGTGTTTGTTTAGTGTGGCTTAAATAAATATTTTAAGACATCTGTCTCAGCACATGATTGACCTCAGCTATGCATCTTGTGCTTTGCATGTCTCATTCTGTGGTTGGCCCTCAGAGGCGGAAACATGTTGAAGTGAAGAAACAACAACACTTATATAGAGAGCAATTAGGGCAGCAAGGGAACATTGTGAATGGGGCATATCCCTATGGTCTTGCTTTTCCTAGATCTATGTAGTAGGCCTGTGCGATCATGGTTCTAAAGTGCTTACAAAAATATAGGTTGCTTACCTGTAACTGTACTTCCCCGAGTGATCACCTGTGAATTCGCACATATGGTATTTCCTGTGCCTGCGCAGACAGTTCGGAATCTTCTAGAAAGTTAATATCACTTTAAATGGTAGCCCCGCCCACACTCCCCTCGAGCATATATAGCCAGTGGGAGGGGCTGCCACCTCAGATCCTTTTATCCGCCGCCATTGCGACAGTTAGGAATCATTCTCATATTTCTTTTGACTAGTGTAAAATTTACGATTCTATTTTATTTAAATTTAAATCAAATTTAAATTCATTTTTATTTATTTTATTTTTATTTATTTTATTTTATTATTTGTCACGGTTGGGGTATATTTACCACCAGTTGCCGATAATGTATCTAAAAGCCTGAGTGGCCTCTCATTGTCTTTGGGCCACTGACTCAGGCATGTGAAATTGTTGGATTTTTACCCACATAGAACTGAAAGCTGAGAGTCAAGCGTTAAACTGTTCTTTCATGCGGTCTTCTGTCATCTGCCCCACACGTTTTCTCCTCACACATTTGAATTTACCATTGGCTGCCAAGATGGCGGCGCCGATGGTAAAAAGGCCATTACAATTTGCAAACCTTCCTGGCTTCCCTTTGCCTTGCGTCGGACTGCCTTTGAAGGCATGTGCCATTGACTCAAGCTTGTAAAATTAGCAGGGTTTTTATCCCATGAACGAGGGGAAACCTGCATGCTTTGTGGGGAGTCTTTTTGCCATCTGTCCTCTTTTTTTCCTCAGGGCATTGGGCTTACCGTTGGTTCCAAAATGGTGTCGCCGCTGGCGAAAAAAGGTTCTAAACTGCTTACAAAACTAAAGTTCTGGTGGTGAACACTAGGTGGCGCTGGTGCTTGGCTTCTACAGTGTTGCTAAAGTTCTGGTGGTGAACATTTCAGAACTCTAACAAAACTTTAAAAACATTATTATTTCATTATTGGCGATTTTTAAGACAGAACCAATTAGGAACTGCCATTTATAACGAAATTTTGAAAGTTTTGTTAGAGTTCTGAAATGTTCACCACCAGAACTTTAGCAACACTGTAGAAGCAAAGCACCAGTGCCACCTAGTGTTCACCACCAGAACTTTAGTTTTGTAAGTACTTTAGAACCATTTAGAACCATGATTTCTCAGGCCTACTATGTAGCTCAAGGTGCTTTTTCATCATCATCATCATCAATTATTTCATTAGTCGCCCTCCATCCGAAGTGCTCTGGGCTACTTACAGAGTAAAACAGAGTAGACCTTCATAAACAAATAAAACAATTTAAAATTTAGATGACAACTCAAATGCTCTGCCAAAGAGCCAAGTCTTAAGCGCTTGAGGGAAGGACCGCAAGTCACGGATGGCTCTTATATAAGGTGGCAACGAGTTCCATAGAACTGGGGCAGAGACTGAAAATGCCCTGCGGCTTGTAGTTTCCAGGTGAATTCCCATGGGGCCTGGTACATTGAGAAGATTTCCTTGAGAGGGTCGAGGTGACCACCGGGGTTGGTAGGGAGAAAGGCGGTCTCAAGGCCTTAAAGGTTAGAACTAACACCTTATAGGAGATTCAATTTTCAATCTGCAACCAGTGCAGACGCTTTTGTTTTCTGCCTGCGTTTCCCCCCTTCTTTTTCCCAAAAATATTTAGTGTGTCTTTACAACACTTTGGTTTGAAAAGGGAGCATTATGAGGCTGCTCTTTTATACCCAGACCTAAGAGTTAACGTCTATCAAACTTTTTTCCATCTACCCTTTTACCGGATGCATTGCCTGCAACAATAAAAGTAAATGTTTACCTTTTAAATAGCCTTGCCTGTGTATTTGTTCTCCTGTTTCTTACCTTAAGCTCATATGTAGCAATGCACTCTTCTATAGATACCAAATATTTATTTTATTTATTTATTTACTACATTTTTTATACCACCCTTCTCACCCCGAGGGCGACTCATGGCGGTTTACAAGCGGCAATATTCAATGCCCATATCAATATAAAAGCAGATAAAACACTCAACACAGTTAAAAGTTCACATACATATTAAACATCAATAAAACATTATAAAACCATAAATCCTCCGCACTTCATTGCCAATTCATTGTCCAGTCGCGTTGTCCAACTGTTCCGAGAACGCAGATCATAGCTACACTGCGTTTGGAAGCGCCTGCTCAAATAACCAAATTTTTATTTATTTACGAAAAGTTAAGAGGGTGGGGGCCGATCTAATGTCCCTGGGAGGGCATTCCATAGCCGAGGGGCCACCACTGAGAAGGCCCAGTCTCTCGTCCCCGCCAGCCGCATCTGTGAAAATGGAAGGACCGAGAGCAGGGCCTCCCCAGAAGATCTTAAAATTCTAGATTGGGGGGGGGGGAGCTCCAGCTGCTAATAATGGACGATGAGGTGGTTCGTTCGTCGGCCCTGGTTAAAAGCCTGGGGGTCCAACTGGACCCTTTGCTGACGATGGAGGCTCAGGTCTCCACCGTGAGCAGAGCAGCGTTTTTCCATCTGCACCAGGCAAAGCGACTGGCGCCCTACCTTTCCGGTGACAACCTAGCCGCGGTAATCCAGGCCACGGTCATCTCGAGACTGGAGTACTGTAACACCCTTTACATTGGCCTTCCTTTGTCGGTAATCCGGAAACTGAAGATGGTGCAAAACAATGCGGCTTGACTGCTGGCTGGAGTGACACTAACATGCCACATCACACCAGTCCTCCAGCATTTGCACTGGCTTCCCATCGAGTACCGGATTGCCTTCAAAGTGCTGCTGCTAACCTTTAAGGCCTTGCATGGTCTGGGGCCAGTGTACCTAAAGGACCGCCTCTCCCTGCACATTCCCCAGAGACCACTACGGTCCATGGACCAAAACCTATTGGAGGTTCCATCACACAAGATTTGCCGATTGTCATCGACTCGGCAGGGCACCTTTTCCGTAGTAGCGCCTACCCTGTGGAATGCCCTCCCGGCAGAGGCACGAGCAATAACGAAGTTACAGGCCTTCAGGAGGGCCTGCAAGACCACCCTCTTCCGCCAGGCATTTAATCTCTAAGGTTGTGCTCTCCATTCTGGTCCTAATCTGTTTTTATTCTGTTTTTAACTATGTTGTGTTTTGTATTCATTGTTGTGAACCACCCTGAGCCTTTTTGGGAAGGGTGGTGTATAAATCGGAATAATAAATAAGTAATAAGGAGAGATACGTTCGAACAGATAAGTAGGGCCAGAACCGTTTAGGGCTTTTTAGGCCAAGGCCAGCACTTTGAGTTGTGCTCAGTAGCAAATTGGCAGCCAGTGGAGCTGGTGCAACAGAGGAGTTGTATGCTCCCTGAGTGTCGCTCCTGTTAGCAACCTGGCTGCCGCCCTTTGGACCATTCGGATCTTCCGCGCCGTTTTCAAAGGCAACCCCTCGTAGAGAGCGTTGCAGTAGTCTATTCGGGGTGTAACCAGAGTGTGGACCACTGTGGCCAAGTCAGGTCCAGGCGCAGCTGGCGCACAAGTTTTATTTGTGCAAATGCTCTCCTAGTCACCGCCAAAGCCTGGGGTTCCAGGCTCAGCGATGAGTCTAGGATCACTCCCAAACTGCGAACCTGCGCCTTCAGGGGGAGTGCGACCCCATCCACCACAGGCTGTGACCCTGTGCCCTGTTCAGCCTTTCGACTGACCAGGAATACCTCTGTCTATATCCCTACCAAAGATGAGTTTAATTTTCAATTCTGTTTTTTCTCAGCCTCTTACTTTCTGGTGGAAAAGAAAAATGAATTAATTTTATGAGAAATGCATTCCCCTTAAAGTCTAGTTTGATCCTTTGTGACTTGGGCAGGTTTCATGGTGGGAAAGTGATGCTGTCCTTTTGGAAACAGACAGCTGTGTTTCATCTGCAGCTTACATCTTCCTTCCTCTCTGTAGGAGTGCCTGCGTACGAGGCTTCTTCTGGAAACTGTGGGCAACCTCCCAGTGGGCCATCTTTGCCACGGCAGCTTTGGGGATGTTCACCATTAGCCTGGTGAGTGTGCAGCCACAGAGAAGTTGACAGGTCTGTTAGGGAGCAGGGCCAGGACCCACAAAATGGATTTCAGCAGGGAGAAATGTAAAGGATCATGTGTAGGCAATACAAATGCAGATAAGAGGATGGGAGGCATATACATAAACATTCAAATACACATTTACCTGTAGAATACATTACCATTTTAACACTTCACCACACCTACAAATTTCAAAAAAAACAACCCTCTGGCAGAGGGTTGTTTTTTAATGAGCAACAGCTGGCACAGCTTTTATTAATGTTTTTGTGGCGATTTTGGCCAGTCTTTCCCCCACCGTGCTGTTGCTGGTTCTTTGCAGGAGATGCCAACCTGTCCACTGTTCTCTCCCTCCAGGTGCCCTTCACCTACATCGAGTATGAGTCCAATGGGAAGCTCTGGCCCAGCGTGCACCAGCTCTTCAGTGCCGTGGACCGGTACCAACTGGCCAACTCCTACGGCCTCTTCCGGCGCATGACAGGGGTCGGGGGGCGGCCGGAGGTCGTGGTGGAAGGCAGCTACGACAAGAAGACCTGGACGGTGAGGGCCAGCTCAGAGGGGAGGCATTGGGTCTCTTTGCAAAGCAGACCGGGTGCACAATTCCTGCACACCTTACCCCCCTTTCCAGGCCTGGTCTTTTGGGCTTGTCCCTTGTAAGCCGCCCCGAGTCCCCAAGGGGAGACGGTTGGCGGGGTATAAAAATAAAGTTACTGTTATTATATTTAAAATTTGAAAGGTCACTGGTTGCTCCTGAAGCTGCCTGATGTGGATGTCTCTAAGGCAGTGGTTCTCAACCTTCCTAATGCCGTGACCCCTTAAAACAGTTCCTCATGTTGTGGTGACCCACACCAAAAAAAATTTTTGTTTCTACTTCACAATTGTAATTTTGCTACTGTTATGAATCGTAATGTAAATATCTGATATGCAGGATGTATTTTAATTCACTGGACCAAGTTGGGTACAAATACCTGGTACACTCAAATTTGAATACTGGAGGGGTTGGGGGGGGATTTTGTAATTTGGGAGTTGTAGTTGCAGGGATTTGTAGTTCACCTACAATCAAAGAGCATTCTGAACTCCACCAATGATGGAATTGAACCAGACTTGGAACACAAAACTCCCACAACCAACAGAAAATACTGGAAGGGTTTGGTGGGCATTGACCTTGAGTTTTGGAGTTGTAGTTCACCTACATCCAGAGAGCACTGTGAACTTAAACAGTGATGGATCTGAAACAAACTTGGCAGGAATACTCAATCTGCCCAAATCTAAACACTGGTGGAGTTTGGGGAAAACAGACCTTGACATTTGGGAGTTGTAGTGGCTGGGATTTACAGTTTACCTACAATCAAAGAGCATTCTGAACCCTACAAATGATAGAACTAGGCCAAACTTCCCACACAGACCCCCCCGTCCAACGACCAACAGAAAATACTGTGTTTTCTGATGGTCTTTAGCATTCCCTTTGACACCCCCTCGCGACCCCTCGGTTGAGAAATGCTGCTCTAAGGAGAATAGATGACAGTTTTCCTTGCTCTCTGTCTCTGGGATAGGGGTCTCTGAGGCGCCCAATGCCCAAGGCATTAATTAGTTACTGGTTAACTAATTATTGGTTGATACAAAAATATAATTTCTCCAGTGCAGATATCCTGTGATCATGCGGCATGTCTCATTAAGAGCCACATCCACTGTTTCAACGTGGTGAGATGTGTTCCATGCTGGGCATGCCTACGCAGCAGCTGAGTAACCAGGCACAAGAGCAGGTGTCTTCACTGTGTCTGGTTGTGATCCCCAGGTTGTGCCAGTCAGCTTTCGTATGATATTGTTTCTAATGCCCACTTTTTGCTTGATAGTCAAGCAGTGCTTTTTGTAGGCCAGAGAACGGTCTAGAGCAGGGGTGGGCAATTATTTTTTCCAAGGAGTCGCATGAGAGCCAAAAAATATTATGGAAGGCCGCACCTAAAGGAGGAACTACATTCTAATCTACATTATTTATTTATTTACTATATTTACTATATATTACACATAATTAATATTAACATTAATATATCAAGAAATATTCATATATTAGTATTAATATCATAATTATTATAGTATATATATAGACATAATATATTGAAATTATAATATAATATAACATATTATATTATTTATTATTATTATAAAATTATAATAAAATAATAATAATTAAAAGAAAATCCAACTACTAAGGGAGGAGGGCACAGGGAGGAGGAGCGGCAGGCCGTATTGCCATGGTCCTGTCTGAAAGCGGGGGCTGCCGAGGGCTGCACCAGGGCAGCGGGGGTTCCTTCCTGCCTTCTCCGGCAGCTCTGGAGTGCCCTCGCGATGGTGATCCTAGGCTTTGGCCCTCTTGCATGGAGGGCCGCACGCCGGTGGAGTGAGGGAGGGCCCGAGGAAGGAGGCAGCACCAGCTCCGGGCTCTCCGCCTCCTCCTCCTGCCTCAGGCACGCCAAAGCCGCCGCGATGGGATGACGGCAGCGGCACCCCTTCTTGGCCCTGGCCCCCCTTCTCCCCGGGCCGCACAGAGCCGGCTGCCAGGCCGGATTCGGGGCGCGGGCCGTAGGTTGCCCACCTGCCCCTGGTCTAGAGTGACTCCCAGATATGTGGGTGTGCTGCAATTCTCCCTTGGGATTCCTTCCCAAGTGATCCGCAGAGCTCGGGATGCTTGTCTATTCTTAAAGTGAAAAGCACCAGTCTGTGTTTTAGATGGATTAGGAATGGGCTGTTTTTCCGTATAATAGGTAATAAGAGCACTTAAAGTTTGGAGAACTTTTGTTCGACCATCTTGAGTGGTGATGTCATGATCGTCAGCACAGATGAAACTCTCTCCTCGCTGGCAAAAAACTCTAGTGACATACAAACCTAATGCACAAACTAATTGCAAGAAGCACATTCCTCTCTTATCACTTTTCCTTCATCCGGCCAGCACATGAACCTCCAAAAGTGACACTCTACCAATGCTACATATCTCTGTTTTAACCCTTATATTTCTGAAATCCTACGGTTTAAACTATAAGCAATTTTCACCCTATAACATTACATAGGTACCAAATCAATAGGTCCTGCTTCTGCAGGAAGGTAACAGTGCTCCTTGCAGTCATGCTGGCGACACGACCTTGGAGGTGTCTACGGACAACACCGGCTCTTTGGCTTAGAAATAGAGATAAGCACCAACCCCCAGAGTCAGACACGACTGGACTTGACCTTCAACATTACATACTGACATTTTCTTCCTACACAGGAGATTGAGTTCATGTACAAGCCGGGCAACATCAGTGGGCCACCCACCATTGTGGCCCCGCACCAGCCCCGCCTGGACTGGCAGATGTGGTTTGCCGCCCTGGGACACCACACGCACAGCCCCTGGTTCACCAGCTTTGTCTACCGGCTCCTGCAAGGAAAGGAGGAAGGTGAGTAAGCTTCGGGAACATGGCCATACAGCCCGGAAAATTCACAACAATCGAGTTATTCCGGCCATGAAAGCCTTCAACAATGTTTATTCTTATTGATGACATCGTTTACCAGTCCCAACCAAAAAAAATTCTGGTATAAACAGTATATTGTGTTTTTAAAATTCTTTGTATTGCTTCCTTGACAGCTGTCCAACATGCATGGACTCTAGGATTCTTGATTATTGGGGGATGCAGGAGCTGGGTTTGCTGCTTTTGGTGGCCAAGTGGCATTTGAATGCTGTGTTTATCGCGCTGCCTTCTTCCTTCCGCTGCAGTGATCCACCTGGTGCAAGTAGACAGCTCCAAGTACCCCTTCAGCTCCAATCCGCCTTCCTACATCCGGGCCCAACTGTACAAGTATTGGTTCACGGAGGGTGCGGATGACGGGTGAGTAAGCGAGGGGCAGTCAGCAAGGCCGCCAGACCTGAGGGGAAGTCATTCAGGAGGGAGTCAACTCCTGGTTGGTTTCCTGTTTGCCTGCAATCTTGCTGGATTGGAGCCATTTTGCTCTGCAAGACACGTGAATGTCACCTGTTGGCTGCTCATGCAATTACCCTGTCAATTGCCCATGAATTTTGGAAATCAAGGTATTCTTTTGTAATAACCTTGTATACACCCCACTTGCCTCACTGCCAACAGGATCTCTGAAGATGCCATTAGCCACAGATGCAGAGGAAACGTCAGGAGGGAATGCTGCTGGAACATGACCATGCAGCCTGGAAAACTCACAGCAACCCAGTCATTCCGGCCATAAAGGCCTTTGACAATCCAAAGCTCACACTATTCTTAAGAGTCCATCTCACCCTGGATATATATTTTTTTAATTCTTACATCTGGCAAACAGTATAGGATGAAACAAGGACAAATAGGCTGAGAGATAGCAATGAAATGCACATATACAGGATGGGTGACACCTGGCTCGACAACAGCCCAGGTGAGAAAGGTCTTGGAGTCTTTGTGGAGAACAAGTTGAACATGAGCCAAACATGAGTGTGATTCAGCAGCTCAAAAAGCCAATAGGATTCAGGGCTGCATCCAAAAGGGTTTAGTGTGCAGACCGAGGGAAGTCCTGGTGCCACTCCATTCTGCCTTACTCAGACCTCTTCTTCACCTGGAATCACTCTGTGTCCAATTCTGGGTCCCACGGTTCAAAAGAGAGATTGGCTCTAAGCTGGAAGGTGTCTCGCAGAGGATAAATAATATGATCAAAGGTCTGGAGACCACGAATAATCCCTCTGAGGAGCGCCTGAGAGAACTGGGCATGTTTAACGCTGAGAGGAGACACAAGAGCCATGTATAAATATGTGAAAGGGTGTCATAAGGAGGAAGGAGCAGGCTTGTCTTCTGCTGACCTTAAAACTAGGATTCGGAGCCATGGGTTCAAATGGCAGGAAAGGAGATTCCACTTGAACATGAGGAAGAACTTCCTGACCCTACGACCTGTTCACAAGTGGAACTCTTCTGCCTCAGAGTCTGGTGGAGGCTCCATCCTTGGAAACTTTTAAACCGAGGCTGGATGTCCATCTGTCAGGGGAGCTTTGATTGTGTTTTTCCTGCATGGCAGAATGGAGTTGGACTAGATGGCCCACGTGGTCCCTTCCAACTCCCTGATTCCATGTTCCCACACTGATGTGGCATTATTTATTTATTTATTGAAATTTGCTAGACTGCCTCTCCCCAAGGCTCGTGGCGGTTTCCAACATAGCAAAATTACACAGATTACACTTAACATCCTAAAACATCATAAAATATCATAAAAACATTCCTTAAAAACAATTAAAATTAAACATCACGATGAAGTTAAAACCAGTCATCGATACAAGGCGGCGCAATGTGGTTGCAAAGTTTGTTGTAAAAATGCTAGTCATTAGCCAAACGCCTGCCGGAACAGCCAGGTCATGCAGGGCCCGCGTCCCGGCCGGCAGAGAGTTCCACAAGGTCGGTGCAGCTACCGAAAACGCTCTCTGTTGGGTGCTGACCAACCTGTAAGACTTCACCCCTGGGACTTCCAGGAGATTATGACCCTCTGAACGCAGTGATCTTCTGGGTGTATATGGGTTAAGCCGCTCCCTCATTAGTGGCTGTGCAAGAGTGACTAGAATGCGGAAGGATGGGTGTTTTGTTTTTGCAATTCCCTGCAGGTCCCTGCCTCGTCAGTGGTGGAGGCGGCAGCGGATTGAGGAGTTCTACCCCACAGTCTTCCTGGGGGACCCCAACCTGGAGGCCCTGTTAGCCCAGCATGGGCTCAAGGTGAGGAAGGGGCCCACCCACAGAGGGGAATGTGGGGCTGGGCAAGAGGTGCTGGGGTGCCAGGGGGTGAGGAGGGGAAGCAGGGGCGCCCAGAGGGTCTCTTTCCTGGGATGCAATGAATCTGCCACCGGACTTCTCACACTTCTCCTCCAGCTGCTCTAAGTGGCATGGCAGCTGTTCTGGTGCCAAAGCTCTGGCCTGATTGGACGGAGCAAAACAATGAAGGAAACTAGCAGCCAAAAAGTCCCAAGGGAGCTTTTTTACTTTGTATGTATACATATATTGAAATCCTTACTTACCTGGATAGATGGATAGGCCCGTGGATTGATGGACAGAATGACTTTTACATGGGTGGATAATGACAGGATTTGAAAATTACCTGCCATTTCATAATAGCAGAAAATAACATTTCTCTGATAGCAGAGTTAATACCTCTGGACTTACTACTAGTAAAAAAAAGTTAGTAAAGGTTTCTCTTTGACATTAAGTCCAGTCGGGTCCAACTCTGGGGGTTGGTGCTCATCTCCATTTCTAAGCCAAAGAGCCAGCAGTGTCCGTAGACACCTCCAAGGTCATGTGGCCAGCATGACTGCATGGAGTGCCGGGAATGTGGTGCAGCTGGATAAGTGTCAGCTGCATAAGATCTCTCTGACCAGTAGGTCATGAGTTTGAGGCCTGCCCGGGTCAAGGTGGGTGCTTGACCTTTAAGTGTAGCCTGCTGTCGACCTTTGCAGCCCGAAAGACAGTTGCATCTGTCAAGTAGGAGATAAAAGCACCACATTAAGTGGGGAGGCAAATTTTGACTGAATTATGAGGCCATTAAAGAACTCCAGGAACGCTGAGGAAGGCAGAAGGAACAACAAGGGACGCTGGGAACCTGAGAAATGAGTGTGTCAGCTCCCCTGGTGGCCAGAGTTTGCCTCTGTTCGTCTATATGTGTGCATTTGAAAACGGCAGGGATTGTCTGCTAAGTATGTGTACCTGTAATCCGCTCCGAGTCCCCTTCGGGGTGAGAAGAACGGAATATAAATAAAGTGTATTATTATTATTACCTTCCCACCAAAGCGGTACCTATTGATCTACTCACATTTGCATGTTTTCGAACTGCTAGGTTGGCAGAAGCTGGGCCTAACAGCGAGAGCTCACCCTGCTCCCCGAATTCAAACCGCCAACTTTTCGGTCTGCAAGTTCAGCAGCTCAGCGGTTTAACCCAGTGTGCCACTGGGTTAATTAGGGTGTGGGAGTTCTCTATAGGTTGTGTTGCACTCCAGAGCAGGATCCCCTCCCCCTGACTTTAAACACCACAATGTTGAGTTAAAATAGCAAGCAGTTTATTGAAGGTAATAAAAGCCAAAGCAATAAAAAGTAATCCACCATAAAAGGTAAATCCAATCTGAAGTTTGCAAGTTCGATTCCCGAGCTGGCTTGGTCAACCAGCTGTGAGCCTTGTCTACTGCTCACCCAGCAGTTCGAAAACAGCCCAGCTGTGAATAGATAAAACTGGGAACCGCAAAGTGGGGAATGATTTTTACAGAAGCACTTTACAACGCCGTCATTGGGATGGAAAAACAGCGCCACCTTGTGACGTAACAATGCAATGACATAACAACAATGACGTAATGGAGCAACCACACCCTGTGATGCACACCCTGTGACGCAGCCAGAAAGAAGAAATCCTTCTTTAAAAAATGCACTGTGTACTGTGTATTGTAATTTGTATGTCTTCCGACAGGGACTGCCTGTCGTATGTGTAATGTAAACCGCACTGAGTCCCCTTCGGGGTGAGAAGAGCGGAATATCAATAAACAGTATTATTCTCATCCAGAGCAGGCCTGGGCAAACTTCGGCCCTCCAGCTGTTTTGGACTACAACTCCCAACAACCGGTAGGCTGTTAGGAATTGTGGGGGTTGGAGTCCAAAATACCTGGAGGGCCGGAGTTTGTCCAGGCCTGATCCAGAGCAACCTGATCATTAGTCGCAATTACAGGCTGATATACAACAGGTTGTAGTTGTGTTGAGTACGTTCAGTGAGAGCTGTTGAGGAACAGAAGGTGGGCTGGAGAATTGCTGCAGTGAGTAGTGAGGTAAAATAATCTGTAAAGTTTGTGTGTTTCGTATATTCTTTACTTACGGCTGCAACAAAGGAGAAAGAAAAGCCTTCCTGATTCTTTGGGGAAGAACAAGTGTCCGCTAAGAATTGTCGGAGTTGAAATCCAAAACACCTGAAGGGCCCAAGTTTGACCGTGCCCGCATAGATTAAAGACTATATCCTTTTGGTAGCTTTCAGTCCTGGCAGTATTGGTCTTATTTTTGAGACATCAAAGGGGCCACAGTACAGAAGGCCCTTCCCACATGTCTTCTGACAAGTAGCTGTTCCTCTTCACCCTCTTCTTTCTCTTTAGGACAAGGGACCCCTGAAGCGTGTCTCGTCTTCCTTCCTGCCGATGACCCTCCAGTGGGCCAGGGACTTTGTCCACCCGCACACCGGCCCTGCGGTCATCTGGTCCCTGTACCTCACTGCGGCCACCATTTCTGTCCTGCGGGCGATGGCGGGGTGGTTCCTATCCGGAAGAGGAGGAGGAGTGCCCCCGGCCGGAGGGAAGCCCAAAGGCGCCCGGAGGGCAGAGCCAGCAGCTGTGGATGCCGGCGGAGGAGGGGACCATGCCGGCAACGAGAAGAACGGACAGGTGAGGAAGAGGGAGGCGGGCCTTGCCCCCGAAAAGCCCCACGGCCCTCCTTCCGCAGCGGAGCCCCCCACAGATGGGCTGAGGAGCGTCAGGAAGAAGAAGTAGCCACCGTCTCGCCATCCGTGTCTTCCACTGGAACTGAAGCCACCAAAACTACGTCTCCCCTCGGAGCAGGGCCCCTTTTTGTTGCGGCTGGGAGGCCTCCCCTCCCATTCTGTGGCTGGGCTTGGGGAAGGGGGTGGAGGCCTTGCTCCGGGCCTCCTTGATGTCACCTCACTTTCTCCCTTTCCTCTTTCCCCCTCCGTTCATTGCGCTCCCGCACTTCTTCCTCCTCGTTCTCCCCCATTTCTTCTTGGTCTTCATAGCTTGTCTTTCCACCCTTCCATCCTTTCTTTCTCTCCCCCCTTCCTCTTTCTCCATCTTTCCTTGCTTTCTCTCCTTTCCCCCCTTTCTCTCCTTTCTTTTCCTCTCCTTTGCCCCTTTCTTTCTCCACCCTTTTTTTCTACCCTTTCAATACTCTTTCACCTTTCCCCCTCCTTCCCATTTTCCCCTTTTCTCCTTCCCCTTTCCCTCTACTTCTTCTTTCCCCCCTGCTTTCTCTTTCTCTCCTTTCTTCTCTTTCTCCACCCTTTCTCTTCCCCTTTCCCCTTATTTCTCTTTTCCCCCTTTCTCTCCCATCTCTCCCCTTTCTCTTTCACCTTTCTCTCTGCTTCCCATTTCCCCTTTTCTTCTCTTTTGCTCCTCTTCCCCCTTTCACTCCTCCTTCCCCTTCCCCTTTTCTTTCTTTCCCCTTTCTTTTTATGCAGCCTTCCTCTTTCTCTTTGTCACCTTTCTCTCTTCTTCCTCTTTTCCCCCTTTTCTCTCTCCCTTCTCTTCCTCTGCCATTCGCCTTCCTCTCCTTCTCCCCATTTCTTCTTGTTCTTTGTCCTTTCCTCTTTCTCCCCTCCCCCCCTATTCCAATTTGAGGGGGGTCTTCTTCATATAAACAAGTCTTTTGGGGGTCGGGCCCAACTTAATTGACTGTGTCCCCCATTCTACCCCTGTCCCTTCCTCTCAGACTCTTCCTCACCTGGTATCCCAGAGTGGGACCCCCCCCCCCTCCAATGCATTGGTGGCCTCCCTAGACCCCTCCATGCCAAGGATCCATATATGGCCATAGGACAAAAGGGGCACCTAGGAATGGGGCCAGACCCTGGGGCATTCCCTCCCCCAAATGCCTCCTTCCTCCTCATGGCTGCAATTTGACCCCTGACTCCACCAAAAGTGGATACTGCGATTCCACTCTTGGCTTAGAATTGTTTTTTCATTTCAATGTGCATCATGACGGTTTGAGCGGGGCATACTTTTGGCTGGGAAATGAGCCAATTTTAACCTTTTTAGGGGCTTCAGGATCCGCATGTGGCCCTTAATCAAGACACGCTCTTGGGGAATATAACCTCAATGGCCATTTCATACCTCTTCCCCCTTACAAAGTTTTCTTCCCATTAGGAAAACTTCACCACCCCAAACGTCTGGCAGATTGCCGGTAGCAGGGATTAAAGGTTTTTTGGAGGGTTTTCTGCAGATATTATTTGTGGGGAAAGTATAACCTCAAAGACTTTCTTCCCTTTCTTTTCCCCTTCCTTCCCTTTTCCCTTCCTTTTCTCCTTCCCTTTCCTTTCCCATTCCTTCGCTTTCCCCTCCGTCTTTCCTCTTCCTTTCCTTCCCTTTCTCCTTCCCTTTTTTTCCTTTTTCCCCTTCCTTCCCTTTTCCCTTCCCTTTCTCCTTCCCTTTCCTTTTTCCCTTTCCTTTTCCCTTCCCTTTTCTTCCCCTTCCCTTTCTCCTTCCCTTTCTCCTTCCTTCCCTTTTCCCTTCCCCTTTCCTTTTCCTTCCCCATTCGCTTTCTCCTTCCCTTTTCTCCCCCTTTCCCTTCCATTTCTTTCCTTTTCCCTTCCCTTCCCTTTTCTCTTCACTTTCATTCCATTTTCCCTTTGCCTTCCCTTTTGCCTTCCCTTCCTCCTTCCCTTTCCCCTTCCTTCATTTCACTTTCCTTCCTTTTCCCTTTCCTTCCTAACCTTCCCCTCCCTTTCCCTTTCATTTTCTTTTCCCTTCCCTTTTCCCTTCCTTCCCTTTTGTCTTCTCTTCCTCCTTCCCTTTCCCCTTTTTTCCTTTTTCCCTTTCCCTTCCCTTTTCCATTCCTTTCTCCTTCCCTTTCTTTGCCCTTTCTTTCCCTTTTCCCTTTACCTTCCCTTCCCATTTCTGTTCCTTCCCTTTTCCCTTCCCTTTCTCCTTCCCTTCCCTTTCCGCCATTGGAAGAGGCAGCTCTTCCCTCCTTTTGCATCCAGACACTCTCCCCATTTTAGGGCTGAGGATAGAAGTGTTTTTGTGGGGTGGTGGTCTTGTGGTCTTCCTATTCTCCCCAAAGGATCCTACATACAAACCCTACAGCCCAACCCTCCCTCCCTCCCTCCCCTGTCGGTCCCCTTGCTCTTGCCTTGGCCCCCACTTGTGCCTCAGTGCGCCAGAGAGAGGGGGGAAGAGGTGTGTGTGTTTGGGGAGGTGAACCATTGCCATCGTGTGTGCTGTGTCCATTGAGGAGGGGGCAAGGGACCCCTCCGCTTTGCCCCTTGAGTTGAGCAGAGCTGCGCTTCTCCGCAGAAAAGGAACAAGAGAGTGATCTATAATTTTTTTTCTAAATAAAGCCTTTACATTCCACTTGTGTGGCAATGAATCTTTATTACAATTGGGACAAACTTAATTTTGTTTACATTTCTCAGCCCTTCCAAAGCCATGAAACATTAAAAAAAACTGGCTAATTTGAACAGGCGCCTTTGTCTGGATTTCACCAAAGTTATGTCACAAAAGGATCGGTGCATCTTCAGTCCAAGTTAAACTGGATCAAACGGGGGGTTGGCAAGCAGAACCGGTCCCTTTCACCAGCATAGCTGACCTGGGCAATATTTGTCTATGAGGCTCTGGTAATAAGGCTTGAGATACTGAGGGTCAGGCAGGTCTTCGCATTTGGTGTAGAGGTCGAATTTGCTGCAGGAGGGAAAGTGGAGAGTTAGGATTTACTGTCTGATGAATCCTCAATACAGGTTTGTTTGTTTGTTTACAGTATTTATATTCCGCCCTTCTCACCCCACAGGGCACTCAGGGTGGATCACAATGTGCATATACATGGCAAACATTCAATGCCATAGACCAGTGATTTTCAACCTTTTTTGAGGCGTGGCAAATTTTTAACATTTACAAAATCCTAGGGCACACCACCAACCAAAATGACACAAAATGACACTGTCATTTTACTCCCCCTCGTGACGCCGCTGCTTCTGCCAAACCCCCCTCCCACCCCCCCCCCCCCCGGAGGCCCACGCGCACGAGGCCCACGTTCAGGAGGCCCATCATCGTCCTGCGCGGGAGGGCTGCGCTGAGTGGCCGAAGCACACGCGGGCTCGGTTGAGCAGGACAAATAGGAATTGAGCATACGGGGTGGCTGTGAGCATCAGAACAAACTGCGGCGGAGGCTCACAGCCGTTGCCACCCCCAGCTCTCCTTCCCAAAGGGGTTCAGCCCCCCCAGAAGTGCCCCCCCCCGCGTCCCTTCGGCTTCCCTGCTGTCGCCTTGGGGCCAGATCGGGAAGGAACCAAGCTGGGCTGTGGAGCTGTGCATCCCGGCCTCTGCTCTGCTCTGCAGCGAACCTGGAGCCCAGCTAGGAGAGGCCAGGAGATGAGGGGTTGCTCCCCTTCCCCGGCGCGGAGGGGCTAGAGAGCAGAAAGCCTCACCTCGAGCCTCTGGGAGCAGGCTCCTTATCCTTTCTGCCAGAGGAGAGAAGGGCAGAAGAGCACCCAGGAGCCTGGAAGCCGGAGGAGCCACAGCTCAGCCAGGTAGCCCTTGGCGAGCAGAGAGAGGGAAGGAAGGAAGGGAGGGAGGGAGGGAGGGAGGGAGGAAAGTTCTGGACGCCGAGGGCTCTCCCTGACTGCAGCCAGGCTGGCTGGCATTGCTGCTTCGGCCAGGAAAGCCTCATTTCCGCTGCCTGAAGTTTCCTGCTAGGCTCTCTCTCTCTCTCCACTGAAATTTCCCACGACACACCTGATGATCTCTCACGGCACACTAGTGTTCTGCGGCACACTGGTTGAAAATCACTGCCATAGACACACAACATATATATACAAAGACACAGAGACTATTTAACTTTCCAGCTTTCATGAGGGTATTCTGGCCACCGGGGGAGCTGTCGTTTCACCATCCACTTGTGACACTGATGGAGTACTTCCTCGTTCTTTTTGCACGCTGCTGGAAAGTTTTATGGCTTCATAAATTAGTTAAATTAGCCACCCAGCATTAGCGGTACCTAAATTTCCTACTTGACAGATGCAACTATCTTTTGGGCTGCAAAGGTCGACAGCAAGCTAGACAAATGGCCAGAAGCTCACTCTGACCCAGGCTGGCTTCGAACTCATGGCCTTTCAATCAGTAGTGATCTTAATGCAGCTGACACCTAGCCAGCTGCGCCACAGTCCCGGTGCACATACATACACACACACACACAGATAGATGTGTATATGTTTAACAAGGGCAAACTATTGTATGCTTTTAGACGAGTCACCATTTTACTACACTATTGTATATTTACTACAAAATGTTGGTTAATAGGACTTGAGCATCCATGGATTTTGATTCCAAAAGGAAAAGACTCGGGGCTCACTCTCAGTTCAAAGTTAGCGAGGAAGGCACCAAAAGGGTTTAAGATTACCTTTCACCCTCCTTTGCACAGGCCTTGCTTCCTTAAGGGGTGTGTGTGTGTGTATACTGTGTGTGTGTGTGTGTGTGTGTATATATATATATATATATATATATATATATGTGTGTGTGTGTGTGTATATATATATATATATATATATATGGACTTGTACACCGCCACTCCCAGCGGCTCGGGGCAGTTTACAGCACAATCCAATAAAACAATGCAAAACATACATATAATAGTCAGTAAAACAGCAAAATAAAAACGCAGCTAAAATCACAAGCTAAAATTACAAGTTTTCAAAGGCCTGTCTGAACAAGTGTGTCTTGCAGGCCCTCCGGAAGATGACCAAATTTCGGAGAGCCCGCATTTCCGGTGGCAGCGTATTCCAAAGAGCCGGGGCAATGATTGAAAACGCCCTGCGCCTTGTCGAAGTCAGGTGGAAAGACTTCACACTAGGGATGTCTAGAAGATTCTGGTCTTCAGAATGAAGTGATCTTGGAGGGTTATATGGAATCAGGCGATCCCGCAGGTACACTGGCCCCAGACCATATAAGGCCTTAAAAGTAAGAACTAACACCTTGAAGGTGATCCGGTATTCAATTGGCAGCCAGTGCAGGTTCTGCAGTATAGGTGTTATACGGCGGTTCGTGGGTTCCCCCGCAAGCAGCCGGGCTGCAGCATTCTGCACTAGCTTGCGTTTCCGGATCACAGTCCCTCGTTTTCCAAATAACCCAACACTTCCAGGGTCCTTTTATCCAATCGGATGCTGGAAGCAAGGCTGTCTATCATTCAACAGGTTTATTTGACCAAATCACCCTGCCGGGTGAACAAGTGCCACACCAGAACTGGGACGCAGCTTAGCTTTATTGTCAGAACTGAGCATGTGCTCAGGAGACTCCACTGAACTCCCAGGTAGCACCAAATGCCACTGCTGAACATCTCTTCCTTTGTTCCTTCGCATCACTATTCCTGTGTCTGCTTTTCTTCAGCAGCCTGCATTCCCTCCTCCTGCACCTGCTTGTTACTAAGCAATAACCTTTTGAGCTTTCCTCGTCTGAGCCCTCTGCTTCCATTGGTAAACTTCTACTTCAAGGCCTTCTTAGTCCTGGCTGGAGTTTTCCCACTTTAGTGTCCCTTCAAGAAGGCTTACTTGAATTCCTTGACCCACGGCAGCATCCGGAGGTCCTCCTCATTGCAGAGGTGCATGTAGTCCCCTCCTGTGTGCCACGGATAGAAGGAGTGGAACCGGACCACGTAGAAAGCCTACGGAGAAACCAGGTAGCATGGTGACAGGTGAAACTATCGCTGGACCTCTCCTCCCTCCTTGGCTTTGCAAGGATGCTCTTTCTGCTTTGGAGACTCACGAGGTCTCCTGTATTCAGCTCTGGGATCATAGACTCCTAGAGATGGAAGGGATCAACAAAGGTGATCCAGTCCAACTCCCTTCTATGCAGGAACACTCAAAGCCTTCCTGACAGGTGGCCATCCAGCCTCTGCTTAGAAGCTTCCAGCGAAAGGAGACTCCACTGAACTCCCAGGTAGCACCAAATGCCACTGCTGAACAACTCTTAGCATCAGGAGGTTTTCCTAATACAGGAGACTCTCAGTTAACTGTTACACATGGGGATTGCTATAAATAGTTGATAAGTAGTTGCTTGAGAGTTACTAGTAAACATAGGCCTAACTTATACTAGGCTACATGCATATGATATCATACCATAGACACTATATTGACTAGAGCAAAATGTGCTATAGCAGGATGTCCCTCGCACAGAAACAAAGTTTTTTGCAGTTTACTAAACTTTTTCCATGTTTTTATGATAGAATAATAATAATACTTTATTTATATTCCGCCCTTCCCGCCGAAAGGGACTCGGGGCAGGTCACAGTACACATACACAGCAAACATTCAATGCCTTTTAGTATAGACTATACAGAGACAGAACAGATGGTGTGTTGTTTAGACTCAATGTCCAGCTTTTTGGTGCCATGGAAGGTTGTGCTCGAATCTAGCCACAGGGGGCGCTGTCGCTCCATCCTCTATGATGAAGAGCTGTCAGGACTTCCTCATTCCTTTTAGCTTCCCAGCATTTTCCTACCTACTTCCTTTATAGCATTGTAAAATATCTCCCTCACTTTTAGCGGTACCTAATTTCTCTAATTACAGCTAAAGCTGTTTCCGAACTGCTTAGGTCAACAGTAAGCTGGGCTGACAGTCGGGAGCTCATGCCACCCGGGGCTTTGAACTGGCAACCTTTCCGTTTGTTACGTAGATCTTATATTTGCTGGTGATTTACCAGCTGTGCTAAACCAATTAGGAAATGACATTTCTAACCCAGGAACAAAAATCTCATTACATAGTGTAATGCAGTGGTTCCCAAACTTTTTTGGCCTACCGCCCTTTCTAGAAAAAAATTTACTCAGCGCCCCCTAGAAATTAATTAATTATAATAATAATAGTAATAGTGCTGGAAGGGACCTCTAAAGACCATCTAGTCCAACGCCCTTCTACCTTCATGCAGCAGAAGCACAATTAAAGCACCCCTGACAGATGGCTACCCAGCCTAAATAATAGTCTCAATAATAGTAGTAGTAATAATTTGCACATGGGGGGAGGGGGGAGGGAAAGGCGCTCTCTTCTCCCCTTGCTCTCTTGCCCTCGCGTATGCTTTCCTCCGCGGCAACGGTGGTAAAGGCGTGCATGGCGCATGGGAGGAGGGAAAGGAGTCTCTTCTCCCTCACTCGCCTTTCCTACCTCCGCCACCGAGTAAGGCGCATGCGGGGGGGCGAGAGCAAGGGGAGAGGAGCGCGGCTTTCCCTCCCTCCTCGCCCCATGTGCGGCTTTTCTGCCTCCTCCCGCCGCTGCCTCCGCGGCCACGCATGGGACAAGGGAGAAGGAGAACAAGGTTGCAGAAAAGCTTGTGAGGTTTCCTCGGTGGAGGAGGGAGCTGTGGCCACGGGGCTTGTCTGTGGGGCTCCCCACCGCCCCCTTGGTTCGCTCCACCGCCCCCCAGGTGGCAGTAGCGCCCACTTAGGGAATGACGGGTGTAATGTTTTGCTTCTTCCTTTTGAACCAGAGAGAAATAGGAGATCCATGGGGATGATGGGATCCGAGTGCTCTCATACGAATGAGGCGGACTGACTTACCTCTTGCGGGAGGCTGAACTGGTTGTATTTCATGACTTTGTACATGTACTCTGGAGAAATAAGAGAAACACAGGACACGCGTTGCCTTATATCGAGCCTGGTAAATTTGCATTTAGACTCCTTCCCTCCCTCCTAAAGAGACCCTTACTATGAAGCCCAAAATATCCTCCAGCTTTGCAGAAAAGGAGGGAGATCAAGCAAAGCAAAGCTGGAATCTTACTGGGGGGGGGGGGGAGAGGGTCCAGAAGCATAATAGGATTTTTCTTCACGTGCTTAAAGAGTAACCGGTGAAAGGAGTTCCAGATCTTAGCAGCAGCCACTAAGTGCATCTACACTGAAGAATTAATCCAGTTTAACGCCACTTCCCCTGCTATACGTCAATACTATGGAATCAGTGGAGTTGTAGTTTAGCCTTCTTTGCCAAAGAGGGTCAAGAACTCTCCAAACTACAGCTCCTAGAACCTCATAGTATTCAGGCACGGCTATCAAAGTGGTGTCAAACTGCATTAACTATACCAGGGGTGGGCAACCTATGGCCCATGGGCCGTATCTGGCCCAGCAGCCGGTTCTGTGCGGCCCGGGAGAAGGGTGTGGGGGGCAGGGCCAAGAGAAAGGGGTGCCGCCGCCGCCATCCGATCGTGGGCTCTGTGGGACCTGTGTTGGCAGACAGGCGGAGGAGCAGCAGCTTTGGAGTGCTTGCCATCCCGCGTCACTCACAGGACACACACCACGCGCCCTCTCCCCTCACCCTCTCGCCTCACCCACTCGCCTTCTCGGCCACTCCAGCTCTCCCAGCTGTCGCCGGCACTGGGAGAGCCGGAGCGGGTGAGAGGGCGCGGGCGAGAGGGCGAGGCGAGCGGCAAGCGAGCAGGGCGAGGCGAGCGGCGGGCGGGGCGAGAGGGAGAGGCAGACAGGCAATCGGAGCGAACGATGGAGGGGGGGGGGGAGAAGAGGAAGAGGCCAGGGAGGGAGCAAGCGCCGCTGCCGCCCCCGAGCGTCCTTAATAAGTGAACTATACATCCCAGCAACTCCAACTCCCAAATGTCTGTTTTCCCCAAATTTCCCCAGTGTTCACATTTGGGCATATTGAGGATTCGTGCCAAGTTTGGTCCTGAGTTTCCCATCCTTTCAATGGGGTTTGATCTCTTCCTTTTCCGTCACGAATCTCAAAGGCTCGCTGTCAGGAGGTTTTTAGAAAAGTGGGAACAGGAAGTCATCGAGAGGGAAGGGACCCCAGGGCTATCCAGCCCAACCCCCAGGGATACACAATCAAAGCACCCCCGACTGATGGCCATCAAGCTTCTGCATAAAACTCTCCAGAGAAGGGGGACTACAAGGGAGCATTATTTTATTTTAGTGGTTTTTATTATTATTGTATAATAATTTTATAATAATATAATAATTAATATAATATAGTGTTATATTATAATTTCAATATATTATAATGTCTATATACTATAATATAATAATTATGATATTAATAGTAATAATATATTAATATTTCTTGATATATTAATATGTTAATATTAATGATGTGTAATATATAGTAAATATAGTAAGTGAATAAATAAATTATGTAGATTAGCATGTAGTTCCGCCTTTAGGTGCGGCCCTCCGTTATATTTTTTGGCTCTCGTGTGGCCCCTTGGAAAAAATAATTGCCCACCCCTGAACTATACAATATAGATGGGCCCCAGGTTGTTCAGCCTATTTTTGCGGGATGGGGTCAGCAAGCTGAATCATTTAAGGACCACACTCAGACGTGGAAGTGGAATTCCTACCAACTAACGAGATGTACAGTAGCTCTTTTAAAGTTCAGAGTAAAATCCGGAGCGGATTCATGGTCTTGTGGCCACAGAAGCTATTGTCTTTCCTACCATTTGATGTGAGGTGGCTTACCGTCATGTCCCCATGACATCAGGACGTTCTCCAAGCCACAGTTGGGATGATACATGCCGTGCCTGGTGCTAAGAAGCAAGACATTCGGATTCAGATACAGGCAAAGGCTTGAACTTGAGATTGGCGTCTCTTTCTCTTTGCAAAGGGCAGCGCTGGGAAGCCGTTCAACTGCAATAGAGGCATCCTGTGCTCCTGGCTGATACATGCCATTTCCTAATTGGTTCTATCACCCTAAAGCACATTTTGCTATAGCTTTTCAATGAATCTCTTAGAGAATATTAAGCGATTCAGCATACTATAGTTTGTGTCACAAAAACAAAGTTTCTAGAGTATAAGGACTATTTCCAAATTAAACAGGAAATAACACTTTCAAACCAGGAACAGAACATTTTTCAAATTTTATTACATGGTGTTATCTGCTATCGAGTTACCAGCAACTTCGCAGCCAAAGCATCAATCACTTCATGGTCCTGCACCAGCCAAATCACCACTTCTCTAAAGGAAGAAGCCTCTGAGAAGTGCCCTTTGGGTTGAGTGCTCTATTCCAGTGTATCCCAACCACTGTGACGCGGCACAGTAGTGTGCCGTGTCGGACCTCCTGCTGTGCTGCCACAAAAGCTCTCTGCCCCCCTTCCTTCCCCCTCCTCCTGCTGAACTCCTGCTGCTTGGGGGAGGAGGAGGAAGGGCCGGGTGGCGGCAAAGAAAGAGAAGGGGTCGGGGTGCTGCCTCCTTCGGCCGTTTCCCCAGCCAGCCTCCAATCCGCCATGACTCCCGCCCCTTGCTCATGCTCCTCCTCCTCCGCATGGCTTCAGCCAGTGAGGGGCGGGAGTCATGGCGGAGAGCGGCGCTGGGGACGATGACTCCCGCCCCTTGCTCACACTGCCCCTCAAGGCTGGAGAAGCTGTGGGAGAGCTGAAGCCGGGGGAGGGGCGGGGCATGGCCCAGCCTGGCTCCGCCCCCTCCCCTGGCTTTGGCACTCCCAGCAGCTTCTCCAGCCTTGAGGGGACAGTGCCAAGCCAGCATTGTACTGGCTCTGCCACCGCTGGCTTTGCACTGCCCCCTCAAGGCTGGAGAAGCTGTGGGAGAGCTGAAGCTGGGGGAGGGGGCGGCGCAGCCTGGCTCCTCCCCCTCCCCTGGCTTTGGCACTCCCAGAAGCTGCTCCCAGCAGGCCACCATCCCCCAGCCGTTCTTTACTGTGTTAGAGTGTCATTTTGTGTCATTTTGGTTGATGGTGTGCCCCCGGATTTATTTAATGTTAAAAGTGTGCCACGGCTCAAAAAAAGTTGGGAAACACTGCTCTATTCCACCCACCAAGCCATGGATGAATAGCCCCGAAAGGCCCAGGATTGGTACCTCGCGTCAGTCCATATTTGCCTCAAACAACACAAGGGAGGGGTACAGGCAGGCGCTTACTTGTACAAGGGGTTCTTCACGTCCGGGTTGTTGTGGAACGTGGAGTCATGGAAGACAACCGAGCTTTGGACCTGGCAGCCCACCGGAAAGGTATCCCCCACTACAGCCCACTGGGAAGGAAGGAAGGAAGGAAGGAAGGAAGGAAGGAAGGAAGGAAGGAAGGAAGGAAGGAAGGAAAGAAGGAAGGAAAGAAGGAAGGAAAGAAGGAAGGAAAGAGAAAGAGGAAGGAAGGAAGAGAAAATATTTGAGGGAAAGAGGGAGGCGGAAAGAGAAAAGGAAGGATGGCAAGCAGAGAGGAAGGAGGGAAAGAAAGTGGAAGAAGGAAGGAAGGCAGAGATTGGGAGAGGAAGGAAGTAAAGAAAGAAAGGCAGTTGGAGAGAAGAATTAAGGGCAAGAAGGAGAGAAAGGAAGAAAGGAAAGAAAGGGGAGAGGAAGAAAAGAAAGAAGGGAAGAAGGAAGGAAGTGTGAAGGGAGGAAGGAAAGGCAGTTGAAAAAGGAGAGAGCAACGAAGGAAGGAAAAAAAAGGAAGGCAGAAAGAGGAAGGAAAGAAAGAAAGAAAGAAATAAAGGCAGAGAAGAAGGAAAACAGGGAGGAACAAAGAAGTAAGGAAAGAAATAAAAAGAAAGGCAGGAGAAAAGGAAGGAAGGAAAGGCCAAGAGAAGAGAAGGAAGGAAGGCGGAAGGGAGGAGGAAGGGCAGAGAGAGAGAGAGAGAGAGAGAGAGAGAGAGAGAGAAGAAAGATATTAGTCCAAAGTGGCAGGTCCATGAACACCCTTATTGACCCCCCCCCTTTTTTTTTTTGCTCTCCAATATGGCTCTTAAGAGGCTACACTTGGATCTGTCCCAAAGGCATGGTTTTGAATGGCCTTTGCCTGGAGGCTGGGGAAGGCCATTACTCAGGGGTGCGCCATCCTTCTCACTTGAGGTTCGCCAACCAGCGCCAGTATCTTCCCCATGTCATGTAGCAGTCCGACCAAGTGGAACCAATCTGTGGCAAAGAGAGAGGAAAACTGAATATGTTTTGTGTTTTTGGATACTCTGGTGTTCAGCATTAGGAGGCAATGGGGGCATTCACGTTGCCATCATCTGGCACTCCAGGAATGTGATTTCAAAGTTCAGGAACTGGGCAGCAAGGAGAATTCAGTTTCCACAAGGCCCTGCCTCTATCTATCTATCTATCTATGTATATGTTTTCATGAAAATATCTTAAAAGAGTCGGGTGGAATCTCCTCTGTAGGTTTTCCAACAGAAGCTCTGTTGGAAATCTGTTGGGAGGGCTTGGATTGTGTTTTGAATGAGAAATGGAGTTGGACTAGATGTCCTTTGGGTGCCCCTTCCAACTATAGGAACCTTTGATTCTAGGGCAACTGAGTTCAGTCCTGAATCTCCTCCTCTGTTTAGTTTGCTTCAGGAACTATCCAACATGCTGATCTCCAGAAGATGTTCAGCACCATGGACAGCTCAGAGTCAAACCCATCCTGAATCCACCACCTTATGGACAGCAACCACTAAAAGTGCATCTACACTGTAGAGTTAATGTAGTTTAACTCCACTTGGGCTGCCATTATACAGTGTTGGCTCATGTTGAGCTTATGATGAACTAATACACAATATTAGTCCAGGTCAGGTCTAAGCAAAGCACAATAAATTGGGACTTTCCTGGATTTAGATGCTATGCTGCTCCAATAAATTCAGCCTAGCGTGTTTGTTGAAGGCTTTCATGGCTGGAATCACTGGGTTGCTGTGAGTTTTCCGAGCTAGATAGCAGCATTCTCTCCTGATATTTCACCTGCATCTGTGGCTAATGGTATCTACAGAGGTTCTGTTGCTATTTATTTATTTATTTCGCTGTATTTATATGCCGCCCTTCTCAACCCCGAAGGGGACTCAGAGCGGCTTACAGCAAACTGGAAATACAACAAACTACATTACTGCCATAGCACAATATCAGTACTACAGATCACATTGCACTATAACATTATATCACAATATCATTAGCAATATTGCATGTAAACCAAATATACAATTATAATATTACAATATCATTAGTAGTATTATATTGTATCAATGTATATACAATATATTATACCATACTCATATTATACTATATTATACCGCAATATCGTTAGCAATATTGCATGTAAAACAAATAAACAATTATAATATCATGCTATATCATGCAATACTTGCTAGTGAGGTAAGTGGGGTTTATACTGTAGGTTGTGGCACAGTTGGCTAGGAGTCAGCTGCATTAAATCTCCACTGACCGAAAGGTCATGAGTTCGAAGCCAGCCTAGGTTGGAGTAAGCTCCCGACCATTTGTCTAGCTTTCTGTCGACCTTTGTAGCCTGAAAGACAGTTGCATCTATCAAGGAGGAAATGTAGGGACCGCTTGTGCGAGGAGGTTAATTTAACTAATTTACAACGCCATAAAACTTTCCAGCAGCGGGCGAAAGAATGAGGAAGTACTCCATCAAAGACTTGGTGTCACAAGTAGACCGGGAAGCAACAGCACCCCCCTGTGGCCGGAATTGAGCATACCCTCACGAAGCTGGAATATTAAATTGCCTCTGTGTTTGTTTATATATGTTGTGTGTCTATGGCTTTGTATATGTGCATTGTAATCTGCCTTTGCTTTTGACCTGTAGTGTTGGAGGAAAATGATGAGAGTGCTTTGGACCGCGAGAAGATCCAACCAGTCCATCCTCCAGGAAATAAAGCCCGACTGCTCATTGGAGGGAAGGATATGAGAAGACAGGAGAAGACATCATGAGAAGACAGGAAAGCTTAGAGAAGACAATGTTGCTGGGGAAAATGGGAGGAAAAAGGAAGAGGGGCCGACCAAGAGTAGATGGATGGATGGTATCCTTGAAGTGACTGCCTTGACTCTGAAGGAGACCCTGGGGGTGGCCACGGCCAACAGGGAGCTCTGGCGTAGGACGGTCCATGAAGTCACGAAGAGTCGGAAGTGACTGAACGAATAAACAACAACAACCTGAACATTAGGAAGAACTTCCTGACTGTGAGAGCCGTTCACCAGTGGAACTCTCTGCCCTGGAGTGTGGTGGGGGCTCCTTCTTTGGAGGCTTTTAAACAGAGGCTGGATGGCCATCTGTCGAGGGTGCTTTGAATGCGATTTTCCTGCTTCTTGGCAGAATGGGGTTGGGCTGGATGGCCCACTGGGTCTCTTCCAACTCTTGGATTCTTTGATGGCAACACTCACACTTGCTCCAAAGAGAGGAGAGCACTATCTCCCACCCTGGACATTATTCCACTGGGATATATACAATCCTCTCGTCTCACTGCCAACAGACCCCTGAGGATGTCGTTAGCCACAGATGCAGGTAAAACGTCAGGAGGGAATGCTTCTGGAACATGGTCACACAGCCCAGAAAACTCACAGCAACCCAATGAAGCCTAGGTTTGTGCTGGCCTTTCTAGGTGGCTGACCTTTGTCCGGGTGGGCCTTGCGGAGTCCCTCGGCTGTCTGATAGGCGTGGAAGGAGTTGGGGAAGTCGACGTCGGGGTCCGACTCGTCCACCACATTGTCCAGCAGCTCCAAGGCCTCCATGATGGTCATCCGGCGGAGGCCGCAGCCTCCGTATTCCTCATTCTGGGGAGAGGAAACTGTGAGGAGACTGTCATTGAACAGAGCCCTCGAGCAGCGACTTGCAATATATTAAACATCAAAATTGCCCAGATATTTGAGGGGAAAGATATACGAGATATCCTATGCCTATATTGAGAAGTTGCAGTTTTGATGCAGCAGATCGAATTTCACTTGGGAGGGATTTCCATAGCTGAGGGGCCACCACAGAGAAGGCCCTGTCCCTTGTCCCCACCAGACGCGATTGCGACAATGGGAGGACAACAAGCAGGGTCTCTCCGGATGATCTGAGGGCCCCAGGTGGATCGTAGCAGGAGATACATTCGGACAGGTGAACTGGGCCAGAAGTGCTTCCGAGCACTTTGAGTTGTGCTCGGAAGCTGATAGGCAGCCAGAGGAGCTGGTGTAGCAAGGGCGTTGTGCGTTCCCTGTACCCAACCCCAGTGAGCAACCTGGCTGCCCAACGTTGGACTAGTTGAAGTTTCAGGGCAGTCTTCAGAGGCAACCCCACGTAGAGTGCGTTGCAGTAGTGTATTTGGGATATAACCAGAGCGTGGACCACCGTGGCCAAGTCAGATTGGACTTTATGGTTTGTTTGTTTGACATCTCTATGCCCTCACTGTGAGTTATTATTATTATTATTATTATTATTATATTTATCCCTGCTTTATCTCTCCCGAAGGAGACTCAAAGTGGCTTAAGTATTATTATTATACTTTTTGGTGGGACCTCGGGGAAGATACACGATACAAAGCTTGTCCTGCCAACATCCTTCCTTCCGGCTGGATCAAAATGCAATCGCTTTCATTCACGTTCAGGCAGGACATAGGTGCACATACACCAGGCATGGGAACACGTTCTAACGGGGATGACACGGTGGGCGGAATGGGGTGGGCAGACTGGGAGGGAGGAGGGGAGGGGGTTCTCCCCACGTCCCCTCCCTGCCCTTTCCTCCCCTTCCACTTATTTATTTTTTTGTTTGTTTGTTTGTTTGTTCAGTCTTATATTCCGCCCTTCCCGGCCGGCTCGGAGCGGTTCACATACACATTTAAAATGCACTGCAAAGCAGTGGTACATCATAAAAACGACAAGAACAAGAGATAAAAGTGGCAATTAATGCAACGACAGTATAAAAGACAGTTACACTATCCAGGGGCTTCAGTCGAAGGCAAGCCTGAACAACACAGTTTTGCAAGCCCTCCGGAATGGGATAAGCCCCGCTATCGCCCGGACGTCGTCTGGCAACACGTTCCAGAGCATTAGGGCAGCGACTGAAAAGTCTCGTTGCCTTGTGCTGGAGAGATGGCAGGAGCGGACAGATGGTACCGCCAAAGGTTTCGCTCTTCCAAGCGCAGTGATCTCAGGGGAACGTATGGGGTGAGGCGGTCCCTCAGGTACACCGGCCCCAGACCATTTAAGGCCTTGAAGGTCAAAACCAACACCTTGAAGACAATTCGGTACTCGATTGGAAGCCAGTGCAATTGCCACAAGATGGGCGTAATGTGCTGTCTTGCCGACGCTCCCGCCAGCAAGTGAGCTGCAGCATTTTGCACCAGCTTGAGTTTCTGAATTGTCGACAAGGGAAGGCCTATGTAGAAGCCATTACAGTAGTCTAACCTCGAGATGACCGTCGCTTGGATTACCGTGGCCAGGTCGTCCCTGGACAGGGAGGGGGCCAGTCGCCTAGCCTGTCGCAGATGGAAGAAAGACGTTTTGCTGACCGCAGAGACCTGAGCCTCCATGGCCAGCAATGGGTCCAACGGAACCCCCAGGCTTTTAATCAAAGATGACGGGCTCAGCTGCTCACCATCCAGGGTAGGCAACCGGCACTCAGGGTGACCAGGCCACAGGATCTCCGTCTTCGATGGATTCACCTTCAGCCGGCTGGAGCGCAGCCAACCAGTCACGGCTTCAAGGCATTGCTGGAAACAATCGGGTACAGAGTCCGGCCTGCCATCCATTCTCAGCACGAGCTGGGTGTCATCCGCATACTGATAACACTCCAGACCAAAGTTGCGCACCAGCTGGGCCAGCGGCCGCATGTAGATGTTGAATAATAAAGGGGAGAGGATGGCCCCCTGGGGGACCCCACAAGTTAATGGGAGTCTCCCAGAGACCTCCCCCCCCCTCTCCACACGTTGTCCCCGGTCTTGGAGGAAGGAGGTTACCCATTTAAGGGCAATCCCCCTAACTCCCGTCGCGGCTAAATGGTGGGTCAGTAGTACATGGTCTACAGTGTCAAACGCTGCTGTCAGATCTAACAGAACAAGCAGGGCTGATCCACCCCGGTCCAGCTGGCGGCGAAGTTGGTCTGTAATGGCGACAAGCACGGTCTCCGTCCCATGCCCAATACGGAAGCCGGACTGGAAGGGATCAAGTCCAGCTGTGTCGTCTAAGAACCGCTGCAGCTGATCCGCTGCTGCCCTCTCAATCACCTTGCCTAAAAAAGGCAAGTTGGAAACCGGCCGGTAATTGGAGGGAGCCGAAGGGTCTAGCTTCGGCTTCTTCAGCAGCGGTCTTAGCATTGCCTCTTTCAAACCCCCTGGTTTGCTCAAGGGAGCGGAAGTGGATCCCAAAAGGGTTGGCCTTGGTCAGGACAAGATGGTGGGCAGGAGAGAAAAAGTGTATCCGTGAGACCCCGTATTGCCGACTCCTGATCTAGAACCCTAGAACCCCAAAGCTGGAAGAGACCCCCAAGGGCCATCCAGTCCATCCCCCTGCCATGCCAGAAAGCACGGTCAAAGCATTCCCGGCAGACCGCCTCTGTGGAAAAGCCTCCAGAGAAGGAGACTCCACCACGCGCCCGGGCGGGCTGCTTAGGCCACTCTCCTGGAAGGCCTTGCTCATCTTTGCAGTCCAATCTCTACCTTCTCTTCTCCCAGCTAAACATCCCCCAGGAGGAAGGAGGAAGGAAAAAGGGAAGGAGGGGAGGGGAGGGGAGGGGAGGGAGGGAGGAGAGAAGGAAGGAAATACAAAAGGGAGGGAGGGAAGGTGGGAGGGAGGGAGGGAAGGAGAGGAAGGGGGGGAGGAAGGAAGGATGGAAGGAGAAAGAAGGAGGGAAGGGAGGGAAGAAGGAAGGAAAGAGAAGGAAGGAAAGACAAAAGGAAATGAAGGGAGGGAGGAGGGAGGGAGGGAGGGAAGAGGGAGGGAGGGAGGGAAGAGGGAGGGGAGAGTGGGAAGGAGGAAGGAAAGAAAGAAAGACAAAAGGGATGGAAGGAAGGACAAAAGAGTTGAAGGGAAGGATGGAAGGAGAAAGGAAAAAGAGAAGGAAGGAAGGAAGGAAGGATGAAAGGAAGGAAGAAGGGAAGGACAAAGAGGGAGGTAAGAAAGGAAGGAGAAAGAGGGAGAGAGGGAAGAAGGGAGGAAAGAGGGAAGTAGAACGAGGGAGCTATGGAAGGAATGGAAGGAGGAAGGAAAAAGAAGAAAGGAAGGAAGGAAGGAAGGAAGGACAAAAGGGAAGTAGGTAATGAAGAAATGAGAAAGAGGGAGCTAAGGAAGGAAGGGAAGGAGAAAGAGGGGGTAAGAAAGGAAGGAGAAAGAGGGAGAGAGGGAAGGGATGGAAGGGGGAAAGAAGGAAGGAAGGATGAACGGAAGGGAGGGAAGGAATGAGGGAAGGAGAAAGAGGGAGGTAAGAAAGGAAGGAGAAAGAGGAGAGAGAGAGAAGGAGGGAGGAAAGAGGGAAGTAGAAAGAGGGAGAGAAGGGATGGAAGGGGGAAGGAAAAAGAGGAGGAAGGAAGGATGAAAGGGAGGAAGGAAGGGAAGAAGAAAGAGGGAGAGACAGAAGGAGGTAGGAAAGAGGGAGAAAGAGGGTGGTAAGGAAGGAAAGGGAAGGAAGGATGGATGGAAGGAGGAAGGAGAGAAGGAAGAAAGGATAGGATGGGGAGAGAGAGGAGGACCAGAGAAAAGAGCCTGGGTTTGCCCATCCCTGACCTACACTGTCAAATTAATGCATTGACTCACCTTCTTCCGCACAAACTCCACCGTCTGGTTGGTGTGCATCTGCAGGTACGTCTTGAACACTCGCTCCATCAGTGGACCATCCTGTGAAGGCAGGACCCAAGGAGCAAGCTTAAGGGACCTGAGTGCAACCTGCATCTACATTGAGGAATTAGCGCAGTTTAGCCCCACTTGGGCTGCTGTGGCTCAGGGCTGTGGAATCCTGGGAGATGCAGCTTTTGCAGGATTTTTCGCCTTTTTCTTGGCCAAAGTGTGCAAACTATAACTCCCAGGATTCCATAGCATTGAGACATGGCTTGAAGGCACATGGAATTGTGGGAGTTGAAGTCCAAAACACCTGAAAGGAGGGCTGAAGTTTGCCCATGCCTGGTACAGAATGAATGAAGTTTGAGAAAAGCCAAGGACAATTACCCCCAAACTCCACCTGTATACACAGTTGGCCACATTGGATCTTTGTGCCAAGTGTGGTCCAGATCCATCATCTGCTGGGTTCAGTGTTCCCTGTATACAGGTGAACTACAACTTCCAGATTTCAAGGTCAATCACCTCCAAAGTCCACCAGTATTCAAAGTTGGCCATGGTGGGTCTCTGTGCCAAGTATGCTCCAGATCCATCATCTTCTGGGGAGACAGTGTTCTGAGATTGCAGGTGAACTATACATCCCAGTCCTTAGAATACCTATAAATCATGGTGATTTCTCCCCAGACCCCTCTCTCCGGATGTTCAGTTGCTATGTGCCATAGGAAAGAGTACGAAAGGTTTAAGGAAGAGGAAGTGGCCAGGGTCATGCAAATTCCACACCAATGGAGAGAGAAAGGAACCCCGGGATGTGGCTCGCTGTAACCTGCAATGTCCTTGGAGGGAGGGCTTTGTTGTCTCCTCAGCAGTGTGGGTTAAACCAGTTTGTTGAAGCGGGAGAACGTCTGTGTAAGTCAGTGATTCTCTACCTGTGGGTCCCCAGATGTTTTGGCCTTCAACTCCCAGAAATCCTGACAGCTGGTAAACTGGCTGGGATTTCTGGGAGTACTAGGCCAAAACACCTGGGGACCCACAGGTTGAGAACCACTGGTGTAAGTGCCACATACACACAAACAGATTTTCACTTTGATTATGAGTATAGATAGGTAGAAGATAGATAGATATACTAGAATATATGTGTTTGTGTGTGCATAACTCCAACCACACACACACACACACACACACACGTGTGTGTGTGTGTGTGTGTGTGTATGACTGGAGTGACATGGTTTCGGGGATGCATGTATATCCCTTGCGGACATGAGGTTCGTACTATTTCCAGACCCTCCTCTGACCTTGAAATTGCGGAAGTCCTCCTTGGGCTTCCCATTCTCCTCCTGGACATCTGGACGGTAGATTTCGGACGGGTCACATCCCTGCAGAAAGAAGAGCCGTGACAACCAAAGGTGGCAAATCCAGCCCCAAAGAGACAGAAAATGCAGGAACATACGTTCCGCTTGTTTTGTGGATTTCAAAAAATATATAAAAAATGGTATTTTTGCTGTTTTGTGGGGTATTGCCGCCGCTGCTCTCTGAGCCGCTTTCCCTCCTCGGTCCTCCCTCCCTCCAGCCTTGAAGAGCCTTTCCTTCCTTTCCTTCACCTTATTGTAAGTTAATAAAGTCTTAAAATAGTGCATAACTACTAAAATAATGTATAAATATTAAAATAAATAGAGCGTCCTTACATCGCGGTTGTTCACTTATTGCGGGAGATCCTGGAACGTAACCCCAGCAATAAGTGAGGGAACATTGTATAACTCAGTGTTTCCCAACCTTTTTTGAGCCGCGGCACACTTTTTACATTTGCAAAATCCTGGGGCACACCACCAACCAAAATGACACAAAATGACACTCTAACACAGTCATACATATAGTTCATATGTTTTTAAAATGTATTTATAAACTCAGTGTGAAACCTGGGCCTGTTTCGATGAACACAACATAGATCTCCTGGCAGGAATGGCAGAAAGACGCAAACTTCCCACACAGAACTCCCAAAACCAAGAGAAAATGCTATAAGAGTTTGGTGGGCATTGACCTTGAGTTTTGGAGTTGTAGTTCACCTATATCCAGAGAGCACTGTGGACTCAAACAATGTTGGATCAGGACCAAACTTGGCATGAATACTCAATATGCCCAAATATGAACGCAGATGGAGTTCAGGGGAAATAGACCTTGACATTTGGGAATTGTAGTTGCTGGGATTTATAGTTCCCCTACAATCAAAGAGCGTTCTGAAACCCACCAATGATAGAACTGGGCCAAACTTCCCACACAGAACCCCCAGGAGGCAAGAGGAGGTCTCCACTTGGGGAAAGGGGGGAGGGCCTTCCCAATGGATGGAGAGGGAGAGACCAAGTAGACAACGGGTGGGGAGGGGGGTGGTTGTAATTTTGTGCCTTTATCGAGGTAGGTTTCGTAGGGTTTTTATACTTCAACACACTAGACTCTCTCCCCTCCCCCCTCCCCTCCTGGAGGTTCCAATTTCCCATGGCACACCTGATGATCGCTCACGGCACACTAGTGTGCCCCGGCACACTGGTTGGGAAACACTGGTATAACTGATTAATTGAGACTCATGGAACGATTGGATGATGTGACGGAAAATGATTTTAAAGATGAGACGCTGAGTACTTGTACTTTATGGTTTTAACTGTTTTATTGCTTTTATAGGGTTTATATTACCGTATTTTCAGACGTATAAGACTACTTTTTAACCCAAGAAAATCTTCTCAAAAGCCAGGAGTCGACTTATACACTGGGAGTCGTTTTATAGAGCGTGTGCTGAAACTTCCAATCTGAATTGGAGAATCTGTGCTTGCTGCTTATGGGGTGCTGCTCAAAAATGTCAGTGGCAGCAACTGTATGAAAGCATTAAGGGCGACGCTGTACAAGTACGGTAGAAGAAAATCCATTCATCAGGATTCGTGGACTTAATGCGGTCCCGATGGTGAGGTGAAGGGAAGGTGTAAGTGAAGGGCGGAGCAAGCTACAGCCGTCCGGGGGGCCCGAGGTATGGAAAAAAGAGATAGAGTGGCTCTGGGCCCAGAAAACACCCCTCTTTTACCTGTCTGGCCCGCCCTTGTATCCTATTGCCGTACTTTCTCCCCTGCCTCTCAGATCTCGCTCCTGAAGACGGCAGTGAAGCAGTGCAGGTGCGCAGGTGCGAGATCTGAGAGGCAGAGAAGGAGGTATGGTAATAGGAAAATTACCATATTGAAATCAAGTCTGATGCTTTTAAAATCTTTATTTGGTGTCCGTTGGAAGACGGTAGTCTTATACGGCGAGTATATCCCAAACTCTATATTTTAACTGGAAAAGTTGGGGGTCGTCTTATACGCCCAGTCGTCTTATATGCCAGAAAATACGGTACTCACATTGGCATGTTTTCGAACTGCTAGGCTGTCAGAAGCTGGGGCTGACATCGGAAGCTCACGCCACTCCCCAGATTTGAACCTGTGACCCTTCAGTCAACAGGTTTAGCAGCTCAGCAGTTTAACTTACTGCACCACCATATAAATAAAGTGTGTGTGTGTGTGTATATATATATACAGTGTATATATAGAGAGAGAGGGGGGAGGGAGAGAGAGAGAGAGAGGGCAGGAGGGAGAGATGGGGAGAGGGAGACAGAGAGGGAAAGAGAGAGGGGAGAGAGGGAGGGAGGGAGAGAGGGGGAGAGGGAGAGAAAGAGGGAGAGGGAGGGAGAGATGGGGGAGGAGACAGAGAGAAAGAGGGAGAGAAAGAGGGAGAAAGAGGGAGAGAGGGAGAGAGAGGGAAAGAGAGAGGGGGAGAAAGAGGGAGAGAGGGGGAGAGAAGGAGAGGGAGAGGGAAGGAGAGAGGGGGAGAGGGGGAGAGAGGGGGAGGGAGAGAGGGAGATAAATAGGGAAAGGTGGCAGGCTAAAACCTGGAACTTCAATCAATGGCTGAGACCAGATGAGGGACTCCCTCCTGGGCACACAGAAGACTTGGAAAGCGCTGAACAGGCTGCGCTCTGGCACCACGAGATGCAGAGCCAACCTTCAGAAATGGGGCCACAAAGTTAAGTCCATGACATGCGGGTGCAGAGAAGAGCAAACCACAGACCATTGACTATAATGCAGCCTGAGCCCTGCCACCAGGGGCGGATTTAACGGTAAGCAAAATAAGCGCCCGCTTAGGGCGCCACATGGTCAGGGGCGCATCCAGCCGCTAGGTTCCATGCATGTGCCATTGGTGTGGCGCGACTCCAGCTGGACGGAGACACCAATCACCTGAAACGAGGCCGAAAAAGGAGGAACTTTTTGCAGCCGGAGGCGGGAGGCTCCGCCCCGGCTGCAAAAAGTTCCTCCTTTTCGGCCTCGCTTAGGGCGATTGGCGTCTCAGTCCAGCTGGAGTCCCGCTGCAGCAATGGCGCATGCGCAGAACTAGCTGGCTCCACGCATGCGCGTCAGGTGGGCATGCGCACCCTCCAAGAGGCCGGAGAGCAAGGGGGCGCCAAAATAATGTTCGCTTACCATTTTGAATTACCTTACTCCGGCCTTGCCTGCCACATGCACAATGGAGGATCTCCTAATAGCAACACCAGAGGGTCAAAGTGGCCAGCTACTGGTCAAAGTGGCCAGCTACTGGTCAAAGGACATTTAATCGAATGCCAAGTTTGCAAACATTGTGTTTTTAGAGGCATCACAACTGTACCCTTGGTTCGCTACTGATACGATAAATAAACAAATCCGTAAGTCCTTATGACCCTCCGTCTCCTCCGATGGAGGACGGCCCCTTCTCCCTTCAGGCCAGTTTGGGATACTCACCACGTTCACCACCTTCATGCCGTCCACTCCTGGAGAGCAAGCCGGTGCCTCTGTGTCCAGAAAGGGCCTGCTCGGCTCCTCATTTATAGCCTTCAGTCTTATGCAAGGAGAGCCGGCAGGAACCCGACCCAGGGCAATAAGTCACCCGTTAACCCAGTCGGGGCCAAATTCCTTCTGCCAAACAAACCATGAATACTGCGAGCGAGCGAGCATCCTTTTGCAAGGAGGTGGGGAAACCCCTGCACCCCAGAGGACCAGCAGAGGAGCCACCCACAAAAGCGGGGCATAAACAAGGGCCTAGTGTCCCTAGTCAAGAACGCAATGGTGGGCAACTGGTCAACTGGGCCAGGATAGAGTGTGTCCTGTGCAGGAGCGTGACTGCGAACAGAGCATGAAGCTGGGACCGGGCCAGGAGATGTTCTGGAACAAGGGGAAACAGGTAAGGAAACGGGCCACTCCTAGTGAAGAACAATGGGGCTGAGACAACAGGAAGTGGGAGAAAACTTCCCCTTGGAATGAAGGTAAATTCACACCTGGGAGAATTATTATCATCATGGGGAAAGGGGGTCCCGTGGAAGCTGTATCCCCAATCCTTGTTTCCACAACATACCAGTTTTTGCAAATTCTCACAAAGACAGGAAGTGAGGTGGATTACAGCGGTCCCTCACAACTTCGCGGTTTGCTTTTCGCGGACTCGCTGTTTCGCGGTTTTTCAACACTGCCCACATCTGCAGTCCTCAATGAGGAACAGTTCGTTAGCTTTAGGCTAGGCTGTGGGAATCCCTTCCTCTGACTCCTGAATGTCATTTGGATTGTATGTATTGCTCTTCTCTCTCGTTCTTCTCCCATCCTGATTGGTGAAGTAGAATGGATACTCTTCGAGTTGCGTGCCTTTTGTTGCGTACTGGTGACATTCCAGCCCAAAGCTACGTACCAGCTGAGCGAGTGGTCGCATATAGATGTTGAATAACAGAGGGGAAAGGATGGCTCCCTGAGGGACCCCACAAAGTAGGGGGGACCCCCCGGAGGCCAACTCTCCCCCTTGCACTCATTGCTTTCGATTGTGGAGGAACGAGGACAGCCAGCTCAGAGCTGTCCCCCTAACTCCAACCACGGCAAGACGGTGCGTCCAAAGATCATAATCGACTGTATCTAACGCTGCTGTGAGGTCCAATAATTGTGAGAGCCGATCCGCCTTGGTCAAGCTGGCAACGCAGCTGGTCTGTGATGGAGACCAAGACCGTCGCCGTCCCGTGCCCTAGACTCCTATGGACACAGCCTAGAACCGCATTAGCCTATTTAGCTTGACTCATGCTGAGCCTCCCCGGCCCCTTTCACACAGAACTGTTTTCAAGGCGGAAAAACACAAACAATCAGGGTCTTGGTTTTTTTGTGGTTTTAATTACAAAATGTACAAAGAGCATTAAATCAACCAAAGTCTTGTATCCAAAGGTTTTCTCTCCCTTGGGCTCAAAGGTGCTCCAAGATCTATCTGCACCCAAAGGAATTTATCACAGGAGGCCATCAAAGCGCAATGACAGCAGGACCACTGCATCTATAGCTGTTACTTATCGCATGATGTTGTGTCTGACCCATTGCCGCTTCAGATGAGATAAGAACGGAAATGTGTGATAATGATAGTCTTCAAACTGGTAAGTCATTGGTCTGTTCCCATTTGATTCAAGGAAGAGAAGAAAATAGAGGAGAGTGCAAAGTCAAGCGCAAGTGTTAAATTGCGCAACTGTGTAACAGCGGGATAGTGAATTCATAAGTTATTAATATGTTTCTGTTTACTTCAGGGAACATAAAACAGAAAAGCAGAGGACTAGGAGAGGAGGGTGCAAAGCAAAGAATAGAGTGTACAATAACACAATTGTGCAACAGGGTGCGATAGTGAACTGGTAAGTTATTGATAGGTTCCCATTTGTTTCGAGGGCGATAAAACAGAAAAATAGAGAACCAAGAGAGGAATGTGCAACGCAAAGAATAAGTGTACAATAGCACAATTGTGCAATGGGATGTAATAGTGAACTGGTAGGTTATTGATAGGTTCCCATTTGCTTCAAGGGAGATAAAACAGAAAAATAGAGAACCAAGAGAGGAATGTGCAATGCAAAGAATGAGTGTACAATAGCACAATTGTGCAATGGGATGTAATAGTGAACTGGTAGGTTATTGATAGGTTCCCATTTGCTTCAAGGGAGATAAAACAGAAAAATAGAGAACCAACAGAGGAATGTGCACAGCAAAGAATGAGTGTACAATAGCACAATTGTGCAATGGGATGTAATAGTGAACTGGTAGGTTATTGATAGGTTGAACCCATTTGCTTCAAGGGAGATAAAACAGAAAAATAGAGAACCAAGAGAGGAATGTGCAATGCAAAGAATGAGTGTACAATAGCACAATTGTGCAATGGGATGTAATAGTGAACTGGTAGGTTATTGATAGGTTCCCATTTGCTTCAAGGGAGATAAAACAGAAAAATAGAGAACCAAGAGAGGAATGTGCAACGCAAAGAATGAGTGTACAATAGCACAATTGTGCAATGGGATGTAATAGTGAACTGGTAGGTTATTGATAGGTTCCCATTTGCTTCAAGGGAGATAAAACAGAAAAATAGAGAACCAAGAGAGGAATGTGCAATGCAAAGAATGAGTGTACAATAGCACAATTGTGCAATGGGATGTAATAGTGAACTGGTAGGTTATTGATAGGTTCCCATTTGCTTCAAGGGAGATAAAACAGAAAAATAGAGAACCAAGAGAGGAATTTGTGCAATGCAAAGAATGAGTGTACAATAGCACAATTGTGCAATGGGATGTAATAGTGAACTGGTAGGTTATTGATAGGTTCCCATTTGCTTCAAGGGAGATAAAACAGAAAAATAGAGAACCAAGAGAGGAATGTGCAACGCAAAGAATGAGTGTACAATAGCACAATTGTGCAATGGGATGTAATAGTGAACTGGTAGGTTATTGATAGGTTCCCATTTGCTTCAAGGGAGATAAAACAGAAAAATAGAGAACCAAGAGAGGAAGGTGCAATGCAAAGAATGAGTGTGCAATAGCACAATTGTGAAATGGGGTGTGATAGTGAACTGGTAAGTTATTGATATGTTCCCACTTGCTTCAAGGGAGATAAAACAGAAAAATAGAGAACCAAGAGAGGAATGTGCAACGCAAAGAATGAGTGTACAATAGCACAATTTTGCAATGGGATGTAATAGTGAACTGGTAGGTTATTGATAGGTTCCCATTTGCTTCAAGGGAGATAAAACAGAAAAATAGAGAACCAAGAGAGGAAGGTGCAATGCAAAGAATGAGTGTGCAATAGCACAATTGTGCAATGGGATGTGATAGTGAACTGGTAGGTTATTGATATGTTCCCATTTGCTCCAAGGGAGATAAAACAGAAAAATAGAGGACCAAGAGAGGAAGGTGCAAAGCAAAGAATGAGTGTGCAATAGCACAATTGTACACAGGAGGGAATAGCGATTGCTTTCAAACCAGGAAGTAGTTACAATATTCCAATGCGCAGGTTAGGAGGAGTCACTTAGTGGCAGGGGCGCTTATGGGGAAATGGGAATGCAATGCGGAGAGAGGCTCTCCGGCACTCTTACAACCTTGTAACCATCGGACCCATTTTCTAACCATCGTGCGATAATGTCCAAAGCTGAAAGCCTGGCCCTTTTCCGGGAGACATAGCATTAAAAAAGGGAGCCATACTTAAGAGCTCCACATTTCAAGCCAGCGACTGACTAACTACGACTGACCTGGTTCTAGATAAACTTATGGCTTGAAATGTCACCCACAATCTCCCGGAGTCTCTTAGCGCATTTCCCCAAAGACATCTAAAAGCCATCCTTCCCCATTTAGGAAATCCTATTGCACCCAGCGTGTGCAAATAGTGTGTACAGCATGTGCAAATAGTGTGTGCAAATATCACAAAGAGACTGGGAAGCGCCTGTCATGTGAAGGGTGTCTGTCCTCCGAGTCAAGGGCTCCAAGTCCAGATCTTGGGAGAAAGCAGTTCGTTGTATCGCAATTGTCCGCTTCTGCCTTGGCGTCTCCACATTTCCTGGGTGCCGGTGGCCCTTAGAAGCCCACCCCTCAGAGATGCTCCCCTGTGCATCTCCCATCATCCCCAACCGGGTCCGCTCCTAGACGCTGTTGCGCCGGCTGGTGTTGATCATGGAGACGATGTGGTCCAGGTCCAAGCTCTTCATCATCACCTCCATGAATTCCTCGTCTTTCCGGGCGCCTTCCACAAACTCATCCAGCGAGAGCTCACCTGAATGAAGAGAGGAGAGAAGCGCATTAAGCAAAAGGGAAGGGCATCCATCTTTTGAGAGCGAGAAGGAAAAGAGCCTACCCTTTGCACATCATAGAGCAGTGTTTCCCAACCTTTTTTGAGCCGCGGCACACTTTTTACATTTGCAAAATCCTGGGGCACACCACCAACCAAAATGACACAAAATGACACTCTAACACAGTAATACATATAGTTAATATGTTTTTTAATGTATTTATACACTCAGTGTGAAACCTGGGCCTGTTTCGATGAACACAACATAGATATCCGCGCAGGAATGGCAGAAAGACACACACGAAGGTCTTGCTCAACAGCTGGGAGTTAAAGTTCACCCACAATCCAGGAGCATTCTGAACTCCACGAATGATGGAATGGACCTTGAATTTGGAAGTTGTAGTTCACCTACACCCAGAGAGCACTGTGGACTCAAACAATGTTATGTTATGTTGTTGTTTGTTTTCTATCCAGAATCACAATGTTGGAAGGAGGCTCACCACTTTAAGGTCCCTAAAACAGGCATGGGAAAACTTCGGCCCTCTGGGTGCTTTGGACTTCAACTCCCACCATTCCTAACAGCCTGAGGCCCTTTCCTGCCTAAGTGGCTGAGGGGGGGGGGGAGGAAAAGGACCTGAGGCTGTTAGGAATGGTGGGAGTTGGAGTCCAAAACACCTGGAAGGTCCAAGTTTGCCCATGCCAGCTTTCGACAGAGACCTCTTCCTCCCCCTTCGCGCCCTTTCTTCCCCCTCCTGCCCAACACTTACTTTTTCTTCTACACTGCCGCTTCTGCCGCCATTTTGATTCGAGGGGGCAGCGTGAGTGTGTTCAGGAGGGGAGGGAGGAAGGCGTGACCCGTGCAGGCACTACTGTGCAGACTCCCCCCAGAGCAAATTGAGCAGAGCGAGGCTGGGAAGAAGGGAGCCTGAGTGGAGAAGAAAAAGTGTTCGGCAGGAGGGGGAAGAAAGGGTATTGGAGGTTCCCATTTCCCACGGCACACCTGATGATTGCTCATGGCAGACTAGTGTGCCACGGCACACTGGTTGGGAAACACTGCTTTAAAGTACTTTTACTTTCCTGCTTTTTTACTTATCTTCAATAAAAGGATTGTTTTTCCTATTCAATGTGTGGTGTTTAAAGTCAGAGGATACTCCTGTCCTGGAGTGCAACAATCGGAAGGAGGGCCCATTGAAAGTCCTGGGACTCTTGCAGAACAACGATTCCATTGCATCCTACGGAGACCTGAGATACACAGTTTAGGGAGCATGCATACCACCCCAATGTATGAAAGCACGTTTTAAATAGAGCTGAAAAGTGGGAGGACAAAGGATTAATGGAGACTTATCCCTGACACTTTTGGGTCCAAACCAACAGTGGCATCAACATCAACTGGAACCAGCATTTCAGAGACCGGGAGCCACATTTAGAAGCATTTGTGGCCCCTTTGGAGGTGGAAACGGCATTTTTGGAGCACGACTGATGTTCCCCGGAAGTGATTTGTGGATTTAAAACAATAAATTTTTAGGTGGCATTTTTGGAGAAATAGGGATTGAGGGTTTGGGCAAGGGGGCAAGGACTATATAGGGTCTCACAAGGGTTGTTTATATGTACTGAAAGCCAGATCTTTTGCACTCATGCACTGATGTGTAATGCACAGAATTGGTTGACAATCTGGGCTGAGAAGCTGGACCATATTATGCAGTTTGAAGCTGGAAACAGAGGATGGATGGCCATCTGTCAGGATGGCTTTGATTGTGTCTTTATGGCAGAATAGGGTTGGACTGGATGGCCCTTGGATAAATATAGCTCAAAGACTATATTGTTGTTGTTGTTGTTGTTATTATTATTATTAAGCCGAGACTGGATGGCCATCTAACAGGAGGGCTTTGCACCAGGAATGTGGCACAGCTGGCTAAGTGTCAGCTGCATAAGATCTCTCTGACCAGTAGGTCATGAGTTCGAGGCCTGCCCGGGTCGAGGTGGGTGCTCGACCTTTAAGTGTAGGCTGCTGTCAACTTTTGCAGCCCGAAAGACAGCTGCGTCTGTCAAGTAGGAGATCAAGGTACCACATTAAGTGGGGAGGCAAATTTTGACTGAATTATGAGGCCATTAAGAACTCCAGGAACGCTGAGGAATGTGGAAGGAACAACAAGGGACGCTGGGAATGCTGAGAGATGAGGAGTGCGTCAGCTCCCCCTGGTGGCCAGAGTTTGCCTCTGTTCGTCTGTATGTGTGTATGTGGAAACGGCAGGGATTGTCTGCTAAGTATGTGTACCTGTAATCCGCTCTGGGTCCCCTGCATATTGAGAAGAGCGGAGTATAAATAAAGTAAATAAATAAATAAATTTAATTGTGTCTTCCGGCCTGGAAGAAGGGGGTTGGACTGGATGGCCCCTGAGGTCATTCCAGCTCTACGATTATATCATTCTATTATTATTATTATTATTATTATTAAGTCAAGACTGGATGGCACTGCACCCAGTGTGCCAATCAGCACAGGGACCACCTTTATTGTTATTATTATTGTGCAAGGGGGCTTTAAGGGATCCTATGATTATATGCACAGCAAAAACCGGTTCCAAACCGACCTAAGTGGTCAGTGTAGATAAGCTGCTGTCTTCCTTCAATGAGCTTGGAGCTACTTTGAAATGCCGGGCAGGGTGGGAAGCAATGGATGCCCACCACCCAAAGTACACAACAAAACATGTGTATATGTGAGTATATTGTGCAAGGGGCCTCACCGTCTCCGTTGATATCGATCCGGTCGAAGACACGGTTGGTGAACTCCTCGGCGCTGGTCTCGTGGTTGCAGCCGTTGATGGCACGGATGGCCTGCAAAAGACACGAGTCAGGCAATTATTTATGCGGATTAATCATCACCCAACTTTCCTAGAAGGAACCGAAACAGATCGCAGGGCAACGGAAACTCCGTCGGGCACAACAATTGCAAAAGCCAGCAAATAGATTGAGCAATTTATCCCATTTTAAACAACTTAAAAAGACTAGGAAAACGAATGGCATTTTTTGTAAACACAGACTTTTGACCTTTTTGATGACCGAGTTCTCTTTCTGGGAAGCTACGGAGCAAGACCAAAAAGCTTGTGGTGCAGACTCAGCGTTTACTTTTGCAAAACAAGACTTAAGGTTGAGAGCAAACTTGCAAGGACTGATTTTCCTCCACTGAAGAAAGGCAAGGTCCGGAGCTTCAAATCTGGAATCCGGGTGCATCTAGACTGCAGAATTAATGCAGTTTGACACCACTTGTGTAGCAGCAGATAGGAGAGATAATACCAAGAGCAATCCTTTCTGGGAGACGGAAAAGTACGTTTTAATTTTCAGCTGAGACCCTGGCGTGGGATCTCATCCAAAAGCGAACCAGAGTGAGGATAAAGGCGTTGACTTTCCCTTTTATACATCTTCAAATGCAGGCAAACAAAGAAACATGCTTCTACATATGTAACCTCATCACTACGTCACTTTGGCATCATAGAAATACCAAATTATATCTTCCAACATGCAAGGGACATGTCTCAGTATTTTTTCTAAAGAGCAGCTTACATCCATCAGGGGCCTACTTTTGACCTGTCAGGAGGGAGGAGGAGAAACTCCTTACTTTTTACTTATATCTGTTGGTACCAGGACTTTCTTATCTCCCCCCCCCCCCACTGGAAGGTTCGCCACCCCCTGCCTGCGCCTTGGACACAGATACTTCCGCTTCTCTTTGTCCTGTCAGCTTGGCTTTCTAAGACAGAGGGAACCTGATTTGTCTTACATTTCAGTGCTTCTAGAGTACATACAATACATGTATAAATGTTGCACTCCAGAACAGGAAAAGCCCTCTGACTTTAAACACACCACACGTTGAGTGAAAAAATCCAATCCTTTTTATTGAAGCTTAATTAAATAGCCAGTAGATATAGATGCTTGTAATAAAGTAAGAAAAGTTCCTAAAATACAAAGTCAGTAAAAATGCAGTAGCACGAAGCAATGTTCACAAAAGATATAAAAGCATTCCAAGGCAGTATTAATCCAGACAGGAATCAACAGGATGCAAAGACAATCCAGGCGATGCTAGTCAACACCAAAGGCTAGAAAGATCCACAGGAACAAGACCCCTTGAACAAGATTACCATGGCACTTGAGCTTGATTTCTAAACGTTGCCTGATCTAACAGGTTTTCTCTTGAAGCAAACCTTATATCCCAAAAGCCCATGAACTGGTTTCGTTTCCCCCCACTCTTGGCTCTTATCTGACAAAGTCTTTCAGAGCGGCATAACCCTTGAGCTTGCTGACGATTCTGGCTAACCTCCAGCCACCTATCTTTCAACTCTTTATCTGGCTGCTCATTAAAATTAACACACACTGAGGCAGATAGAATTAAACTACCATATAATATCAACAATTTTCATATATCAAAGTGTAATTCATTAAACAATTATATTGTCACATCTGTACAATAGAAATCGTACACAAGGTTCGTGAGTGAGCAGCAGTCATCTGTAACTATCCAGCGTTCAATGCATAAGCCAGGTGGGCAGTGAGTATAGGAGTAGTCCGCAACAGGAATAAAGAAGTCAATGAACGTAGTGGGGAAGTCCCTTATCCATACGAAGTTGATAAATATCCGAAAGAATCCAAGATAATCACAAAATTATCCGTCAAAACTCACTTACGCTGTTACTCCCACCCTTGGTATGGTACTGTAAGCGAAAGCGGAGCAAAGGGCGTCGTGTATGCCCCTGACGTGCCAGTACGTCACTCTCATGTAAGGTCAGGTGATAGAAGGGAGACCTAGTGTTCCAGAGGTCTATGCAGCTGACAATACAATCCTGTAGTGAGGCAAAGCGCCCGAGTTGCTCCCAAACAGCAAGCCGTAGAGATCAAGTCACTGCTGTTTGCACTGCTCTGCTCCAAAGTAAATTCAAAAAGCAAGCCGCGAAAGCCAAATGGCTTATCAATGGAAGACGTGTGGCAGCCCACACAGCAAACCTAAGCAACAGAAAGGAAGCCCACGCCTATGGGATATCGTAGCGGATCCAACCTGTTTCGGACCTCAAGGGACCTTCATCAGGGCAAGATATAGTACAGCATCGTCTGTGGCTTCTTTCATACAGAGTATACAATCATACATATCTTAACTCATATCTTCAATAACATCACAAAATAAGTATGACCGACATTGCTCATTGAAATTCCCAGGTGTCAGATTGTTGTCCAAACCCAAATCTTGAGAGCTCACAGAGGGAGGGAGTAAATCAGCGTCTCTCTGCCCAGCAGGAATATTCTCACGAGAAACTGCCCTTTGCACTGAAGTCTCTCTGTCATTGTCTGCATGAAAGTCATCATTGACCAAAGCATCTCCATCTCGCACCTCAGCCTCGGCACCCTCATCATTGCCCACATCAGAAACATCATTGCCCACATCAGAAACATCATTGCCCACATCAGAAACATCATTGCCCACATCAGAAACATCATTGCCCACATCAGAAACATCATTGCCCACATCAGAAGCATCATGATCCTGAAACACAAACACAGGCTGATTCCCAACAATAAAAATCCATATTTCCAATATCTCCCCATCACTTTAACTACCCTGGCTCCATGAGTTGTAGTTTTGCAAAGGCCTTTAGCCTTCTCTGCCAAAGGGCTCCGAACTACATCTCCCGGACTCCATAGTATTGAGCTGTGGCAGTTAAAGTGGTGCCAAACTGAAATCATCGTACAGTGAAGATGCATCTGGAGTTAAGATATATAAATAAATACAAACACAAAGTTTGGAAGGATATTGCATCCTTTGGGCCTCGGCCTGCCCAGTCCTTTGCTGTGGCCAGACACTGTTTGGATCCATCAGGTGCTTCTTTTAATTCAGTTAAGCGGCTTTGCGCATTTACGGGACGGCAAAGCAGGACAAGACTAATAAATCTAATCTAATGTAATCTGATCTAATCTATTGGGCCGGGTGCAATTTCCCCAAGATTAAATGAACAAACACAAATGAGAGGCAGGTGTCTTCATAGTCACCTTTCAAGGGCATTTTGGAGTTGGACTAGATGACCTTCGGGGTCCCTTTCCAACCCAATGCAAAATCAAGCATTTGATTTGGGTGCATGCATTCAGTGTTTTGAAAGTCAGCAGAATGGGAAAGTTACATCAGTGCAAACGCAATATAAAGTTACTGGGCACTATCCGTTGAAATGGGGTCCTTAGAGGTCATCTAGCCCAGTGTTTCCCACACTTTTTTTGAGCCGCGGCACACTTTTTACATTTGCAAAATCCTGGGGCACACCACCAACCAAAATGACACAAAATGACACTCTAACACAGTAATACATATAGTTAATATGTTTTAAAATGTATTTATACACTCAGTGTGCAACCTGGGCCTGTTTCGATTAACACAACATAGATATCCTGGCAGGAATGGCAGAAAGAACCAAACTTCCCACACAGAACTCCCATAACCCAGAGAAAATGCTATAAGAGTTTGGTGGGCATTGACCTTGAGTTTTGGAGTTGTAGTTCACCTATATCCAGAGAGCACTGTGGACTCAAACAATGTTGGATCAGGACCAAACTTGGCATGAATACTCAATATGCCCAAATATGAACACAGATGGAGTTCAGGGGAAATAGACCTTGACATTTGGGAGTTGTAGTTGCTGGGATTTATAGTTCACCTACAATCAAAGAGCATTCTGAACCCCACCAATGATAGAACTGGGCCAAACTTCTCACACAAAACCCCCAGGAGGCAAGAGGAGGTCTCTACTTGGCGAAAGGGAGGCAGGCCTTCCCAATGCATGGAGAGGGAGAGACCAAGTAGACAATGGGTGGGTGGGGGGGGTGTTTGTAATTTTGTGCCTTTATCAAGGTAGGTTTCTTAGGGTTTTTATACTTCAACACACTAGACTCCTCCCCCCCCCCCCCCCTTTCCTGGAGGTTCCAATTTCCCACGGCACACCTGATGATCGCTAACGGCACACTCGTTGGGAAACACTGATCTAACCTGACCCCAAGCCATGCAAAAGGACACAGATTTGACTCTGGGATAAACTGGCCTTTGATTCACCAAAACAACTCAAAAGTGTCCACCCTACTACAACCAAAGCATCAATGTAATTCATGTTAATTAGTCGCTATCCTCGGTTATGGTACATGGTGCCTCGCACTCGCTTCTTGCGCAACCGCCACATCCCTTGGGATTGCCGGCCTTATGCAATCAGCAGCAAAGTGCACCTGCTTACGTAATGATGTTTTGGTATACCAGCCAAAACGTTGTCAACAATGTTCAATCTGTAATACAGGCTGAATTTCCTTCGCCTGAAACGTTTGGGATCAGAAGCATTTTGGAATATTTGCATACACATCTTGGGAACGGGTCCCAATTCTCAATACATGTTTGATATACACCTCATACAGAGAGCATGAAGGTCATTTTTACAAACCGCAACTTATGCAATTTTGTGCAAGAAGGAAAACTGCACCTGATTAACCTACCTGATTACATGTAATCAGATACGCAACCCACAACTAGCATTATACACTGATATATATATATATATATATATAGAGAGAGAGAGAGAGAGAGAGAGAGAGAGAGAGAGAGAGAGAGAGAATATATATGTGTGTGTGTGTGTGTGCGTATTATGTTATAGAGTGTTGCTGGAGAACCCACACACCCATGTGTGTGTGTGTGTGTGTGTGTGTGCATATATACAGTATATACAGTATATACACACACACATACATACACATATATGCATATACATACATATATATGAGAGAGAAAGAGAATTGTATATGTGTGTGTATTATTTATTTATTTACAGTATTTATATACCGCCTTTCTCACCCCTGGGGGGGACTCAAAGCGTATGTGTGGGTGTGTGTGTGTGTGGGTATTATATAAGAGTTGTTCTGGAGAACTTAGGAAATGACGACAGTTGCATTTATCCACAAAACATATTTTGTGGATAAATGCAACTGTGGACACCGGTCCTGCGGATACGGGGATCGTATTGTATTTTGCCAGTTCCTTTGCTTATCTATTACTATAGAAGTGTAATAACTATATATCACCATTATAACATGATGGAGCAGAAACAAACAAACAACAACAGTAGAAAACAGAAGGATGCAGGAGCCATTGGCATTCCAAGCTAATGAACTTCCCAATGTCCCTATAATATTATCAGACCCTGGGACTTGTAGTTTGGTTGGGTAACTACAGCTCCCCAACAGACACTGCCCATGACTAGAAAATATTAAAAAGGAACAACCAAAAAGGCCAGCCTTTATCTCGGCGTTTTGTACCATTCGTGGATAATGGGACTTGAATGTTTACAGATTTTTGGAAAACAAACCCCAGTGGATATGATCAAGGGCTCGGTGCCATTCTTACAACCCCCTAAACTGCAAATCCCAGAATTTCCTTGCACTCCCTATCAAATTCTCCCATTGTTTCCTGCTTCTCCGGAGGATGGAGCCCAAGCCAATGGATTCCAGTGGCGAGAAAGGAGTTATATATCCAAGTAAACATCCGGAACATCTTCCCAACGATAACAGCTACCCAAGGAAGGTTTCATTAGGGATCTTCCCTGCATCGGTTGGGGCGTTTAGTCTAGATGACCTTTGGGGTCCCCTTCCAATTCCATGATTTCTACAACCAAGAAGGGAAAGTTGACTCCGATCAAGGGCGTTTATTTGAGGGACAAAGTCCAACAGAAAGGGTAAGATATTAACAGGCAGAAGATGGGCAAAGCAAGCCAGGAAGAGCTCTTTGCAAGGCATTTTATTTCTATTTGTGGAAATGCCTCCTCCGCAGGAGCAATGGAGGGAAACAAAGGGTTTCGTTGGGATAAAACCAAATTGGAGCAGGCTCTGGAAGGGACTGGTAAATGATATTATCAACAAGGATTGTGGGAAGACACAATCAAAGCCCTCCTTGTTGTTGAGCAATTTAGAATGGCTGTGGATAGTGTTGTAGTTGAGCTCTCGGCTCTGCCTGCTAGTAGGGCTGAGGAAGATACTGAGTGTAGCAACCCAGCCTCCAGTGCAGCCGGGGGGGGGTCCGGTGCCGCCCCGGGGGTCCCAATTGCCCTGGACCCGAATGATGGGGATACAGGTGAAGTGGATGCAGGGACCGATGGGCCTGCATCTCCTACAGACAGTTTGCAATGGGACGACATCTGGCCCGAGGCTTACGAGGAGGAGGAAGGTCAATCTGACACTGATTCAGATAATGCATATGAGAGACCAGGTGGGCATGGTTCCCAGGAACGTATCTGGGAACCAGCGGGGAATGAGTTGATGGAAACTGAAAGGGAGGAAGTTTCTCAAGAAGATAGTGAGCCAGCTGCGGCTCGGCCGGGAAGGAGTTTTGACCGTAGAAGAAGCATTGAGGCCAATAGAAAGGAATGGAGGCGAAGCCTAGAGCGGCGCTGGTCTCACAAAGGAGGGAATTAAATATACGTTCCCTGGGAACGGTTCCTCAGTTGGTCGGCTACTTCTGATCTGAAGGGAGTGAAGCGACCTGGTTCCTGGAAGCCATAGTCTGGCGGCCTTGCCAAGAGTTACCTTGGACCTTGTATTTTCATGGACATTGCCTTGTTGAATTCCACGGATTACTTTGCCTAATTGAACCTTGCCTTGTTTTTATGGACCTTTGCATTTTGATTGATTCTTCATTTTTGACCTTTGGACTCTAATTGCTTTTCTCCAAATCTTTTGGACATTTTACCTTTTTCACCTATTCTTAATTACTCAATAAATAGTTAATTGACTACCATCTCTGTGTGTGTAATTAAGGGGCCGGGCCTAGTCCCAGCATTGTGACACTGATTCAACAGCGTCTGAGTGTAGTATGGAACTGGGTGCAGTATGAGTATGAGTGTAGTATGGAACTGGGTGGAGCCGCCCCGGTGCCCCCGGGGCGGCACTGGACCCCCCCAGCTGCACTGGAGGCTGGGTTGCTACACTCAGTATCTTCCTCAGCCCTACTAGCAGGCAGAGCCGAGAGCTCAACTACAACACTATGCTGAGAGCAACCTAAACACTGGAGCAGGCAGAAAGAGGGCTGCAAGTGAGTCCAGCAGAGAATGTTTGGAACAAAGGAAGAGAGTTCGGCAAATACTTAGGTCACCTACTGACTCTGAGTCCTTTGAGGGTTTTCCCAGATATGGGGAAAGCTCGTCAGAAGAGAGTGATACTGAGTTGGATGAGACTTTGATACAGGAAGTTCGAGATATCTGGAAGTTCGAGATATATGTAATGCAGACACCAGTAGTGATACTTTTATGGGGTTTGATAGTGATAAAGACTGGCCCTCTGAAATTTCAGTGAATGATTGGGATAAGCTAAGTTTTGAAAGACGCTGGGGATCTTGGAGAGACTCACAAAGGGTGTCAGCTGCAGAGAGAGAAGCAGCTGCATCGCCTAATCAGGAGGAGGGGTCCTCTTTGGGCGAGTCTGATCTTTATTTATTTATTTATTATTTATTTATTTATTGGGGCTTCTTCGCCGCCGACTCCCGGGGGCTCGCGGCGGCTCACAGAGCCAGTGGCACAACGCCACAGGTTAAAACATAAAAACAGGTCTATATTCTTTAGGTCTATTTAATGTGAGCTTTTTGCGGAGCTTCCTTGCAGCGAGCAAGGAGTTGTTTCTTGGTATCCTGTGTTGTGTCTTGTTTTGGTATCCTGATATCTTGCATCGTGTTCCTGATCCAGTTTATTCCAACAGCCATGTGTTCCTAGTGGCGGAGTTTGAACACCACTGGACTTTCTCTCCTGTAGACCTTGGATTCTCTCCTCGTTTCTCCGTTATTCTCCTACCCACGACCCCGGACCGGTTACTGACTATGCTATTGGCTCATCCCTCGAAGGACGTCACAGAGGACGTCCTGAGTTTGTTTTGGATTCCTTCTTCTGTGATTTTTGGGCTTTCCCTGGGGGGTTTTGTGGGTTTTTGCCAGCTAGGCTAGTTTTTTGTTAGTCCCATTCCCATTTATTGTGCAATAAACTGTTATCCCTTTAAACACTTGGGCTTGGCTTTACTTGGCATCTGCATCACGACAGATAGTGAGACCCAAGCCATTGTGGGTTTAGCCTGGTGAGAAAAAGAAGCCAGTATTCCAGAAGAAATCTCACCAAGTTGAAGAGAAAGCCACCGAGATGTTTTACTTCATTCCAGCTGGAAAGGATGTCGATTGCAGTAATCTGCCAAACAAGCCGGCATGTCTGCTAGGCAGGTAAATTCAGAATATATAGCTTTCAGATTCAAAAGTTTCCATGCCCACCCCCCTGAGCCGGCTTCATTGTGATTGGCTGTGATGTCAGCAAACCCGGAGGAGATCCAATGAGGGCCCTGGCCCTGCTTTGGCCGCTCAGCCAATGAGGTGGAAGGGAGGTGCGCAACAGGAAAACAATGAAGACTTCACAACCTCTGAGGATGCCTGCCATAGATGCAGGCGAAACGTCTGGAGACAATGCTTCTAGAACATGGCAATTTAGCCCAAAAGACCCTACAACAACCCAATGAAGAAACATCTAGGGCAGTGTTTCCCAACCAGTGTACCGTGGCACACTAGTGTGCCGTGAGCGATCATTAGGTGTGCCGTGGGAAATTGGAACCTCCAATACACTTTCTTCCTCCTCCTGCCGAACACTTTTTCTTCTCCACTCGGGCTCCCTTCTTCCCAGCCTCGCTCTGCTTGCTTTGCCTCGCTTTGCTTACGCCGCAGCTTCTGCAGGAGGGGGGAGGGAGGAAGACGTGACCCCGTGCGGGCGCTACTGCGCAGCCTCGCCCCACGTCTTCCTACCTCCCCTCCACAGTGCTCTCTGGATATAGGTGAACTACAACTCCAAAACTCAAGGTCAATGCCCATCAAACTCTTATAGTATTGTCCCTTGGTGATGGGAGTTCTGTGTGGGAAGTTTGATTGTATTCCATCATTGGTGGAGTTCAGAATGCTCTTTGATTGCGGGTGAACTATAACTCCCAGCTGTTGAGCAAGACCTTCGTGTGTGTCTTCCTGCCATTCCTGCCAGGATATCTGTGTTGTGTTCATCGAAACAGGCCCAGGTTTCACACTGAGTGTATAAATACATTTAAAAACATATTAACTATATGTATTACTGTGTTAGAGTGTCACTTTCTGTCATTTTGGTTGGTGGTGTGCCCCAGGATTTTGTAAATGTAAAAAATGTGCCGCGGCTCAAGAAAGGTTGAAAAACACTGATCTAGGGGACTGGATTAAGAATGGCCGGTGTTCGCCAAGTGGCCAAGAGATAGCTTTAGGCTCTCAAGCCTGGCCAGAGTTATTGTCCTGATCTTTGAGTTTACAGTTTCATCGAGCGCCAAGAGGACAGGTCCATTGTCTTACCGTCCTGCAATATCGATCTCATTGATGGAAGTCGAGATTGGTTTCGAAGATTTTGATCTGACACAGCAGGCGAAGCGATGACAATCCCCAGTTCCTCACAGATGGGGAAATGTCCTTTGTGTTGAGTGATTCAGTATGTTCATAGACTCCATTATCCTGGATGGCCTGGCAATCCGGGCCCTCTGAGGTCCAGAAAAAAGGAGCCATTTACTTATTGTCCATGCAAATGGTTTTGGTTAAGTCCTTTCTTAGGGGATTAGCAGCTCAGGAAGTTTGGCATTTCCAAGAGCCACGAGTTGCTGGTTCATGAAAAGGTTGCTTCATATTTTCTCATATTTTCAACACCCAGAGGTCTTCCATCTCTACGGCCTTGAAAAAGACCCATATCAGGGTCGAAACGAGAGGCGGATCTTGCGTCCAAACGGCTCCTCGTCGGCCTTGTTTGTTTATTGTTTCGCCATCAGGCATTTGGATTATAAATACACTCCGTTGAGTGTCCTCATTTGAATGACTTAGCATTTTGCCCTTGGCAGTATATCTTTTGGACCCTGGAACTCTTACATATGGATATGAACTTTGGTTGATATTATTGACATTTATTTGAATTTATTGTTACACTACAGGAATCGCTGTTGCACTATTTGTGGTGTTTACTTACAGCCGACTTCGGCTTTTGGCTATTTGCCACTTTCTATTTTGCCCAAGCGGGTCAGATCCAATATAGGCAGGCAGTGTCCTTAGTAAGGCCCAGCGGCCTCCTTCAGAGATCCATTGTCCTAGATGCGCTGTTGGCACAAGATAAGGCTCCAGGTGAACTCCACACGGATATACTGTCCAAACCCTTTGATCTAGCCACGTAACTTTGCATCGAGTGTCAAAGTGGGCATGATGAATGGTAGCTGTTGTTTTAACTACCTCAGCTTCTTAAGAATGTAAACCCAATTAGCCTCCCCAGCTGCAACGGGGAGTCAGGCTCTTCTCAGGCCCGGGCCTCTCCGCTTATGAATTCCCTACCTGTTAGGCTTGGTAAAGCCTGGAAAAGTAGGCCCAGGAATTGGCAGCCATTTTAGAAGGGTGCCTGGGAGCATCCATCTAGGATCTCATTTCCTGAATGGGGCGTGCCTGGGAGTTAGCTTGGAGGGAAATGAGGGGAGTTAGGATTGGCTGGTAGAGAGAGGGTGGAGCCTAACTTAGAAAAAGAAAAAAATGACTTGAAGGTGGCGTTTTTAAAACCCTGTAAGTTTGTGGTAAAGCGGTTTTGGTACTTTTCCAACAGGCGTACAGTCAGAGAGTGATGCTGCACACGTGTAGAGCTTAGAAAAGTGGGTTTCTGTGCCAAGAATCAGGCAGGCACAAGCTCCGTGAATGTAACACTGTGATTGGTGCTTCAAATCAATGTTGTGATTTGCCAAAGTACATCCCGTGCCTAGCGTAAGATAACGTAGGCTTGGATTGGTCTAGCAGTGCAAAGCATGGGGTTTGTTTACCTTAATGCTAAATGGGTGAGAACTGCGCATGAGCAGAGAGTTTGGCCCCCTCCGTTGCTGGCAAGGAGCCTGTGGAAGCCAATGTTGCAAACTGGGAACACAAGAGTCCCAGCACTGATAGTTGCACTGTGAGAAAGACTAACATAGAAATGCTCATTGTTCTAACACATAGGAGGGGATAAAGATGTGATACAAATGGAAATGTTATGTTTTATTGGATTGATGAAATGTTCTGTAACACCAGCCAATGATGTTTGTGAAATGATCATGAAGGAGGGCGGGCTTTTCTGGATGCCGCCATGAGGGGTATATATGCTTTGTGTTAAGGATGACCGGGGCCGTTTGCCCTGATAGCAGCTTGTTCTGTGGGCAACCCCACCAGCTGGTGTTTAAACCAATAAATCTCTTTGATTTCACGTTGAGCAGTGAAGTTGTTGCGTGATTCCTCACCCCTGCGCCCGCACGTCCATGCCGTTTGGTAAGAGGTAAAGCTTGCCACTTGGAGTTCCATAACTCCCAATTTGCTGCTACAGTGGGAGTTGGTGTTAGTTAGAAAAGAGTTGGTTGGAGTCGGTGTGTTCGAGAAGAAGGAGTCTAGAATGGAGAAGAGAGTAGGGAAAGAAGCCTGAAATTGGTCAGTTCGCTAGCAGAATAAGCTAGTGAGAAGATTTTACAGCTATCAGGGAAGATAGTTGGTGGAGGAGTGGAGAGATAGATCCCGGGAAGGACTACCTGTAGTGGAGTTTAGAATAGCCAGGCAGAGAGGAAATTCTGTCAGAAATTTCTGAGGGAGAAAGGAGTTTGCAACTAAGATCCGAACTGCTTAAAGGAACCATACGCTTTTAGGCCTATATTTCTGAACCACTAAGCTTAATGCCTATTTTGTTCAAGTTCTCTTAAATAAACTTCATTGTTTTATAGTTCAACGACTGCCTCACGTGTGCCTCTGACAAAGGAGTTTTAAAGCAGTTTCTTGCAGTAATCAAAAGTCTAAAGGTGGCAGCGTACATCTTAAAGAAGTAATATCTTCAGTGTTACCTCCGTACACAAGCCTCAATGCAAATCCAGCGCATTTTTGCCTAAGATACCTCAAGTAAGCTGAATGCTTAATATTGCTTATAAGTTATTTATTTATTTACTTACTTACTTTGCTTCTATACCGCCCCTCTCAGCCCGAAGGCAACTCGAGGCGGTGTACATATGGCAAGGACTGCCCAAGATAAACACATCAACAGTTACCAACACAATCACATCATATACAAATTAGCAATTAAAATTAAACACAACATCAGCATCTCATTATTAAATCGATTTCCAATTGCGTCGTCGTCGTTCCTTAGGTCTCAACTAATAATCATACTACATCTACAAATGCCCAGTCAAACAGCCAGGTCTTGACCTTCTTGCGAAATGTCAGGAGGGAGGGGGCTGATCTGATGGCAATAGGAAAGGTGTTCCATAGCCAAGGAGCCACCACTGAAAAGGCCCTGTCTCTCATCCCCAACAATCGCGCCTGTGAAACAGGCGGGACCTAGGTGATAATCTCCAGATGATCTTGAACATATTGATGGTTCGTAGGGGGAGATGCGTTCGGACATGTAAGTTGGACCAGAACCGTTAAGGCAGGGGTGCTCACACTTTTTCAGCAGGCGAGTTACTTATAAAAAAAACCCAAGTCAAAATGATCTACCGACCCACTACTCAGAGAACCATGAAAGCAAAATATTTGGAAATTTATTTCAGTGAGAGCCATATAATATATTTTAAGACTGAATTCAACTACATGTGAGTATAATAAGCCCCTGAATTTATTCATAATAATATAATGATAATATTCATTCAGCCTCTGCTACTACTACTACTAACAACAACAACAGGTTCCTAGAGTAGAAGGAGACCTCCAAAGGCCATCCAGTCCAACCTCCTTCTGCCATAAGGGAAAACACAATCAAAGCTTTCCTCACAGATGGCCATTCAGCCTCTGATAATAATAATAATAATAACAACGGGTTCCTAGAATAGGAGGAGACCTCCAAGGGCCATCCAGTCCAACCTCCTTCTGCACCTGGGCAGTGCCAGGAACCCTGCGGGCGGGGCTGAGCCTTCCTCCCGCCCTGCCTGCAATCTACCAGGACGCCCTACACGATCTACCAGTAGATCGCGATCTACCTAATGAGCACCCTTGCGTTAAGAGCTTTAAAGGCTAAAGCCAGCACTTTGAATTGTGCCCGGTAGCAAACTGGTAGCCAGTGGAGCTGTGGCACAACAGAGGAGTTGTACGCACCCTGAGTGCCGCTCCTGTTATCAACCTGGCTGCTGTCCGTTGGACTAGTTGCAGCTTCCGAACAGTCTTCAAAGGCAGTCTTCAGAGTTTGGTGGTGACCAATGGTCTTTCAAGAGGTTTTCCGGCCAGAAGATTATTCCAGATTTATCACAGTTTTGATTTTGGGTTTTAAATACCCTGATAAGCCTCGTCCCTTTATAATTGGGATACAGCGGTGGAATTTTTTTTAAGAAGAAAGATCCGCCCTGCCTAAGTCGTCTCGTTATATTTGGTATACAGCGGTGGGATAGATTAGGGAAGGTCCGCCCTGCCCTAATTAAACGTCGTCCCTTTATATGGGGCATGGGAGCATACACAGAGTTCATAGGGAAAGGAAGGGAGAAGTCATGCAGGGTCAAAGGGGAACTCATGCCAGCCCCCCACCCCACCCCGCAAAGTCCATCAAAGCTCATAAAAGTTATTAAAAGTTCATGAAAGTTCCTGAAGTCCTGAAGTTCATTCATAAGAAAGGAACCCAATTCATAAATAAGAGCCAAATTGGGCAGATGCCTGTTTGGGTTACAGGGGCCATGGAAAGAGCCTTAGGTTCCCGCATGGGGGAGAGATAGGGGATTATGGGATCATTCCAGCCCGGTGTCCTTGGCAAAACTATGAATTCCCTGACTATGAACTATTTTTTACAGAGCCCTGGGAGGGGGGTCACCTCCGATTACATCCTGACAGATGGCCATCAAACTCTGCTTCAAAGCTTCCATAGAACTTGACTCCATCAGACTCTTGGGCAGGCCTGGGCAAACTTTGGCCCTCCAGGTGTTTTGGACTCCGACTCCCACCATTCCTAACAGCCTACCGGCTGTTAGGAATGGTGGGAGTTGGAGTCCAAAACACCTGGAGGGCCAAAGTTTGCCCAGGCCTGCTCTTGGGCAATCTATATTCCAAAGTTTAGAAGGGGAAACCAAAGGTCATTGGGCCCAACCCCATTTAGACCCCCCTCAATGCACCCTCCTCACCTGGATGATGTTGAGGAGCTCACTGCGGTCAATACACCCGTTGCCGTCCACGTCGTAGAGCTTGAAGTACCACCGCAGCTTCTGCTCCATCTTGCCCTTCAGGATCAGGCTGAGGGCCGCCACGTACTCCATGAAGTCGATGTATCCGTCCTGCGGAGGTAAAGGGGAGGAAACAGGGTACATCAATGATGGGAGGTGCAGTCCGGCCACACCTGGGCTGCAACTCCGTCCTTGCTTGGCTCCCAGGACATCTTAAGAAATCTTTTGCAGATAAGGTCAAATGGAGAGGGAAAGCAAACACTCCAGAGCAGTGTTTCCCAACCAGTGTGCTGTGAGCGATCCTCAGGTGTGCCGTGGGAAATTGGAACCTCCCAGACCCTTTCTTCCCCCTCCTGACGAACACTTTTTCTTCTCCACTCGGGCTCCCTTCTTCCCAGCCACGCTCTGCTCACTTTGCTCTGGGGCGAGTCTGCGCAGTAGCGCTCGCACGGGTCACGTCTTCCTCCCTCCCCCCTCCCCTCCTGAACACGCAAACGCTGCCCCCTCGGATCAAAATGGCGGCAGAAGCGGCAGTGGAGAAGAAAAAGTAAGTGTTCGGCAGGAGGGGGAAGGAAGGGCGCGAAGGGGAGGAAGAGGTTTCTATCGAAAGCTGGCATGGGCAAACTTGGACCTTCCAGGTGTTTTGGACTCCAACTCCCACCATTCCTGCAGCCTCAGACCCTTTTCCTTTCCCCCCTCAGCCATTTAAGCAGGAAAGGGCCTCAGGCTGTTAGGAATGGTGGGAGTTGGAGTCCAAAGCACCCAGAGGGCCGAAGTTTTCCCATGCCTGTTTTAGGGACATTAAAGTGGTGAGCCGCCTTCCAACATTGTGATTCTGGATAGAAAACAAACAACAACATAACATAACATTGTTTGAGTCCACAGTGCTCTCTGGGTGTAGGTGAACTACAACTTCCAAACTCAAGGTCAATTCCCAAGCAAACCCTTTCAGTGCTTTCTGTTGGTAATGAGAGTTCAATATGCCAAGTTTGGTTCAATTGCATTGTTGCAAGAGTTCAGGATGCTCTTTGATTGTGTGTTAACTATAAATCCCAGAAACTGTAACTCCCAAATGTCAAGGTCTATTTTCCCCAAACTCCATCTGTGTTCACATTTGGGCATATTGAGTGTTCATGCCAAGTTTGGTCCTGATCCAACATTGTTTCAGTTCCCAGTGCTCTCTGGATATAGGTGAACTACAACTCCAAAACCCAAGGTCAATGCCCACCAAACTCTTATAACATTTTCTCTTGGTTATGGGAGTTCTGTGTGGGAAGTTTGTGTCTTTCTGCCATTCCTGCCAGGATATCTATGTTGTGTTCATCGAAACAGGCCCAGGTTTCACACTGAGCGTATAAATACATTTAAAAACATATTAACTATATGTATGACTGTGTTAGAGTGTCATTTTGTGTCATTTTGGTTGGTGGTGTGCCCCAGGATTTGGTAAATGTAAAAAATGTGCCGCGGCTCAAAAAAGGTTGAAAAACACTGGTATAAAGGATGACTTTGTGACTTATTACTTCAGGCAGGGCGGACCTTCCTATTCTACCCCACCACGTATAATGGATCAAGGCTAGACCCCTTTTGCTGCCACCAAGTATAACAAGTAGGGGAGATTGTGTATTCAGAGTTTAAAACTACACTGAGCTGGATCGCTCTTCTGGCCAAAACACCTTCTGAAAGACCCACTGGTCACCACCAGACTTATATTCACTTTTAAGACTTTGGCTTAATGGAGGTCCTAAAGGCAAAAACACTCTGGACTTGCACTCAGGCCTGTGCCCTGAGGTAATACTGACATTCTTTCTTCTTCCAAAATGTATGCTGCCACCTTTAGACTCTTGATTGCTGCAGGAACAGTTCTGAGACCTTTTAGGCAGAGGCACGCGTGAGGCAGTTGTTTGAACAACCAAACAATGAAGTTTATTTAAGAGAACTCACAAAAATAGTTAATAAACTTTATGGTTCAGAGATTTTGGCTTGAAAGCGTGTGGTTTCTATAAACAGTACGGATCTTAGTTACAAAGTACAACTTCTTTCTCCCTCCAAGAGTTTACTGACAGGATCTCCTCTCTGCCTAGTAAATCTTTACACTAACACAGACAGTCCTACTCTGGATCTATCCATCTACACCACTACAGACGATCCTTTCTGATAGCTGTAGAACAGGAGTACTCATTAGGTCGATGGCGATTGACCAGTCGATCGCGGAGGCAGAACTGGTCGATCGCAGCCAGTTCTGAGGGGTGCTTCCTCTGATGCGACTCCCCCGCTGGCGCCTCCATCCTCAGTGCCGACAGCTGCTGTCACAGCGTGGCCTGAGGAGGAGGGAGGGAGAAGGAGGAGCGGGCGGGGGCTCGGCCCATGCATGTGCATTTGGAGCCACGAGGGAGGACAACAAGGAGGCTTTGGCAGCCATTTTCTGCCAAAGCCTAAGATCTGCGACTGCGAGGAGTTCATCTGCACAGCAGCTTTGATCAGCATTGAATGGCCTTGCAGCTTAAAGATCTGTCTGCTTTCATTCTGCCTGTTTATATCTGTGGAATGATGTCAGGGTTGGAGAAGGAACTCTTGTCTGGATGCATTTTTTAATGTTCCATTGGCCACATTGATCAACATTGAATGGCCTTGCAGCTTAAAGGTCTGTCTGCTTTCATTCTGCCTGTCAATATCTGTGGAATGATGTCACGGTGGGAGAAGGAACTCTTGTCTGGATGCATTTTTGATTGTGATTATGAACTGTCCCTTATTTTTGTGAAAAATCACGTAAATGTCTCTTATTTCTTCTATCAAAATATGGGTAGGTAGATCATTTTGACTTGGTTGTTTTATAAGTAGCTCGCACGCTGAAAAATTGTGAGCACCCCTGCTGTAGAAACTAATCCGCCAGCTAACTGACTGACTGACTGACTGACTTTATTATTTCTGAGTCGCCCTCCACGTTAGTGCTCCGGGCGACTTACACATAGCAATTCAACAATTAAAAATATTAAAAATTAGATTAAAATATTTATGGGTTAAATGCAAGGGCCAGGCTCAGGTAGTTGAGTTCCTGGTTCTGCATTAGCCATGGGCTTTCCTAAATAGCCAGGTCTTTAGAGCGGTCAGGAACTGGGGCAGGTCGAGGAGGCTCTGGTCCGGTGGCATCGAGTTCCAGAGAACGGGGGCCACAATGGAGAACGATCTCCGTCTCGTGGCCTCCAGGTGGGCCTCTTTCACGCCCGGGACGCAAAGGAGCTAACTCTGCTAGCCACCTGACCACTTTCAGGCTTCTTCTTGCTAACACTAACTAACCCTGACTCTTCTCTACTTCTCCTGCTTCTCCTCTGACACTCAAACACCAGTCTGCCGTCAGATCAAAATGCCCCCTCTTCAGGGCATTTTATTCTTTTTCTAAGTTAGGCTCCGCCCCCTTCTCTACCAGCCAATCCTAACTCCCCTCTTTCCCCTCCAGGCTGCTCCTAAGGCATGCCCCCTTTTGGAAATGAGAATCTAAGATGGCTGCCAATGTTTTGGGCCTACATTTTCAGGCTTCTTCTAGCCTCCCAGGTAGGGAATTCATTACACGTGGCCATGTTCCAGCAGCATTCCCTCCTGACATTTCACCCACTTCTATGTCTAAGATCGGTTAGGATCGTTTGGGGAGGCTCTGCTCTCGGTGCCACCTCCTTCGCAGGTGTGACAGGTGGGGACGAAAGGTGGGGCCTTCTCAGTGGTGGGGGAGAAGGCCCCGTCGCCCGTAGAAATCCCTCCCAACCCAAATTCTATCAGCGCTTTCCCTTTCGGTCTTCAGAAAGAAAGACATGGATGTGGGACCAAGCCTTTGGGCAGTAAGCAATGAAGAATAGAAACAGACTACTGCAACGTGCTCTACATGGGGTTGCCTTTGAAGACTGAGTGGTGTTATTTATTTACTGACTTGATTCTGATGTTTTTAATGAAATTATTATAATTAAATTATTATAAAAGTAAATAAATAACACCACTTGGAAACAGGGGGACTCCAGACAGCAAACCATCAAGGGCCAGTTAACCCCTCCCAATTAGAGGGTGTCCCTATGCAACAACAGCCAGGCCACCTCTATGCAGAGCCCCTCACTGATTGACCTTGCAGCTTCAAGGCTACTCAATGCTATTCAAGCTTACTAACTGCAACATTCACACTTGCTTCAAACAGACAAGGGTTCTTTCTCCCACCTTAGACAATATTCCACAGGGATATACATACACACTCCACTTGCCTCACCTCCAACAGACCTCTGAGGATGCCATTAGCCACAGATGCAGGCAAAACGTTGGAGAGAATGCTGCTGGAACATTGCCATACTTGCTGAAGAAACCGGGATTAGATCCAGCGGTCCATCTCAATTACTGCCTGGTTTCGAATTCATCATTCCTGGGTAAGGGCAGCAATGGAGCAGTTGCAGACCTTCCTAGATGACACAGCCTGGCTAGATCCCTTCCAGTCCGGCTTCCATTCGGGGCATGGAATGGAGACAGTCCTGGTCTCCATCACAGATCAGCTACGTTGCCAGCTGGACCAAGGCAGATTGGCGCTACTTGTGTTATTGGACCTCACAGCAGCGTTTGATACTGTCGATTACGATCTTTTGACTCACCGTCTTGCCGGGGCTGGGGTGAGGGGGACAGCCTTGAATTGGCTGTCCTCCTTCCTCCGGAACCGGTCACAGCGAGTGAGGAGGGGCGAGGTGGTCTCCGGGAGCTCCTCCTTATATTGTGGGGTTCCTCAGGGGGCCATACTCTCCCCTCTATTATTTAACATCTATATGCGACCACTTGCTCAGCTGGTGCATAGCTTTGGGCTGGAATGTCATCAGTACGCTGATGACACCCAGCTCATTCTGAGGATGGGGGGCAGGCCCGAAACTGTACCCGATAATTTCCATCTCTGCCTCGAAGCCGTTACTGGATGGCTGCGAGCCAGTAGGTTGAAGGTGAATCCACCGAAGGTGGAGATCCTCTGGCTGGGTCATCCGGGCGGTAGGGATGTCCAGCTTCCAACCCTGGATGGCGTGGCCTTATGCCCGTCGTCTTCGGTAAAGACCCTTGGAGTTCTTTTGGACCCTCTGCTGTCAATGGAGGCCCAAATCTCCGCTGTCAGCAGAGTGGCGCTTTTCCATCTTCGGCAGGCTAGGAAGCTGTCCCCTTACTTGTCTCGGCACGACTTGGCCATGGTGATCCAAGCTACGGTCATCTCAAGGTTAGACTACTGTAACGCTCTCTACATTGGCCTGCCTCTGTCGGTGACCCGGAAACTCAAGCTGGTGCAGAACGCTGCAGCTCGGTTGCTCGCAGGAGCCCCTGCGAGCTGCCACATTACACCAATTCTGCGGGAACTGCACTGGCTTCCTATTGAGTACCGGATCACCTTCAAAGTGTTAGTCTTGACTTTCAAGGCCTTGTATGGTCTGGGGCCAGTGTACCTGAGGGACCGCCTAACCCCATACCGTCCCACGAGAACACTTAGATCTGAAGACTGGAATCTTCTAGCCGTGCCCAATGTCAAACAATACCACCTAACTTCAACACGGAGAAGGGCGTTCTCCATCATCGCCCGTTTTCTGGAATGCACTAGCCCCGGAGGTTTGAGCCTTGCGCAATCTGTTGGCTTTTCAGAAGGCCTGCAAGTCGGTCTTATTCCAACAGGCTTTTGAGTTGTAATGTGCTATCCCTGGCCTAGGACTTGTGTCATCTCTTAGTCATTGTTTTATCCTTGTGTTTTACTGCTGTTGTAGATTTGTTGTTTTATTGTGGTGCTTGATGTAAGCCGCCCCGAGCCGGCTGGGAGTGGCGGCCAATAAATCTAACAAATAAATAAATAACAAATAAATACAGCCCGGAAAACTCACAGCAACCCAGTGCTTCTGGCCATGAAAGCCTTGAACGACTTTGGGTGAGTCATACTCTCTCAGTCACAGAAAACCCTGTGGTTGGAAATTACTTGATGACAAACAACATCAAGATCAACAAAAAGTCATCTTTCAGAGCAGTGGTTCCACCCTTCAGTCCTCCGGGTGTTTTGGACTTCATCTCCCAGAATTCCTGACTGTTGGCCAAGTTAGTTGAAGTCTTAAATAACCGATCAAGAAGATGGAGTGGGCTTGTTTTCCTACTGAGCCAGCCATGGGTTCACATCACAGGAAAATATATGGTGATGGGAAGAGCTGATTGGCTGTGGAACGGAGGAGCGGGACCCTTGTTCTTTGATGAGGGAACACCTGAGAGGGATGCAATACCTGTGGATTCCTATTTGGCTTTGAGTTGGACTAGAACAGGGGTGCTCAGAACGGTGATCGCGATCACCAGGGTGATCTTTGGGCCTCATCCTGGTGATCCTCAGGCCCCTGACCAGGTTTTTTGCTGTTGGTCCTCTTCACGCGCCCCTGCATGCTGCAAAGAAGTCCTCCGCCGTTGCTCCTCCCTGCTCGCGCGCCGCCTCCAAAAGCTCCAGAGTCCAAGAGGCCGAATGGGCCCTCTCTTTTGGATTCCTCCTCCTCCCTCCGTCCTTCTCCAGCCACTCATAGTAGGAGACCAAAGGGGGCGGGCCTGGATGACGCGATGCATGGCTGGCCCCGCGCGCATGCGCAGAAGCGCCCATTCTGCCTCTCGGACTTCTTGTGAGCTCTTAGAGGCGGCACGCATGCTGGCGGCGTGGAAATAGGAGCAACAACGGAGGAGGAGAAGAAGGACGCTTTGGGGTCATTTCCTTACTGCATCTCAAAGGTCAGTCTTTTTACTTTGGGGTGGGTGCTTGATTGTTCTGTGGCATGTCTGTTTATTTTTAATGTTTAAAATGGCCTTTTAGCTCCAAAGCCTCTCTGCTTGCTTTGTTCCTTGAGAAATATATGTTGGGGAATATGGAAATGTGGGAGAAATGGGGTGGTTGGATGTATTTTTGCATGCCCCTTTGTTTACCTTGCTGAGTATTAAATGGCCTTGCAGTTCAAAAGCCTCTCTTCTTACTTTCTGGCTGATAATATGTGTGGTAATATGGCAGTGTGGGAGAGATGGGGTGGTTGGATGTATTTTTATGCTCTGTTTTATATTGTTGTTATTAAATTGAAATGCTGATGTTTTATAATTTCATTTTGTGTAAACTTCATTTTATGTACAGCTCCTGCTGGAAGGAGCGATACATAAAAATGAATAATAAATAGAAATAAATAAATAAGAAAATAGTTATACGTGTTACATTTCTGGGCGGGTGATCTTTGGGACTTGGTTTTTAATCAGTAGCTCCCATGCTGAAAAAGTGTGAGCACCCCTGGACTAGAAGCTCCTTGGGCTCCCTTTCAACACAATGCGGTTCTATTTAAGGTGCCATCCAAAACTCCTGTCGATGGTCCTCCAAAGCTAGAGGGTCACCTCTAATGCAGTTTTTTTTGTAAGTCAGATGGTCTCACAATATATTCCGTACTCACCTTGCCGCATCCTGCCTTGACCTTACATGCTCGCCGTAAACTGGAACTATTATGCGATGAACTGCATTGGCGTTCATGCCCTTAGCACTTAGGTAGCATATGACAGCGCTAAGAACTTCGCGCTTGGAGGGAAACAGAATGAGGAAGCTCATCTCTGACCTTCACCACAACGCCAGGTGATGAGCTACTGACGACGGGCACTGCTCGTTCGCTTCCTCTGGCTTCCCGCTACAAGGCAGTGAGACCAACTTCCCCCGAGAAAATTCCGCATGAGAGCTATGTGCCTTGGAACCTTATTTTCCGGATAACCCTCGTGTAAATATACATATAGGAATATATACATATACATATACATAAGTCAATGTATGTTTGTATGTATGTGGCGGGGTACAAATAAAGTTTATTATTATTATTATTATTATTAGGTAGCTTTCTGTTTGGCTGCAACTTTCACAGACCTCTGTGAGCAGCACAGGTGATGGACCTGGACCAAACTCCCATGACCCCTTTAATGCCCTGGTGAGGTTTGGGGGAGGATACACAACGGATGAGGGGATTTGTAGTACTTTCAAACCCTTTGGTTCCCACAGATCACTGTAGCCCCCAATAAAGACCGATAAAGGCCAAACGTGGCACACAGAGCCCACATGATCCACTCTACATCCTACTGCAGTTTGGAGGAGAGTGGATCGTGGATGATGGGACTTGAAGTACCTTCACTAACTTCCTGAGACTACTGCGAGCCACATAAATAACTGATAAAGACCAACCTTGGCACACAATGCCTATCTCAAATAACCCGGGCACAGCCGGGTCCCCAAGCTAGTATATAAAGAACGTCAGTGTGTGTATGTATGTTTGTGGGTATGTGGCAGCTTTCTGATTGGCTGTCACTTCCGCAGGCCCCTACAACCCCCATGACAATGGATAATGGGATTTGTAGTACTTTCAAACCTTTCAGTTACCACAGACCACTGTGGCCCTCAAGAAAGACTGATAAAGACCAAGCTTGACACATAGAGCGGACTATGGATGATGGGACTTGCAGTACCTTCACTCACTTCCTGATACTACTGTGACCCTCATCCAATGACTGATAAAGACCAAACTTGACACACAGAGCACTCATGACCCACTCTACATCCTGGTGCATTTTTAACTAGGATAGACCATGGATGATGGGATTTGCAGTACCTTCACCCACTTCCTGAGATCATTGCGACCCACACTAACGACCGATCAAGACCAAACTTTGCAGACAGAGCCCCCCATGACCCACTCAACATTCTGGTGCGGTTTGGGAGATGACTGACCACGGGAGATGGGACATGAAGTACCTTCACTTACTTCCAGAGACCACTGCGAACCTCATCCAATGACCAATAAAGACCAAACTTGACACACAGAGACCCCATGACCCATTCTACATTTTGGTGTGGTTTGGAGGAGGGTGGACCATGGAACTATACTTCACCTGCACCCGCTGAACCCAGACAACATTGGCTCTAGGCTAAACTTGGAGCACAAACAATGCCTTTCTCAAATAACCCAGGGTATTTTGTGTGTGTGTGTGTGTGTATCTCTCCTCCAACCCTCCCAACTGAAAGAATCCTAGAGTTGAAGGGGACCTCTAAAGGCCATCTAGTTCAACTCCCTTCTGCCTATTCTGACTTTCATACAAATTCAACTTAAGAACAAACCTACAGAAGCTATCTTGTCCGTAACTTGCCAATTGGTGCCAATGTTCTGCAAAAGCTGGATAATCATAGAATCATAGAGTTGGAAGAGAACTCATGGACCATCTAGTCCAATCCCCGTCTGAGAAGCCGGAAAATTGCATTCAAAGCCCTCCCACGTACTCCCTTCCAATGCGATAACTCCTTTGAAGGTACCACCCAATTGGTGCCCAGATCTGCCCTCACTTTTGGAACCGTCCTCTAGTCGAAACCATTGAACATCTGAACCACTGAACTGAACTGGTTTAGCTGGAGGAGCCTTATCTGCTTACCTTGTTCATGTCGAAGGTGTGGAACATCTGCTCAACGTACTTGTTGGCTTCAGGCTCCAGGCCTCGGAGCCCGAAGAAGTGCTTGAACTCGTGTTCGGTCAGCTGCCCGGAGGGGCATTCGGACATGAACTTCTTGTACCAGTGGTGGATCTCCAAGGTCTGCAGGTCATCCAAGCTGCTGTTTTCGTTCCCCATTTCCCTGGGCGCAAAGGAGCTCTGCCTTCTGCACCGGCTTCTGCCTGGACTGGTCCTTCTCTGCCTTCTTCCACTTGATCCCAGCGTTTGGAGCTGAAGGCGGGCAGCTTCCTTGAGCCAATTACAACCCACTTAATCTGGCCTGAGACCCATTGAGCGGCCTTAAAGGCTTCAATGTCATAAAGAGGGAATGGAAAGCAGGAGGGAGGATAATCCCAGGAGAGCAGCCCTGTTATTTTGGGGAGCAAAACACCACAAAAGGTGAGCGGGTTAAGCGCCGATTGGCACCAAAAGCCGACCTCGGAGGGCTCCAGACATTGTTTTCCTCCGCATGCGATGGCTATTTCCATCCAGGCCTTGCGTGGCAGGCAGAGGTTGTGGCATTCTCTGGGTTGAACTATTACATCACTGAGAAGTGATAGTGCTTAAGGCTCTCTGAAAGCAAGGGAGAAGAAAGAGGGGGGAAGCCTGTCCCCGACGACTCGCCGTGACCTCTTGGGGCTATTTTGAGACCACACGTTGACCATTCTATGTTTTGATTCCATGTCAATGTTTACATGTCGCATTATAATTCGTATTGTTTTTTTTAATGTTGTGAGCCCCTTTGAGAGGAAAGCATGATGAGGATGGCTCGTGCGCCAGCTGCGCCCGTACCTTGGGAAGTCTGATCTGGCTACGGTGGTCCACGCTCTAGTCACATCCCGAATAGATTACTGCAACGCACTCTACGTGGGGCTGCCTTTGAAAACGGTTCGGAAACTCCAACTAGTCCAAAGGGAGGCAGCCAGACTACTAACGGGAGCTACATACAGGGAGCATACCACCCCCCTGTTGTATCAGCTCCACTGGCTGCCTGTACAATTCCGAGCCCAATTCAAAGTGCTGGTTTTGACCTTCAAAGCTCTATACGGTTCTGGCCCAGCTTACCTGTCCGAACGCATCGGTCGCTACGTCCCACCTCGTAATCTAAGGTCATCCGGGGAGCCCCTGCTCTCACTCCTGCCTAATTCCCAGATGCGGTTGGTGGGGACGAGGGATAGGACCTTCTCGGCGGTGGCCCCCCGCCTGTGGAATGCGCTCCCTATCGATGTACGATCCACCGCATCCCTCCTGGCATTCAGGAAAAAATAAAATCCTGGCTGTGGGACCAGGCGTTTGCTCACCAGCACTAGGCAGCATTTTAGGGCTGGATTTTAAATAGAAAGTAGATGAAGAGGACCAATACTTTTATGGACTGAACATGGTTTTAATCTGGAATGAATGTGTATGATGCTAAGGCAACTGTTTTAATGTATTTTAATGTATCTTAACTGTTGAAGGGTTTTTGGGGGGGTTTTATATTGTTATTACTGTAGGCTTGATTACTGTAACGCTCTTTACGTTGGCCTGCTTCTGTCGGTAACCCGGAAGCTCAGGCTAGTACAGAACACTGCCGCCCGGCTCCTGTCTGGCACGCCAGCAGGTTGCCACATAACACCTACCTTGCAGGATCTGCACTGGCTGCCAATTGAGCCTTCAAAGTGCTGGTTCTCACCTTTAAGGCCTGACACGGCCTGGGGCCAGCGTATCTGAGGGACCGTCTCACCCCATACTGCCCTCCGAGATCACTGCGTTCGGAGGATACCAACCTTCTAGCTGTACCCTCCGCTAAAGTAGCCAAAAGGACAACTACCCGTCGAAGGGCCTTCTCGGCCGTAGCGGCGACACTTTGGAATGCCCTTCCGGCAGCTACACGGGCCATCCATGACCTGCTCCCGTTTAGGCGGGCGTGCAAAACCCACCTCTTCGGGCTCGCCTTTCAGGCGCAGGCCTAGTGGACTGCACCCTGCCTGGGAATAACTTGTTCAGGTCGTGCCAATGGTGCTAAATTGTTTTTAACTGTTTTAAATGCTGTGCACTGTAGTTTTTAACGATGTTTTTATCTTTTGTTTTTCTATGCTGTATTTGTTTTATATTGTTGCCTTTGGTTGTGAGCCACCCCGAGCCTGTTTGGGAGTGGCGGCGTAAAAGCCGAATCAATCAATCAATCAATCATTATGTACGCATCGAATTGTGCCGTACTGTAAGCCGCACGGAGTCCCCCCTCGGGGGTTGAGAAGAGCGGGGTAAACTCCTGAAATAAATAAATAAATAAATGGCAACGATGATAATAATAAGAAGTGTGGTGTCCTTTTGGAGAGGCTGTCCACATTCTGTGGAAAGAAAAAGTAGCATATCAATACTTTTGTAAACCGCTATGAGCCGCCCTAGGGCTGAGAATAGCGGTATATAAATTGAGTAAATAAATAAATAAACAAACAAATAAATAAACCCAGCTTTTGCCCTTTCTTCTTTCACCTTGGCTGGAAGGCTCCTCAGCTCCTTCTCTCTCTCGGCCATCAGGGTGGTATCATCTGCATATCTAAGGTTGTTCATGTTGTTATAATAATAATAATAATAATAATAATAATAATAACAACTTTCTTTTTATACCCCGCCAACCACCTCCCCTTGGGGACTTGGGGCGGCTTACAAGGGACAACCCCAAAAGTCAATTAAAACATAGAAGAAAACACTTACCAATTAGAAACATCAGCTAAAAGCAATACAACATTGTTGTACACAACATAAGAACAATATGGCTGGCAAGAGAAATGAGCTGAGGTACAAATTCAATGAGTGCAATACATTTTACAGGAGCACCAGAAAAGTGTGTCAAACCAGTAGATTGGGCAGGGAATACTATCAGAAATCACGTTGAGGTAGATCATACGAGGGCCGGGATAAGGTGCTATAGTCCAGGGCTGCCCAACTGGCGGCCCGGGGGCCGTACACGGCCCCCGAGCCCCTTTCCTACGGCCCCCTAACCCCCCTGCAAGACATCGGGGTTTAGAAAAATTCGAAAAAAGTTTTCGATCTTGGGGGCGGCGCGAGGAGGGGCGGGGCCGACGCGAGTGAGGAGGAGGCGGAGGGAAGCCACGTCCGATGCCCTAGGGGCGGGACTTCCCCCCGCCTGTTCCTCACTCGCGCAGACAGCCCTGCTATAGTCAATGGGGACAGGAAAAATTACTGGTGAGCTGCTTAATCGAAGGCACACTGGAACATGCAGGTGTTTAGTTGACTCCGGAAAGAGGATGAAGTGGGAGCCTGTCTGATCTCCCTAGGGAGGGAGTTCCAGAGCCGAGGGGCCACCACCGAGAAGGCTCTCTCCCTCGTCCCCACCAACCGCGCTTGCGATGGTGGAGGGAGAGAGAGCAGTGCCTCCCCAGACGATCTCAAGGTACGCACTGGTTCATAAGGGAAGTGGCGATCGCAAAGGTAAGCAGGTCTCGAACCATTTAGGGCTTTATTTATTTATTTTTATTTATTATTTAAACTTGTGAGTCGCCACTCCCGGATGGCTCGGGGCGACTTACATAAAATTCAAAATTAAAACAAGATAAAACAGACTAAAACACATTAAAAACACTCAACGCTATAAAATGCAATAAGTACAGCAATATAGTATGCAGAGCACGGAAGGCGAGTGCCTGCCCGTCTTGTCGTTAACACCCGAAGGCCTGCCGGAACAAAAAGGTTTTGCACGCCTTCCGGAATACAACCAAGTCCGTGAGGACACGGACTCCGGAAGGCAGTGCATTCCACAGTATCGGAGCGATTATTGAAAAGGCCCTCCGCCTTGTAGACGTCAGATGATACATTTTGACGCCGGGGACCTCCAGCAGCTGGTCTACCTCGGAACGTAATGGCCTAGCGGGACAGTATGGGATAAGGCGGTCCCTAAGGTACGCTGGCCCCAGACCGTTTAAGGCCTTAAAGGTCAGAACCAGCACTTTGAAGGTGATCCGGTGTTCCACTGGTAACCAGTGCAGCTCCTGCAAGACAGGTGTTATATGGGCGGTCGCCGGAGCGCCAACCAGGAGTCTAGCCGCCGCATTCTGGACCAGCTTCAATTTCCGGATCACCGATAGAGGAAGGCCAACGTAGAGAGCATTACAGTAGTCCAGTCTTGAGATGACTGTGGCTTGGACCACTGTGGCTAGGTCATGGCGGGAGAGGTAGGAAGCCAGCTTCCTCGCCTGACGAAGATGGAAAAAGGCGACTCGAATGACGGCGGAGATTTGCGTCTCCATCGTCAGTCGAGAGTCCAAGGTGACGCCAAGGCTTTTAACTGCCGATGACGGACATAGCGTCGCGCCATCCAGGGAAGGAAGCTGGATCTCCACCCCGCCCGGACGACCCAACCACAGGATCTCCGTCTTAGCTGGATTCACCTTCAACCTACTGGCTCGCAGCCATCCAGTAACGGCCTCAAGGCATAGATGGAAATTATCGGGTACGGTTCCGGGCCTGCCCTCCATCCCCAGAACGAGCTGGGTGTCATCAGCGTACTGGTGACACACCAGCCCAAAGCTACGGACCAGCCGAGCAAGTGGTCGGACATTGATGTTAAATAATAGAGGGGACAGGATTGCCCCCTGGGGCACCCCACAACAAAGTGGGGAGCCCCGGAGACATCCCACCCCTCCTCACTCGCTGCAAGCGGTTCCGGAGGAAGGAGGACAGCCAATTTAAGGCCGTCCCCCTCACCCCGGCTCCGGCAAGGCGGTGGGTCAAAAGATCGTAATCGACAGTATCGAACGCTGCCGTGAGGTCCAATAACACGAGCAGCGCCGATCCGCCCTGATCGAGCTGGCACCGCAGCTTGTCTGTGATAGAGACCAGGACCGTCTCCGTCCCATGCCCCGAACGGAAGCCGGACTGGAAGGGGTCTAACCAAGTAGCGTCCTCTAGGAAGGCCTGCAACTGCTCCATTGCTGCCCTCTCAATTACCTTGCCCAGAAACGAGAGGTTCAAAACTGGGCGGCTTTATAGGTGTTGACCTGGATCTTGAATTGGGACCGGAAACTTATTGGGAGCCAGTGGAGCTGTCTAAACAGGAGGGTTGACCTCTCTCTGTAACCAGCTCTCGTGAGTAATCTGGCTGCTGATCTTTGAACGAACTGTAGTTTACGCGCCGTCTTCAAGGGCAACCCCACGTAAAGCGCATTGCAGGAATCCAACCTAGAGGTGACTAGGGCATGGACCACCATGACCAGATCAGATTTCACGAGGTATGAGTGCAGCTGGCACATGAGTCTTAATTGTGCAAAGGCCCTCTCAGCCACCGCCGACACCTGAGCATCAAGTACCATTGCTTTGACTATGAGGATCTTCGTTGCCAGTGTGAGGCCTCTAGTCTTCACTATTTTATCGAGATGGGTCCTTGCTCTCCTCCCAAGAAGGAAACGTCTTCTGATTTCCTGGCTGCGCTCTGCACCTGCACTCAACTTTGCGCCTAGAAATACAAAGTCTGTCACGGCCCTCTAGTTGTCATTTCCCAATCAGTCCGGTTGCCAGAATCTTGGTTTTTTGGATGTTTACCTGCAACCCAGCTTTTGCCCTTTCTTCTTTCACCTCAGTGAGAAGGCTCCTCAGCTCCTCCTCACTTTCGGGCATCAAAGTGGTATCATCTGCATATCTCAGGTCGTTCATGTGTCTTCCAGCAATTTTAACCCCAGCATTGATCAGTTGTGGATACAAGTTGAATAGGTCTTGGGAGAGGATACAACCCTGCCGTACGCCTTTCCCAATCATGAACCAGTCTGTGGTTCCGTGGTCCATCCTTACTGCTGCTACTTGGTCGTTCTACAGATTCCTCAGGAGACAGGCGAGGTGGCTTGGTCTCCCCATACAGCCCACCAAGAACTTGCCAGTTTATTATGATCCACACAGTCCAAGGCTTTAGAACAGGGGTGCTCAGAATGGTGATCGGGATCACCAGGGTGATCTTCGGGCCTCATCCTGGTGATCTTCAGGCCCCTGACCAGGTTTTTGGCTGTTGGTCCTCTTCACGCGCCCCTGCACGCTGCAAAGAAGTCCTCCTGCTCCCCGCTCGCGCGCCACCTCCAAAAGCTCCAGAGTCCAAGAGGCAGAATGGGCCCCCTCTTTTGGATTCCTCCTCCTCCCTCCGTCCTTCTCCAGCCACTCAGAGTCGTAGGAGACCAAAGGGGGCGGGCCTGGATGACGCGATGCATGGCTGGCCCCGCGCGCATGCGCAGAAGCGCCCATTCTGCCCCTCGGACTTCTCGTGAGCTCTTGGAGGCGGCACGCATGCTGGCGGCGTGGAAATAGGAGCAATGATGGAGGAGGAGAAGAAGGACGCTTTGGGGTCATTTCCTTACCGCATCTCAAAGGTCGGTCTTTTTACTTTGGGGTGGGTGCTTGATTGTTCTGTGGCATGTCTCTTTGTTTATTTTTAATGTTTAAAAATGGCCTTTTAGCTCCAAAGCCTCTCTGCTTGCTTTGTTCCTTGAGAAATATATGTTGGGGAATATGGAAATGTGGGAGAAATGGGGTGGTTGGATGTATTTTTGCATGCCCCTTTGTTTACCTTGCTGAGTATTAAATGGCCTTACAGTTCAAAAGCCTCTCTTCTTACTTTCTGGCTGATAATATGTGTGGTAATATGGCAGTGTGGGAGAAATGGGGTGGTTGGATGTATTTTTATGCTCTGTTTTATATTGTTGTTATTAAATTGAAATGTTGATGTTTTATAACTTCATTTTATGTAAACTGTCCCGAGCCTGCTGGAAGGAGCGGTACATAAAAATGAATAATAAATATAAATAAATAAATAAGAAAATAGTTCTACGTTTTACATTTCTGGGTAGGTGATCTTTGGGACTTGGTTTTTTAATCAGTAGCTCCCATGCTGAAAAAGTGTGAGCACCCCTGCTTTAGAATCTCTCTATGTATATAATAAAAGTCAGTGTTTGCGGAGGATCAGAGGTGCGGAGGGAGGAATCTGTGGCAGTGTTTCGATTGGTTGCTACTGTGGGATTCTTTGCATAACGCCTCTGATTGGCCAACCACCAACATTCCACCACTCCAAGGAGGCAGAGAGGGGATTGGTTGCCACTGAGGGAGAATTTGAATACGGACTCATGATTGGCCAGCCACCACCAACATTCCGACACTCTTAGGAGGCAGAGAGGGAAAAGGAAAGGCCCTCAGGCTTCTCAGGAATGGCTCCCACTGTGGTTTCGGATTAGCCAGCCTCAACAAACATGGCACACAGAGCATCCTACTGCAGTTTGGAAAAGAGCGTACCATGGATGATGGGACTTACAGTACCTTCACTCATTTCCTGTAAACAATGCGACCCTCATCCAATGACCAATGCATACCAAACTTGGCACACCAAGCCCCCATGACCCACTCTGCATCCTGGTGCTGTTTGGAGTACAGCGGACCACGGATGATGGGACTTGAAGTACCTCTACGCACTTCCTGAGAATGCTGCAACTGTCATCCAATGACTGATCAGGACCAAACTTGGCACACAGAGCCCCCATGACCCACTCTGCATCCTGGTCTGTTAGCAGGAGGATGGACCACAGATGATGGGACTTGAAGTACCTCTACGCACTTCCTGAGACTGCTGCAACCCTCATCCAATGACTGATCAAGACCACACTTGGCACAAAGAGCCCCCATGTCACTCTCTACAGCCTGGTGCTGTTCCCAGGAGGATGGACCACGGATGATGGGAGTTGCAGTACCTTCAGTAAGTTCATGAAAGCACTGCTTCTCCCAATAATGATGGATCACGGCCAAACTTGGCAGACAGACCCTCCATGACCCACTCTACATCCTGACGGTGTTTGGAGGAGGATGGGCCATGCGCGATGGGATTTGCAGTACCTTCACTAAAGCAGAAAGACTGTAATAATCGCACCTTCTGCCTGGGAATAGGCAAAACGGAGTCCCCGCCCCTTTGTGGGCGGAGCCTCCCTCCCTCGGCCACGCCCCCTCCGCCGGCCGCCTCCCAACCCCTCCCTCCGTGTCACGTGATTGGTTCCCAAGCAGTGGCGGCGTTCCTTCCTTTTGATTGGCCCGCTGGACGGGGCGGAGCTCGAACACCGCCAACGCTGGACGCGACGTCAAAGACGCTTCCTGGCGTGGTCGCCACGGCAACCGCCCAAGCCGGGCGCTCTGATTGGAGGGCGGCGCCAGGCCCGTCTTGGCCTCTCCCGCTCCCTGATTGGTCCGCCGCGGGGAGAAGGAGGCGGGAGCTAGCTGCGCCGGAAGTCCCTGGTGAGGGAAGCAGAGGGTGCTTCCGGTGCTGATGTGGCCGGATCCCTGAGGAGGAAGCAGCTGAGGAAAGGAAGGTGAGTCTGAGGAAGGGGGGCAGGCAGCACCACAACATATAGATATATATAGTATACGTGGTATATATAGTATTTTATAATATAGTATAGATTATTATATCCAAATATTATATACATTTATAATTCTAAGTTGTATTACAAAGTCTAATATATTAATATTATGCATAGATAGTGTATTATAATATTCATATATTTATATATAATCTCGGCATTAACTTCGCGAACGAAGATTCCTTTTATGACTAAAAAGGGCCAACCTGAGACAGGCAAGTCCGGTTGCAGAAAGCACAGCAGAAAGTCTCCTTTTTTTTGCGATGTCGTTTTCCAAGTTGCGGTTCTTTCTGCGTTGTCTTTGAGACCCGTTCGCATTGTGGGCGACGTGCGTCTCCACGCCTCCCAATGCGAGGCCAGGGTGGACCGTTCAATCTGATCAATCTGGCCGTGATCAATCTGGCCGAACCCAAAGAGAAGGGGCGGGGTGTTCTCCTCAAAAGTAAATTCTATCACCTCCGACAGGCTAGGCGACTGGCGCCCTACCTGTCCAGGAACGACCTGGCCACGGTAATCCAAGCGATGGTCATCTCGAGACTAGACTACTGTAATGCCCTCTATGTTGGCCTTCCCTTAGCGACAATCCGGAAACTCAAGCTAGTGCAGAATGCCGCCGCTCGCCTGCTGGCAGGACTGCCAGTGAGGGAGCATATCACACCTATCCTCCGGCAACTGCACTGGCTTCCTATCGGGTACCGAATTGCCTTCAAGGTGTTGGTGTTGACCTTTAAGGCCTTGCACGGCCTAGGGCCGGCGTACCTGAGGGACCACCTTACCCCGTATTCTCCCCCGAGATCACTGCGCTCAGATGAACAGAATCTGTTGTCAGTTCCATCAGTCCGCTCCTGCCATCTATCGACGACTAGACAAAGGACCTTTTCCGTAGCGGCACCGGTGCTCTGGAACGCCCTCCCGGACAGTACCCGAGCCATCTCGGAACTGGCCCCCTTTCGGAGAGCCTGCAAGACGGCTCTCTTTGGCCTAGCCTTTAATTAAGCACACTAGACCAAGAGCCATGCCGTATGTCCTCTTATCCCGCGTATTGACGACGTAATGTGGTTTTAATGTGTTTTATGTTCATGTGTTTAATGTTTTATTGTAGGGCCGCATGTCGACATGTCGTGACATGTTGCCCATATACTCGCATTGTTATCCGCCCCGAGCCTGCTGGGAGGAGCGGAATACAAGAACGAACAATAAATAAATAATAATAAATAAATATCAGAAGGCAGGGAACGTCTTCGTATTCAAGACTTCCGCTTGACTGCGGGGTCCCCCAGGGGGCCATCCTCTCCCCCTTATTATTCAACGTCTACATGCGCCCCCTGGCCCAGCTGGCCCGCAACTTTGGTCTGGAGTGTTATTAGTACGCGGATGACACCCAGCTTCTGCTGAGAATGGACGGCAGGCCGGACACCGTACCCGATTGTTTCCATCGGTGCCTGGAGGCCGTGACTGGATGGCTGCGTGCCAGCCGGCTGAAGGTGAATCCGTCGAAGACTGAGATCTTGTGGCCCGGTCGCCCTGGGCTGGATGAGTGCCAGTTGCCTACCCTGGATGGCGAGCGTCTTAGCCCGTCACCTGTTGTTAAGGGCCTGGGTGTCCAACTGGACCTCCTGCTGACCATGGAGACTCAGGTCTCCGCGGCCAGCAGGGCGTCATTTTTCCACCTACGACAGGCTAGGCGACTGGCACCCTACCTGTCCAGGGCCGACCTGGCCACGGTGATCCAGGCGACGGTCATCTCGAGACTGGACTACTGTAACGCCCTCTACGTCGGCCTTCCCTTGTCGACAATCCGGAAACTCAAGCTGGTGCAAAATGCCGCTGCTCGCTTGCTGGCAGGAGCGCCAGTGAGGGAGCACATCACGCCCATCCTCCGGCAGCTGCACTGGCTACCTATTGAGTACCGAATTGCCTTCAAGGTGATGGTTTTAACCTTTAAGGCCTTGCACGGCCTAGGGCCTGCGTACCTGAGGGACCGCCTTGCCCCGTACATTCCCCCGAGATCACTACGTTCGGAGGAGTTGAATCTGCTCCTAGTACCATCGGTCCGCGCCTGCCACTTGTCTACAACTAGGCAAAGAGCCTTCTCTGTGGCAGCCCCGGCGCTATGGAACTCCCTCCCAGATGACGCCCGAGCTATCACGGAGCTCATCCCATTCCGTAGGGCTTGCAAGACCGCCCTTTTTAGACTAGCCTTTAGCTAGGCAAACTAACCCAGCGTAATTCTCCTGTGTAACTGGTACCCTGGTCTAAGGAAGTGCTAGTGTATTTTATTTTGTGTCTCGAGATATGATGTCGCGTTTTTATGTTTATGTTTTACTGTATGGCTGCATGGATGACACATGTTAGCCTATTTTATATGCTGTTATCTGCCCCAAGCCTGCAGGGAGGAGCGGAATAAAAGATCAAACAATAAATAAATAAATAAATAAGTTGAATTATTTATTCATATTCATCAAAATTAGACTGGAATCAGAGTAGGTAAGTGTTGCAAGTGGAAATGAATCCAGCTTCCGATCATAACATCCCAAACAAGTCAGTAAATGAATGCAGGTAATCCAAACATAGGTATATACTCCGGGATGGAAGGGAAGGGTGCAGGTCCTTTTTGACGTTCAAAGTGAGGCCTTGCCGTTTCGCCTGTTCAGGCTTCGTCTGGACCCGAGAGGTAAAGGTGTCCACATATAACAAACAATTCCACTGGTCCGGAGAGTCTAGTAAATAAATGTATAGTATGCATAACATAAGTATGACAGTATAACCGTATACATATATACGTTCCACAATGGAGAACAGAACTGAAAAGTACACCCGGCTGTAAAACGGATACATACCAATATTCAATCATAAATCATATGTTCATGTTCATGGTGGACGCAGCCACCAGTGTATCCAAACACCCGGACAGCGAGGCCCAGACAGAGGCATAGGTATATACTCCATCCCAGAGTATATACCTATGTTTGGATTACCTGCATTCATTTACTTACTTGTTTGGGATGTTATGATCAGAAGCTGGATTCATTTCCACTTGCAACACTTACCTACTCTGATTCCAGTCTAATTTTGATGAATATGAATAAATAATTCAACTTGAATACGAAGACGTTCCCTGCCTTCTGATATTTACGATCAATCTGACCGAGCCTGAGATGTTGTTTCAGGGAGTCCTTGTATCTCTTCCTTGGGGCGCCTCTCTTGCGCTGACCCGTGGCAATTTCACCGTAGATTAGTATCTTTGGGAGGCGGTGGTCCTCCATCCTAGAGACCTCGTGCCCTGCCCATCGCAGCTGTGTTCTCCATAGCATGGCCTCAGCGCTGGTGATCCCTGCTTGCTCAAGGACAGAAACATTCGTCACATAGTCGGTCCAGTGTACATTTAGGATTGTGCGGAGACAGCGCTGATGAAAGCGTTCGAGGAGTCGTAGGTGTTGGCGATAGGCGACCCATGTTTCAGACCCATATAGGAGAATAGACAGTACAATAGCTCTGTACACACTGATTTTGGTGCTTTGCCTCAGGTGCTTGTTGCTCCAGACTCTCTTGTGAAGCCTTCCAAATGCACTCTATGCCTTTGATAATCTGTGATCTATCTGTTTGTCAACCTTGGCGTCTGAAGAGATGATGCTTCCCAGGTAGGTGAACTGCTGAACGGACTTAAGCACAGATGTGCCTATGCTGACGTGGGGATGATGGTGTTCTTCCTGTGGTGCGGGCTGGTAGAGGACTTCCGTTTTCTTCAGGCTGACTTCCAGCCCAAACAGCTCTGCAGCTGCTGCAAAGCAGGATGTTAGGCGCTGCAGGGCTGCTTCTGAATGTTGAAATAATAATACAATAATAACAATAATAATACAATAACAATAATAACAAAATAATATTATTGTTATGCTACCAGTGCTGGTTGGGGGAACTCCAAACGGGGGGAATTTATGTCTCCCTCTCCTCTTCTATAGAGTAGGAATAATGCAGTTTGGCATCTTGTACGTAGTTTGGTGAGGCACCCGCACTTTTTGTCAGAAAAAAACAAAAGGCCTTGTAAAATTGACACTCCCACGTTCCATAACAAAAAGCTGTGGCTGCTCAAGTGGTGTCAAACTGCATTCATTCTGCAGTGTAGGTGCATCCTACTTCTGTCTCTGCATTCATGCATGAATATACAGGTGCACATGTACCATGTGTTTTGTGTCCAAGATGCTCAATCTCAATTTTTTCCAGATTTTTTGGAATTTATTTTTTTATTTATTATTTCTACTTCTATACCACCCTTCCCGAAAAGGCTCAGGGTGGTTCACAGCAGTGAACAACACAACACAATATACTAAAAACAGAATAAAACATAATAAAAGCAGATTAAGACCAGAGTAGGGGTTACAGCTTAGAGATTGAATGCCTGGCGGAACAGGTTGGTCTTACAGGCCCTCCGAAAAGCCTGTAGATCCGTTATTGCTCGTGCCTCGTCCGGGAGGGCATTCCAGAGGGTAGGTGCTGCAACAGAAAAAGTGCGCTGCCGTGTCGATGACAAGCGGCAGGTCTTAAGTGATGGAACCTCTAATAGGTTATGATCCATGGATCATAGTGATCTCTGGGGAATGTGCAGGGAAAGGCGGTCCTTCAGATACACTGGCCCAGACCATGCAAGGCCTTAAAGGTTAGCACCAGCACTATAAAGACAATCCGGTCCTCGATAGGGAGCCAGTGCAAGCGTTGTAGGACTGGTGTGATGTGGCACAACAGTGTCACTCCAGCCAGCAGTCGAGCCGCAGCGTTTTGCACCAACTTAAGTTTCCGGATTACCAACAAAGAAAGGCCAATGTAAAGGGTGTTACAGTAGTCCAGTCTCGAGATGACCGTGGCCTGGATTATCGTGGCCAGGTCGTCACTGGAAAGGTAGGGCGTCGGCCGCCTTGCCTGGCGCAGGTGGAAAAACGCTGCTGTGCTCACGGTGGAGACCTGAGCCTCCATCGTCAGCAGAGGGTCCAATTGGAATACTTGAGATAATGTGGATATGGAATATTAACCTGAATTACTACATTCCAGCTGCAGATTTCTGTAACCTCTATGTCTTATAGTTGCCAGGATCATGGTCCTGTGTCCTGTGTCTTTAACAGCATTTTGGTTCTCAAACAATAATTATCCTTTCTTACCTCGACTTTTTGGCCTTTGGCCCCATCTCCACAGACCGTTTAATGCAGTTCGAAGCTAGCTCCAAACTGCAGCAGCCGGATAGCAAACTTCCACAGAAACTTGAGAAAGAAAGTCCTTGATGTGCATCATTGTGCTGTGATTTGTCCAATCACCATCCAATCACCGTCCGGGCCTCAAACAGGTTCCAGGATTTCCTGTAGACTCATTTTCACAGCGGAAACACTTTCGTCAATACTGGTTTGAAACTGCATTAAAAGGTCAGTGTAGATGTGGTCTCATATTCAGCTCGCCAGTCAAGTCATTCCTACTCTTGGTCCAGTTGCCGGCCACTCTTCCCACTCCAGTGGCTCAGCTTCAAACATTCAAACACAGCCCATCCTCCCAGTCCTTTCTCCTTCTTACACAAGTCTTGTGCAAATTACAAACTCCCTTCATCTTCTTGCCCTCATGCTGGCTGATAGTACAATGTCTACATCCTATTGTCTATGTCAGTGATTTTCAACCAGTGTGCTGCGGAACACTAGTGTGCCATGAGAGATCATCAGGTGTGCCGTGGGAAATTATTTTCAAACTTAGTTCATATATAAACTATAAGATGCATCTGTCCCTTTAAGAAATGGAACCATAGCACTCTCGTGTCACCTAAGAAGTGACGTGAGAGTGCTATGGTCGCTCCATCTTGGATTCGCTGAGACGTGGCTAAGTAAACAAAGTTAGAGTTAGTGCTGCAGCTGTGCGTCAAGTGACAGTGGCAATTTGGGATCACAGCAAGACAAGCAAGTGACAGTGAGGGAGAAGTTTTTCAGGAGGGAAAATGCAAATGCTGAACAGGGCCCTGGACAAAATTATGACACAGATGAGTATGAGTGGTGGACTAATATGAGTGGTGGACAAAAGAACAAAGAAAAGAGGGTGTGTTCATCAAAACAGGCCCAGGTTTCACACTAAGTGAGTGTATAAATACATTTAAAAACATATTAACTATATGTATTACTGTGTCATTTTGTGTCATTTTGGCCGGTGTAAATGTAAAAAATGTGCCGTGGCTCAAAAAAGGTTGAAAATCATAGGTCCATGTGATGTAACACTCCAAAAATGCTGCCTTTGCTGTTTGTTCCTACTTGAGTGAAGTGCGGTAATACACAAAAAGTATGAGTGAAGAAGAGGAAGAGTGAGTTTTCATTCTTTCTTTGCCTGCCTAGTGCATAAGACACGTGGAAGATGCACCTGACAGCTGGACCGGGCTGAGATCTTACGTGTTTTGACACTGGAATGAGGCCGAGTGTGTTGACACAAGTTGCAGAAGCGGATGCCTCAGGGTTATGAGAGAATCTTTTGCAGATGAGACTCCTGCCAGAGCTGAGTGCCCCGAGGAGGCATTGCTTGGGTTGCCACCCAGCTGTTCTAGTGACTCATCTTTGCTACTTAACTGGCCGCAAGAAAGGTTAATTTTTGTATAGGCAGTTGTCTTTGGGTGTGCTGGAAAAGCCACATGTTGTGCCCATCGGAAACAGAGAGGCGTTTGTTCCTTTATGCATAAAGCTAACTTTGAGAAGATACCTCAGCTTTTCCACGCGGCTTTTCCAGCGAAAGCAACTCCTTCAGGAAGCCATCCAGCCTGCTTTAAAGGTATCTAGAGAAGGAGACTCTGCTTTTCTGTCTAAGCAGTTGCTTTCATTGCTGGACCGCATTCACTATCAGGAAGTTCCTTCTAATGTTTACTCGATGCTCTTGTAACTTCAGAGCCTTAGAATGGCCTACTGCAGGGGCCGGGAACCTTTTTGACTCAGAGAGCCATGAAAGCAAAATATTTGGAAATTTATTTCAGTGAGAGCCATATAATATATAAAGTATATTTTAAGACTGAATTCAACTAAATGTGAGTATAGACGTACATAGTATGAGAAAAGGATCCCCCCGGCAGAATGACGGGACACTTCAGACCTGGCTCTGCAAAAGCATGCTCAGGACTCTGGGAAGGAAGAGGAGACGGAAGGGGAAAAGATAGATAGATAGAGATAGAGGGGGAGAGGAAGAAAGAAAAGAAGAACAAACTATGGAAAAGGAAGAAAAGAAAAGCAGGAGAGAGACAAGGAGGGGAAAAGAAAGAAGATAATGGGAAGGGAGGAAAAGGAAAGGGTGGGGAAAAGAAAGGAATGGAAGTGAGGAAAAAGTAAAATAATGAAGGGAAAAGAAGAAAAGAAAGAAGGGGAGAGAGAGGTAAGTGAAAAGAAAGGAAGGAGAAGGAAAGGAAGACTTGGGGGAAAAGAATAGAAGAGGGAGAATGGAGGAAAGAAGGAAGGGGAGAGAGGGAGGGAAAAGGAAGGAGAGAAGGAAAGAATGGAAGAAGAAGGAACCAAGAGGGAAGAAAGGGAAATTAGGTAGGGAGAGAGAGAGGAAAAAGAGTGAAAGAAAAAGAGAGGGGGGAAAGAAAGAGGAAGGAAGGGGGAGGAGGGCGCCGGGCCAAGGCGGACACTGGTGTTGACGCCAGCGAGGCAGTCCCTCTGGAAGGTGTCGAAGAGGCAGAGGCTCTTGAGCTGCCTGATGATGAGGGTGATGAGCTGGGCCTCCCCCAGGGACAGCAAGGCCGGGTCCACGGCGCCAGGGCCAGGCCTGCCTTCGCCGCCTCCCCCGAGGCCCGTGGCGAAGGGTGAAGAGGAAGACGAGGACAAGGCGCTGCCACCGGGTTCTGCCATCCCCGGCAAAGAAGGAGCAGGGCCCTAAGAGCAGCGGGGGATAAGGAAGAGGCAGCAGTTGCGGCGCGGAAGCGGCACTTGTGGCGCATTGGCGTCACTCTTCTCTGCTGCATGCTGGGACACCGAGGCCCGGGCTGCTCTGGAGAGCCAGATGCAATCATAAAAAGAGCCACATCTGGCTCCCAAGCCATAGGTTCCCTACCCCTGGCCTAATATCTGGGAAAGCAGACTTGCCCTCTCTGTGACAACCTTTTAGGTTGTCACAGAGTGTCATTATAGATAAATTATTTGATTTAGTTGTTCAAAGAATGCAATCAATCATAGATTAGCAGCCCTGATCATAATAAACCAACTTCAGCCAGATAGTGCGGTAGTTCCATGCCTTGTTGATGGATTCTCACAATAATCTAACCTTTCCTGCCTCAGATTCATGGCAGGTAAATGCTGTCTGTAGCTTGTAATCATGATATCTAAGTTTTCTTTCCAGAATAGCTGTTGCACCTCAGCTAGGGCCCACCTTGCTCAAGCACTCACCAGGAAGCCAAGCGTACTAATAAACAGTTTATTGAAAAAGCACACACAAATCCAAATATGTAAGACAGAAGTAGTCCCAAGAGCCATAGATAAAACTCCAATTAAGCATGAATATTAATCCAAGGTGCAGGGTACAATCATGAGTTTGATTAATCCAAAAGACAAGGAATAAAACATCAGCTTGAGTAGTCCAAGAATCAAAGAACAATGCACGAGCTTGAGTCCATGGTGAAATCCCCAAGACTGGTAACAAGACTTGACCAGGAAATGACTTGACACAAGGAACAAGGAAGGAGCTTCTTGCTCTGTTTGCTAAGTTGCTTGATCTGAAAGCTATTCTTTCCCTAATTAAGGACAGCAATGCATGAAAGTGTTCCTTCGGCCTTGAGTGGTCTCTCTCGGCCCCCTTTTCCCATCACCTGGCTTGCACTTGGAATTCTTCTCCTGCAGAAGCAGCCTTGATTCTCTGTCCAACCTCCCTTCCTCCCTCTCCACCTGGGAATCCCCGTCCTGTTCTAACATCCCCTCTGTCTGAGCACCTCCAGAAGCATCAGGCCCTGGAGGCCCTGCATCCTCACCTGGCTGAACTACTCCAAACCCCTCAGCATCATCCTCAGCTCTCTCTCTCTCCTCTCTCTCTCTCTCTCTCTCTCTCTCTCTCTCTCTCTCTCCCTCTCAGCATTACTTCGCGAACGAAGATTCTTAGGAAGGACTCATCCCACGTTTTTTACAAGCGTGTTGATGACTAAACATTATGGTTTTAATGTTTTGGTCGATGTATTGTAAACCGTCCTGAGTCAAATCGGAAGGACGGTATACAAATCGAAACAATAAATAAATAAATAAAAAGGCCAATCTGAGATAGGCAAGTTCGGTTGCAGAAAGCACAACAGAAAGTCTCCTTGGGTGATGTTGTTTCCAAGTTGCGGTTCTTTCTGCGTTGTCATTTCTCTTCAAGACCCATTCGGCATGTCTTCTCGAAAGAGGCCACAGCATTGTGGATAGTGCGTCTCCATGCCTCCCGATGGGAGGCCAGGGTAGACCATTGTTGGTGATCAATCTGGCCGAGCCTGAGATGTTGTTTCAGGGAGTCCTTATACCTCTTTTGGGGGGCGGCTCTCTTGCACTGACCCGTGGCGAGTTCACCATAGAGTAGTATCTTTGGGAGGCAGTGGTCCTCCATCCTAGAGACGTGCCCTGCCCAGCGCAGCTGTGTCCTCAATAGCATGGCCTCAATAGTCTTCAGTTGCACTCATATTGTCCTGGCCATTTTACAAGACAGACTACTGCTGGACTAGATTGTTGGCATATTAAAGTTAGCAAGCTTATGTTGGCAAGGAAGGCTATCAGAATATCTTGTAGATAGTGACTTTCAAGGCTGGAAAAAAGTGGCAACTTTGGTTTAAGGCACCTTGAAATTGTGCACTTGTTTTGTGTAGCTCTTCCCCAAAATAGAAGTTGTGCCTGGTAAACATGAACGAGGAATAGTTGAATGAAGCTTTTTGTTCTCCACTCCCTTCCTTTAGCTGTTTTCCAAACATCTTCTAGCTCTGTGGTTCCCAACCTTTGGTCCTCCGGGAGCCTCAGCCAACGTGGCCAACAGTCAGGAATTCTGGGAACTGAAATCCAAAGTTGCTGGAGGACAGAAGCCACTTTCTGTCTCTTTTAAGAGAGAAAGGCATGATACAAATATAATACCAGCAGCAACAACAACAATAATAGATTGGGAACCACTGTTCAAACCCTTTAGTGGTTCAAAGCGCTTCGTCAACATTACTGTATCAATTGTGTGTGGTTAGTCAGTTCTAACCTTTTAATGAATATAATGGGTGAATTGGAGAAACGTCGTGGTTCAAGAAAGCAATTCCTAGTGGGTTTGTCACAAAGTTCTGGACTGAGGGGCTTGCAGATTCATGTCAGGAGACTCTCTCATCCAGTGAAGTGGAGCATGATTGGCAGATTCAGACATGAGCCTGTTACCTCTAAGAATAGCATTGCACCGAAATTACCAGGAGAGATTGAGCCGGAAGCTCTTATCAGGCGGCCTTGGATGGAGTTCCGGCTGATAATGCAGAGCGGGACTCCGCTACAAACAAGCCTGCCTCGTATCTTGGAACAGGACTAGGAACACTCTTTTCTGCCTTCATAGGTATTTAGGTGCAAAGCCTTGGGACTGCACATGGGGTGCCGTATTTTGACAAGCCCTTGCTTTGTGTCTTCTGCTGTTCAGAAATTGGTTTGTGTGCCTCTTCATATTTATTTATTTATTTAAAAAACTTATATACCCCAGTGGCCTTCTCACTTCCGAAGAGGGACTCAGACTGGCAAACGGCAAGTATTCAATGCTAACATTTAAAATCTAAAAGCATCATAAATTTACAATAACATTTATAATACAATAAATACATTTTAAAACCTTTCGCCAAAGTAAAATCAAGTCCAACTTAATCCATATATTCGGTCCGTATTAAGTGGTTAGCGACTTTAGTCGTTTCGTGATCTCCTCCTTCGTTCTGCAAAGGCCTCATTGCACAGCCACGTTTTCACCCACTTCCTAAAAGTCAGGAGGGAGGGGGCGGATCTAATTTCATTTGGGAGGGAATTCCACAGCCGGGGGGCCACCACAGAAAAGGCCCTGTCCCTCTTCCCCACCAGACACGCCTGTTAAGGTGGTGGGACTGAGAGCAGGTCCTCTCCAGACGATCTTAGCACTCTTGACGGTTCAAAGGGGAGAATATGTTAGGACAGGTCAACTGGGCCGGAACCGTATAGGGTTTTGTAGGTCAACACCAGCACTTCGATTTGTGCTCGGAAGCTAATTGGCAGCCAGTGGAGCTGGCACAACAGGGGAGTTGTGCACTCCCTGTACCCCGCTCCCGTTAGTAGTCTGGCTGCGCGCTGGACTAATTGCAGCTTCCGGGCAATCTTCATAGGCAACCCCACGTAGAGAGCGTTGCAGTAGTCTATATGAGATGTAACCAGAGCGTGGAGCACCGTGGCCAAGTCTGACTTCGCAAGATACGGGCACAGCTAACGCACAAGCCTGAGCTGTGCAAAAGCTCCCCTGGCCACCACCGAGACCTGGGGTTCCAGGCTCAGCGATGAGTCCAGGATCACTCCCAGACTGCGGACCTGCGCCTTCAGGGGGAGTGTCACTCCATCAAGCACAGGCTGTAACCCTATGCCCTGTTCGGCCTTACGACTGACCAGGAGGACCTCTGTCTTGTCTGGATTAAGTTTTAATCTGTTCGCCCTCATCCAGTCCGTTACAGCGGCCAAGCACTGGTTCAGGACTTGAACAGCCTCCTTAGTAGCAGGTGGGAAGGAGTGACAAGAGTTGGGCATCATCTGCGTACAGATGACACCGCACTCCGAAACCCGGCTTCCTGTTCAGTGCCCCATTTGCCCCTTCTGTTCTTCCTTCTCTCTGAAGAATCTCCAAGTTCCTGGACAGAGATGCAGTTTCTTTCCGGGTGTTTGGTGCAGATGCAAAACTTATTTTGCAGGCACACCTATAAATGATCCTAATTCATAAAAGTCTGCACTCTTAAAAATGCTTCTAGCCCCACCCATATGCATAATGCAGTATAAAAATAAACAGTAAAACAGACATCCACACCCAAGGTATACAGTTCTTCTTGCAGGTACTTGTTGCTGGAATCATGCGTTCAATATTATTGTCTGCAAACAGAAGTAAAAGAACTGCAGTAGGCCCTCCGCATTTGCAGGAATGGGGCACAGTATCCCTGAAAAGGGGGAAAACGCCAGCGTAAAAACATTTTTTTGCTTGAGAGATCACTGCTCTAGGAATCCCCAGGTCCTTCAGTACAATTCTGTGACCCACTTCCGAGAGACAACAAATCAACCCAACCTGTGATTCATTTCCTGGAAGTTGACCATAGAATTGCACTGGAGCAGGGGTAAGGGACCTATGGCTCGGAAGCCAGATGTGACTCTTTTCATGATTGCATCTGGCTCTCCAGAGCAGCGCGGGCCTCAGTTTCCCAGCATGCTGCGGGAATTCTTCCATTCTTTCCTTCTCTCCTTCCTTTCCCTCCCTCTCTTCCCTTCCTTATTTCCTCCATTCTCCCTCTTCCTTCCTCTTCTTTCCTTTCTCCCCTTTATCCTTTCCTTCTTTCCTTCCTTTTCCATCTCTCCCCTTCCTTCTTTCCTCCATTCTCCCTTTTCCTTCCTTCCTCTTCCTTTCTTTCTCCCCTTTACTAATTTGCTTCTCTCCTTCCTTTTCCCTCTCTCTCCCCTTCCTTCTTTCCTCCATTCTCCCTCCCTCCCCCTTCCTTCCGTCCTTCCTTCTTCTATTCTTTTTCCCAAAGTCTTCTTTTCCTTCTCCTTCCTTTCTTTTCACTTCTCTCTCTCCCATTCTTTCTTTTCTTCTTTTCCCTTCATTATTTTACTTTTTCCTCACTCTCTTTCCTTTCTTTTCCCCACCCTTTCCTTTCCTCCCTTCCCATTTCCTTCTTTCTTTTCCCCTCCTTGTCTCTCTCCTGCTTTTCTTTTCTTCCTTTTCCATAGTTCGTTCTTCTTTTCTTTTCTTTCTTCCCCTCCCTCCTTTATTTCCCTCCTTTATTTCCTCTGTCTTTCTTTCCTTCCTTCCTTCACTCCTTCCTTCCTTCCGCCTTCTCTTCCTTCCCAGAGTCCTGAGCATGCCTTTTGCAGAGCCAGGTCTGAAGTGTCCTGTCATTTTGCCGGGGGAATCCTTTTCTCATAGTATGCACGTATATACTCACATTTAGTTGAATTTAGTCTTAAAATATATTATATACAGTATATTATATGGCTCTCACTGAAATAAATTTCCAAATATTTTGCTTTTATGGCTCTCTGAGTCAAAAAGGTTTCCAACCCCTGCACTGGAGGAACAATATATTCTTACAACAAATTAATTAAATCTGAATAATAAAATATTCAGAAGTTGAAGCTCAAAAGTGGAGGACATGCTGTGTGTGTGTATGTATATTTATATATCATGCTCTTCCTCTGTGGGAGAGCTGAAGCTGGGGGGAGGGGGCGGGACATGGCGCGGCCTGGCTCTGCCCCCTCCCCTGGCGTCGGCACTCCCAGCAGCTGCTCCAGCCTTGAGGGGACAGTACCAAGCCAGCATTGTGCTGCCTCTGCCACTGCTAGCTTGGCACTGCCCCCTCAAGGCTGGAGCAGCTGCTGGGAGTGCTGAAGCCAGGGGAAGGGGGAGGGGCATGGCAGGCCACCATCCCCCAGCCGTTCTTTACTGTGCTAGAGTGTCATTTTGTGCCATTTTGGTTGGTGGTGTGCCCCCGGATTTTTTTAATGTTAAAAGTGTGCCGCGGCTCAAAAAGGTTTGGGAAACACTGGCCTAGGGAAACATGTGGCTTCATTTGTTTGTACCTTATTTCCCAGCCTGGAGAGCCAGGCTTTCTCTAATTGAGAAGGTCAGGGCATTGGATCCTATACACCGGGCATGGGGAAATTTGGGCCCTCCAGATGTTTTGGATTTTTGACTCTCACAATTCCTAACACCTGGAGGGCCCAAGTTTTCCCGGATGCCTTTATACACAATTATGCGGAGTTACGGCTTTTGGTAAGTCGAGGAAAGGTTTTGGGACCAAAATTACAGGTGCTGATATGATCCGTGGATAAGCCAAGAGTCATTCTCTGGGGAAGGGAAAGCCCAAATGCACAAATGTATCTTCATTAACGTCTGCTTTTCTCTCTCTTTCTCTCCGCTGTCCTCCTGAAGGCTCAAGATGCTGAGCCGTTTGTCAGGCCTCGCAAACACCGTCCTCCACGAGCTCTCAGGAGACGGAGAAGATGACGGTGCTTCTACGTTGCCCTCTGTAAGTACTGTCTCCTATCTCAGTGTTGTTGCATGTTGCAAGGGCTTCTCCTTTCCCTCTGAATTGCCCTCTTTGTCCTGCTGAGCTAGCATGACCTCAAGGCGCCCTGACTCTGTACGGTACTACCAAGCTTCTCCCGTCGTATTTGCTTTCATGCAAGCATTGGCACAGATCTGGTGCAGTAGACGGCTCTAAAAATCTCAAAAGGCACCCCTTGCTTCGATTTCTTTATTTACAGATTCATTCATATCCTGCTTTTTCTTCAGTTCCGGGACTCAACGCAGCTTGCAGTGTTAAAACAAATATAGATAAGCTGCCAAATCATTGGAACACACAAATGTTACGATATAGTCCAAAGATATGGCTGTGCTAGCCTGGAATATCAGTTGGCAAAGTATCATAGAGACTAACGGAGAGAAAGAAGGTGTTAGCATAAGCTTGCATAGGTTCAAGATGTATTTTTACTACAGTCTTAGGCCAGTTTAACAGCATAGCTTAATGGGATCCTAGGGTTTGTAGATTTGCAAGGTCTTTAGCTTTTGCCAACCTAGCAGTTCGAAAACATGCAACTGTGAGTAGATCAATAGGTACTGCTCAGGTGGGAAGGTAATGGCGCTCCATGCAGTCATGCTGGCCACATGACCTTGGAGGAGGTGTCTACAGACAACGCCGGCTCTTTGGCTTAGTAATGGAGATGAGCACCACACTCCAGAGTCAGACACAACTGGACTTAATGTCAGGGGAGAACCTTTACCTTACCTAGCTTTTGCTGCCCAAGAGTGCTGTTACCTCCCTAAACTACAATTCCCAGGATTCCATAGCATTGAACCAAGACAGTTCAAGTGGTGCCAAACTTCATTACTTTTACTATTTTAATGCACGCTTGCTTGGCTTGTGTTTATTGATTTAGTCCAGAGTTTTAGTATTACGTTTTACTTTTAGTTCAATCTCAGTTCTAGCTATATACCTATATGTATTCTTTACATCAGTGTTTCCCAGTCGCTGTGACGCAGCACAGTAGTGTGCCGTGACGGACCTCCTGCTGTGCCGCGAGAAAAGCTCTCTGCCCCCCTTCCTTCCCTCCTCCTCCTGCCAAACTCCTGTTGCTTGGGGGGGGGGGGGGAAGGGCCGGGCGACTGTGAAGAAAAAGAAGAAGGGGCCGGGGCGCCGCCTCCTTCGGCCGTTTCCCCAGCCAGCCTCCAATCTGCCATGACTCCCACCATGACTCCCGCCCCTCGCCCGCTGAAGCCGTGGGGAAGAGGAGCCCCGCCCACTGAAGCCTGTCCAACGCTCATGCTCCTCCCCCCCCGGCGCGGCTTCAGTGAGCGAGCGATGGAAGTTATGGCAGAGAGTGGGGATGGGGGCCATGACTCCCACCCCTCGCTCGCACTGCCCTCTCAAGGCTGGAGAAGCTGTGGGAGAGCTGAAGCCGGGGGAGGGGGCGGGGCATGGCATGGTCTGGCTCCACCCCCTCCCCCTGGCTTCAGCTCTCCCACAGTTTCTCCAGCCTTGAGGGGACAGTGCCAAGCCAGCATTGTCCTGGCTCTGCCACCGCTGGCTTGGCACTGCCCCCTCAAGGCTGGAGAAGGTGTGGGAGAGCTGAAGCCAGGGGAGGGGGCGGGGCATGGCGCGGCCTAGCTCCTCCCCCTCCCCCGGCTTTGGAACTCCCAGCAGGCCACCACCCCCCTGCCATTCTTTACTGTTGGGAAACATTGCTTTACATGGATGTTTCTTTTTGCTCTCCCCCACTCCAAATGTTTATTATTTTGCTTGTTAATCAGAATGTTTTCAAAAAGTAACAAATAAACACATAATTGGGAAGAAAGAGGGAGGTCAAACCATCCGCCTGCTGTGCTTGGTTTGGGTGTGGGTAATTATTCCACTGCAAAAATACGTCAGAGCATGAAGAGTAGTTCCTCTTTAGGTCGAAAGGCCGAACAGGGTATAGGGTTACAGCCTGTGTTGGATGGGGTTACACTCCCCCTGAAGACGCAGGTTCGCAGTTTGGGTGTGATCCTGGACTCATCACTGAGCCTGGAACCCCAGGTTTCGGCGGTGACCAGGGGAGCATTCGCACAGCTAAAACTTGTGCGCCAACTGCGCCCGTACCTTGAGAAGTCTAACTTGGCCACGGTGGTCCATGCTCTGGTTACATCCCGTATAGATTACTGCAATGCTCTCTACGTGGGGTTGCCTTTGAAGACTGTTCGGAAGCTTCAGCTGGTCCAACGGACAGCAGCCAGGTTGATAACAGGAGCGGCATTCAGAGAGCGCACAACACCTCTGTTGCGCGAGCTCCACTGGCTACCAGTTTGCTACCGGGCACAATTCAAAGTGCTGGCTTTAGCCTTTAAAGCCCTTAACGGTTCTGGTCCAACTTACATGTCCGAACGCATCTCTTCTTATGAACCTTCAAGATGCTTAAGATCATCCGGTGAGGCCCTGCTCTCGGTCCCGCCTGCTTCGCAGGCGCGATTGGTGGGCACAAGAGACAGGGCCTTCTCAGTGGTGGCTCCTCAGCTTTGGAACGCCCTTCCTAATGACATCAGATCAGCCCCCTCCCTCTTGACATTTCACAGGAAGGTCAAGACCTGGCTATTTGACCGAGCATTCGCAGATGTAGTATGAGTAACGAATAGAGACCAAAGGAACGACGACGATGCAACTGGAAATCGATTTAATAATGAGACGCTGTTATTGTGTTTTTAAATGTTGATTTGTATATGTTGAAATTGTATTGATAATTGTTGATTTGTTTGTCTTGAGCAGTTCCTGCTATTTGTACACCGCCTCGAGTCGCCTTCGGGCTGAGAGAGGCGGTCTAGAAGCAAAGTAAGTAAGTAAATAAATAAATAAAATAGGTAATTGAAGCATTGTTCCAGTTATAATTTCCCGGGGCTAGCATACATTTGGGGTTTTGGGAGAGTTGGGGGGGGGGGGGGGCGGCAGGCGGCTTTCGGCATTGAGAGCCTTGTTTCTCTTGTGTTGCTGCAGGGCCCAGACTTGGAGCCATCACAGCAGAACGGGGAGGAGGCCCCGGAGGACCTGCTGGAGCGGCTGGCCCACACGGAGCGGCTGGTGGTGCAGCTGAAGGACCTGGTCCGGGAGAAAGAGGCCCAGCTCCACAAGAAGGAAGCCTTGCTCCAGGTGCCCATATGCAGTGTGTGACGCTCTCTGACACACCCTGAGCTGCATCAGAAGGAGTCCAGATCAGTGTTTCTCAACCTTCGTAATGCCACGACCCCTTAAAACAGTTCCTCGTGTTGTTGTGACCCCCATCATAAAATCATTTTCGTTTCTACTTCAGAACTCTAATTTTGCTACTTATGAATCTTAATGTAAATATCTGATATGCAGGATGTAGTTTCATTCACTGGATCACAAACAAACAAGATTTATTACGGTCAGTGACCAGCATAATTTACTGGATCAAATTTGGCACAAGTACCCAATACGTCCAACTTGAATACTGGTGGGGTTTGGAGGGGGGTTAATTTTGCCATTTGGGAGGTGTTGTAGTTGCTGGGATTTATAGTTCACCTACAATCAAAGACTATTCTGGACTCCACCAATGGTGGAATTGAACCAAACATGGCACACAGAACTCCAGTGACCAACAGAAAACCCTGGAAGGGTTTGCTGGACATTGACCTTGAGTTTTGGAGTTGTAGTTCACCTACATCCAGAGAGCACTGTGGACTCAAACAATGGTAGATCTGGACCAAACTTGGCACAAATACTCAATATGCCCAAATGTGAACACTAGATTTTGGGGAAAATAGACCTTGACATTTGGACGTTGTAGTTGCTGGGATTTATAGTTCACCTACAATGGAAGAGCCCCTCGAATCCCACCGACAACAGAATTGGTCCAAACTTCCCACACAGAATCCACACGACCAACAGCCAATATTGTGTTTTCTGATGCTCTTTGGTGACCCCTCCAGGGGCCCCGACCCCCAGGTTGAGAAACGCCGGTCTAGATCAAGGGAAGTCATGATGCCCCTCTATTCTTTGGTCAGACCTCTTTGTTGGGCGAGTGGGCTTATTAACAAAAGACACGCCCCCACCCCTAAATGTACAGCAAAGTACATTATTAGCAGTAGGGTGACCCAGCACCAATGGCCCAAAGCAGTAGTTTTCAACCTTTTTTTGAACCGCGGCACATTTTTTACATTGACAAAATCCTGGGGCATACCACCAACCAAAACGACACAAAATGACACTCTAACACAGTAATACTTATAGTTAATATGTTTTTAAATGTATTTATACACTCACTTAGTGTGAAACCTGGGCCTGTTTCAATGAAATCCAAATGAAAGATAGCTTTTGCTGTATTGCCTCGAGCTCACCATCTTTTCTTTTTTCTTTTGTCCACCACTCATACCAGGGCCTTCATCTGTGTCTTAATATTGTCCAGGGCCCTGTTCGGCATTTGCATTTTCCCTTCTCAAAAACTTCTCCATCACTGTCACTCGCTTGTCTTGCTGTGATCCCAAATTGTCACTGTCACTTGACGCGCAGCTGCAGCACTAACTCTAACTTTGTTTACTTAACCGCGTCTGAGCGAATCCAAGATGGCGCCAACATAGCACTCTCGCATCACTTCTTAGGTGACGCGAGAGTGCTATGGTTCAATTTCTTAAAGGGACAGATGTGCCTTATAGTTTATATATGAATGGAGTCCGAAAATAATTTCCCACGGCACACCTGATGATCTGTGACGGCACACTAGTGTTCCGCGGCACACTGCACAAATAAAGTTCTTTATACTTCCTTCTTTGCTTCCACGCGGGGCTTCTTTCTCATGCAGATAAACAGCTTCGTTCTCACAGAGCTTCCTCTCACACCAAACTTACACAGTAGCTTTTTACACACAGCAGCCTTCACACTGGAGCTTCACACACGAGGCCTTCAACCTGGGACTTCTTTCACCGAAGCTTCTCACACCAGACCTTCCTCATACTGAGGCCTACTAACACTGAGGCCTCTCTCACACTTAGACCTTCTCCTACTGAGGCCTCTCTCACACTTAGACCTTCTCCTACTGTGGCCTCTCTCACACTTAGACCTTCTCCTACTGTGGCCTCTCTCACACTTAGACCTTCTCCTACTGTGGCCTCTCTCACACTTAGACCTTCTCCTACTGAGGCCTCTCACACTTAGGCCTCTCTCACACTTAGACCTTCTCCTACTGAGGCCTCTCTCACACTTAGACCTTCTCCTACTGAGGGCCTCTCTCACACCTTCTCCTACTAGACCTTCTCCTACTGAGGCCTCTCTCACACTTAGACCTTCTAGACCCTACTGAGGCCTCTCTCACTTAGACCTTCTCCTAGCCCTCTCTCACACCTTCTCCTACTGAGGCCTCTCTCACACTTAGACCTCCTACTCTCCTACTGAGGCCTCTCTCACACTTAGACCTTCTCCTGTGGCCTCTCCTCACACTTAGACCTTCTCCTACTGTGGCCTCTCTCACACTTAGACCTTCTCCTACTGGGCCTCTCTCACACTTAGACCTTCTCCTACTGAGGGCCTTCTCCTACTGTGGCCTCTCTCACACTTAGACCTTCTCCTACTGAGGCCTCTCTCACACTTAGACCTTCTCCTACTGTGGCCTCTCTCACACTTAGACCTTCTCCTACTGAGGCCTCTCTCACACTTCTCACACTTAGACCTTCTCCTACTGTGGCCTCTCTCACACTTAGACCTTCTCCTACTGTGGCCTCTCTCACACTTAGACCTTCTCCTACTGAGGCCTCTCTCACACTTAGACCTTCTCCTACTGAGGCCTCTCTCACACTTAGACCTTCTCCTACTGAGGCCTCTCTCACACTTAGACCTTCTCCTACTGAGGCCCTCTCTCACACTTAGACCTTCTCCTACTGAGGCCTCTCTCACACTTAGACCTTCTCCTACTGAGGCCTCTCTCACACTTAGACCTTCTCCTACTGAGGCCTCTCTCACACTTAGACCTTCTCCTACTGAGGCCTCTCTCACACTTAGACCTTCTCCTACTGAGGCCTCTCTCACACTTAGACCTTCTCCTACTGAGGCCTCTCTCACACTTAGACCTTCTCCTACTGAGGCCTCTCTCACACTTAGACCTTCTCCTACTGTGCCCTCTCTCACTTAGACCTTCTCCTACTGAGGCTCCCCTCTCACACTTAGACCTTCTCCTACTGAGGCCCTCTCTCACACTTAGACCTTCTCCTACTGAGGCCTCTCTCACACTTAGACCTTCTCCTACTGTGCCCTCTCTCACACTTAGACCTTCTCCTACTGTGCCCTCTCTCACACTTAGACCTTCTCCTACTGAGGCCTCTCTCACACTTAGACCTCCTACTGTGCCCTCTCTCACACTTAGACCTTCTCCTACTGAGGCCTCTCTCACACTTAGACCTTCTCCTACTGTGGCCTCTCTCACACTTAGACCTTCTCCTACTGAGGCCTCTCTCACACTTAGACCTTCTCCTACTGAGGCCTCTCTCACACTTAGACCTTCTCCTACTGAGGCCTCTCTCACACTTAGACCTTCTCCGACTGTGGCCTCTCTCACACTTAGAACTTCTCCTACTGAGGCCTCTCTCACACTTAGACCTTCTCCTACTGAGGCCTCTCTCACTCCGAGTGCTATTAAGCTACAGGCAGAGCTGCTTATATTGAACTATAGTTTTTGCTGAGCCACTGCGTCTACTTAACCCTTTCAGTGCTTCACTCATATTTTTGTAATTAAACATACCTAGTTATTTTTTTAAATATTTCTGACACTCTTCACCTGGAGTAATAACCCAGTGTCCAGTTCTGGGAAAAGCCATTCAAGAGGGATATTGACAAAATGTGTGATTCCTCCCATAGGTGCTTAGGAGAGCACCCCTTCTCCTGCTGATGTAGAGGTCTTGTGTGTTGTGCTGCATCGCTGTGAGCATTTTGTCATGTGCCTTTTGCATTCCCTCCTCCAGGAAGAAAGGCAGGCTGCAGATGCCAAGCTGCTGAAGCTGAAATTGCAGGCCAAGGCCAAGTTGGCGTCTCTGAACAAGCGTATTGAAGAGCTGACAGAAAAGGGGGCAGCATCGCTGGGAGAGCCTCCCCCTCCTGCCAAGGTGGGCCCAAACCCCTGGTTGGAAAGGGCAGTTACATTAGCATGGCCTCAGTCTTCTTGTCCTTGAGGCTGAGCACTAGGTGCCCTGTACTGGCAAAGCCACTTCAAAGGATACTGAAAAGTTGGGGGGCTGTCTGGATGACCTCCATCCAGACCAGTCATGGGAAAACTTTGGCCCTCCTGGTGTTTTGGACTTTAACTCCCACAATTCCTGACATCTTACTGGCTGTTAGGAATTTGGGGAGTTGAAGTCCAACACATTTTTGGTGGTGCAGAAACCGTCCTGGTCCCCTCTGCATTTACCCACCTTGACCAAAGCAAATGGAAGCGCTTCTGCTTATTTCTGCCCATTTCCCATATGCCCTTTCTCTTATTCTATTTGCTAAATTCTTTTGCTTACTTTCGAGAGCTCCAGAACTATTCTTGAAGCAATAAGGAGAAGGGGTCTTGCATGATATACCATTGATGTCTGTGCTTGCAGAAGGGCACCGCTGTGCAGGGCCTTTTTTTGTTGCTTCAGATCCTTTACTACCATATATTCCGGTGTACTAGAAAATCCCTGCTGTACTTGGGGGTCGCCTGGAAAATCCCTGCTGCACTTGGGGGTCGTCTAGTATGCCGGGTATAAAAAATCACATCACATTGAAAGCCAAGGAAGGCCTGGACCGAAGGAGCGTTGGGGAAGCTAAGTCCAGCGGCTTCACCGAGGCACCTCCAGTCCAGGCCCGCCTCGGCTTCCAATGCAGCGAAGGAGGAGGAGGAAGCTATAAGAGCTGAATTGCCTCTTCCTCCTCCTCGCATTGGAAGCTGAGGCAGGTCTGGACTGGAGGAGCCTCAGTGAACCCGCTGGAGCCTCGAGGTCCATTCCAGGCCTCCCTTGGCTTTCAATGTGGGGAGGCGGAAGAGGAGGCAGGCAGGATTTTCCCCGGGTACTGGTTGTGGGGGGTCGGGAGCAGGTGAGGGTTTTGCCCTCCTTTCTGCTAGAGATCCCTGTGTACAACTAGTGGGCCACTGTGTGACACAGAATGCTGGACTAGATGGGCTGAGGCCCGATTCAGCATGGCTCTTCTTATGTTCTTATGTAGGAGGAGGCGATAACAGCTGAATCGCCTCCTCCTCCACCCCACATTGAAAGCCAAGGGAGGCCTGGAATGGAGGGGCCTCGGTGAAGCGAAGTCTAACTTCAGTTCAGGCAACATGGTGTTCAAGTTAACAGTTAGGCCTAGCTCTCTCGTTTCAAATCTTGGTTTTGGACCTAAGTATTTCATGTTCTTGCCTTCTATTCTTGCTCAAGTTTTGCTTATGCCTTGGTGTTTTGGGATTATTTTACTCTTGGATTCACAAGAGACAATTGATGGCCAATTATTTGGATTATACACCTGATCTCCTTATTTCTGGGGGGAGATATATATCTATCTTTTGTGTGTTTTTACAATAAACTGTTTGCTTCTATCTTGGACTCCTGTGTGACGCTTGTGGTCATAGGTAGCTTCAGGTCTGGGGTGCAACAGCCTCTCCATATTCTGGCTTGTTTGTTTTTAAGGTGTCAGGAAGGGAACCTGCTCATAGCTAAAGATTTCATTTTTTGTTGTTGTTGTTGTTTTATTGTTGCTGTTGTTTAAACGAGTTTGTATAGTCAGCCCTTCACATTCATTGAGGTTAGGAGCACATAACCCTCATGAAAGTGGAAAAACAAAACAAAACAAACCTTCTAATGTTCTTATCGGCAGGAACTCCTCTCTTGAATGATACTTTAAAAAAAAGACTGTGAAGGGACATTTAAACATGTTTTATTTGTCCAGTGAAATTCCATTTTTGTCATCCCCCCGCTCCTCCCGAGTGTCCCATCCTTCTCATCAGTAACTTGCCAGTCTTCTGTTCTCCACCTCCAGGATGAAAGTGATCAGAGAACACACAGCAAAGCAGACGGGGAGACGGAAGTACTACAGAGGCAGCTTCAGGAACGGGATGAAATGGTGGCGAAGCTCCAAGAACAGCTGGAGGCAGCGACAGGAAGCTTGGCAGAGGCACAGGCCCGGGTAAGGGCTCCCTGGTCTTTTTTCTTTTGTAAATCATGGACCTGCACAATGGCACGTTGGTGGTAGTCAGTGCCTCCTTGGAAGAAAGCAAAGTTCCAACTTGCCTCAAGGAGGCAGTTGTGAGACCTATATTTAAAAAGCCATCCCTGAACCCCTCTATAATGGACAACTATCAGCCAGTGTCCAACCTTCCTTTTCTGAGCATGGTCTTGGAGCGTGTGGTGGCCTCCCAACTCCAGGGGTTTCTCGATGAAACAGATTATCTAGATCCATTTCAAACTGGTTTCAGGCCTGACTATGGTCACCTTGGTGGATGACCTGCAAAGAGAGCTAGATGGGTGTGTGTGTCCCTGTTGGTTCTCCTGGGTCTCTCAGCAGGTATTCTTGACCGTAGTAATAATAATAATATAATAATAAAACTTTATTTATAACCCGCATCCATCTCCCCAAAGGGGACTCGGAGCGGCTTACAGGGGGCCGTGCCCGAACAACAAATCAGAAAAAATAACAAAAACATCAGAAAACAATAAACACAATAAAAGCAATAAACACAATAAACTAAATACATCTTAGAGAACACAACAACATAGGTGAATCTAAAACAGAAACGACAGGGCAAGCCACATGTACATATAAAATGCTTAAAAACCCGGGGGAGATAACTGGAGTCGTGTCAAAACATAAAGGGTTACATAGGGGAAGAGGTCTCACCAGAAACGGGGGCATTTGGCCCAAAGGCCAGGTGGAAAAACCAGGTTTTCAGTTGTTTTCTGAAGGATTCCAGTGAGGGGGCATTCCTAATCTCTCCCGGGAGGGAATTCCAAAGGTGGGGGGTCACAGAGGAGAAGGCTTTCTCCCTAGTGCTCACAAGCCGGGTCTGTGAGACTGGCAGGGGCGAAAGGAGGGCCTCCCCTGAGGAGCGAAGTGTACAGGCTGGTTCATGGGAGGAGAGCCGTTCACGAAGGTAGGCGGGTCCCAAACCGTTTAGGGCTTTATAGGTAATCACCTGCACCTTGAATTGGGCTCGGAAAATAAACGGCAGCCAGTGGAGCTCTTTAAACGGGGGTCGACTGCTCCCTGTAACCTGCCCCAGTTATTAATCTGGCAACCGAGCATTAGACAAGTTGAAGTTTCCGGGCCGTCTTCAAGGGAAGCCCCACGTAGAGCGCATTGCTGTAGTCCAATCTAGAGGTAACCAAGGCATGGGCCACCATGGTCAAGTCAGACTTCATGAAGTATGGTCGCAGTTGGCGCATGAGTTTTAACTGTGCGAAGGCTCTCCCAGCCACAGGCAACACCTGAGCATCAAGCGTCAGCGCTGAATCTAAGAGAACCCCCAAACTGCGGACCTGTGACTTCAGGGGGAGTGTAACCCCGTCCAGCACAGGTTGCCACCCAATACCCCGATCAGACGAGCGACTGACCTGGAGGACCTCTGTCTTATCGGGATATCGATCCTCAGCTTGTTCCTCCTCATCCAAACCGTCACCGCGGCCAGGCACTGGTCCAATATCCGAAGGGCTTCCTTGGAATCTGATGGAAAAGAGTAGTGGAGTTGGGCGTCATCTGTGTAGAGGTGGCACCGTACTCCAAAACTCCAGATGACCTTGCCCAGCGGTTTCATGTAGTATCCTTCTGGGTCCTCTCGCTGGGATGGGACTGGGACAGGGAGGCCTTGTCTTGCAGTGGCTCCGTTCCTTCCTGGAGGGCTGTACCCAGAAGGTGGTGCTGGGGGATTCCTGTTCAAACCCCCAGCCGTTGACCTGTGGGCTTCCTCGGGGTTCTGTTTTGTCCCCCATGCTGTTCAATATATACATGAAACCGCTGGGAGAGGTCATCTGGAGTTTACAATTATGGTAAACTGTATGCGGATGACACCCAACTCTCCTATGTAAGGAGAAAGAAGCTGCCCTGACCCTAATCCAGGGCCTGTTATCAATAATGGACTGGATGGGGGCAAACAAAATGAAACTTGATCCAGAACAGGCGGAGATGGTCCTTGTTGCACCCCAGCCAGAGTTGCCCTTAGCATCAACCAGGAATCCAAAAGCAGTAGTAAAACAGTTTATGGAAGAAAATACATCTAAAAAATGAAAAATCACCCAAAGGAATAAGGCAGGGGTGCCCACACTTTTTCAGCATGCGAGCTACTTAAACTAAAACCAAGTCAGAAAGATCTACCAAGAGATAACAGGGCGGAGCTGGGGAAAGAGGCGGGGCTTGGTGTGGCTTGGCTCCACCCCCTCCTCCCTCTGGCTTCAGCATTTCCACTGCTTCTCCTGGGTAGAAGAGGAGTAATGCCAAGCCAGTGGTGGCATAGATAGCCACCACTGGCTTGGCATTACCCCTTCTACTCTTGAGAAGCTGTGGAAATGCTAAAGCTGGCAGAGGGGCGGAGCTTGGCAGGGTTGGCTCGCCCCCTCCTCCTCTGGCTTTAGCATTTCCACAGCTTCTCCAGGGTACAGAAGCCAGTGATGGTAGATAGCCACCTCTGGCCATTACCCCCTTCTACTCTTGAGTGGTGGCTGGCAAAGGGGTGGAGCTTCTATGCCAAGCTTTAGCATTTCCACAGCTTCTCCAGGGTACAGAAAGGTTATGCCAAGCCAGTGGTGGCTATCTATGCCACCGCTGGCTTGGCATTATCTCTTCTACCCAGGAGAAGCAGTGGAAATGCTGAAGCCGGCGGAGGGGGCGGGGCTTGGTGGGGCTTGGCCCGGCCCTCCCCCTCTGGCTGCAGCATTTCACTGCTTTCCTGGGTAGAAAGGGTAATGCCAAGCCAGTGGTGGCATAGATAGCCACTACTGGCTTGGCATTATCCTCTCTATATCTATTCAAAGGGGGCCAGAAGTCAAGCATGTAGTAAAAATGCTAGTAAATTTCCAATGTGCTCAATAGCTTTACAATATCACTGTGGTGCAATGTCATGCAATTTACACACAATATAACAAGTAACATAAACAGATGCAGAAATCTAGGCGGAGCAACGCTCACACTCAGTCAAGTCACCCTGTAATCAGTTGGAGTTTGTCCGCCCCTCCCTCACTGGGGGCCTTGAAGCATTTCCACTGCTTCTCCTGGGTAGAAGCTTCCTCAGGGCGCTGGGACTTCTAGCCGCTCCTCCCGGTATGGTAGTAAATCAATGTTTGCCAGGGGTGGCATAGATAGCCACCACTGGCTTGGCATTTTCTTCGATGTAATCTATCGGTCTCAAGAGTGAGGAGCACCAAGGGAAATACTTAGCTGGGAAATGCTGTAAAGTTTGCACAGACACGGCGGATGGAGGATAGTAATAAAATCCATTTCCTTTCAGGCAATATGGTTTGTTTGGCAGTGGCACCTTTTCTAACCCCGTAACTTTTAGGAGCCATGTTTTTTCTAACACCCTCAAGTCGTCCCATCCAGCTGGGACCCGACCTCCCATACCGGGAGGGTCCCAAGATCGACCACCTTGGCATCAGCTACCTCGACTTTCTGAGCACCCCTGGAATAAGGAATCCAACAAGTAATCAGAAAACATAGTCAATATGTAATACCCATCCAAGCTGGTGAGGAGCGAAAACACTTCAAAAGCAATAATCCAAATGGTGCAGTAAAACAAGAATCAAAACATTTATTTATTTATTTGTTAGATTTATTGGCCGCCACTCCCAGCCAAATGGTGCAGCAAGAATCATTTATTTATTTATTTGTTAGGCGGCTTACATCAAGCACCACAATAAAACGACAAATCTACAACAGCAATAAAACCATAAGGATAAATCAATTCCTAAGAGATAACACTACAACTCAAAGGCCTGCCGGAAAGGGCCGACTTGCAGACCTTCTGAAAGGCCAACAGATTACGCAAGGCCCAAACCTCCGGGGGCAGTGCATTCCAGAGAACTAGGGTGATGATGGAGAGCGCCCTTCTCCGTGTTGAAGTTAGGTGGTATTGTTTGACATTGGGCACGGCTAGAAGGTTCCACTCTTCAGATCTAAGTGTTCTCGTGGGACGGTATGGGATTAGGCGGTCCCACAGGTACACAGGCGGTCCCTCAGGTACAAGGCCTTAAAAGTCAAGACTAACACTTTGAAGGTGATCCGGTACTCAATAGGGAGCCAGTGCAGTTCCCACAGAATTGGTGTAATGTGGCAGCTCGCAGGAGCTCCTGCGAACAACCGAGCTGCGTTCTGCACCAGCTTGTGTTTCCGGGTCACCGACAGAGGCGGGCCAATGTAGAGAGCGTGAACATGAACCCATAAAAACCAAGGCTATAACAATGTCTTAAAACATTAATCAAAACTCCCAGGAGAGAAAACATGAACTGGACATCCTTACTATTCAGCAGCATTGCATAGTCTAAAACAGACCTGGGCAATTGCTGGCCCTCCAGGTGTTTTGGACTTCAAATCACAGAAGTCCTAACAGCTGGTAAACTGGCTAAGATTTCTGGGAGTTGAAGTCCAAAACAGTTGGCCCATGCCTGTTTCATATCGTGACATGCACAGTGGATTCTTAGATAGCCAGTTAGCATCTCCATTCTCTTGGCAGCTCAGCACTTTGGAAGCGGAAGTCCAGCAGAAGGACTCGCTCCTTGAGGATCAGGCCCATCAGCACCAAGCTGAATTGCAGCGCCTTGCCGCCCAGTCAGCCCTGGAGGCGGAAATGCAGCAGGTGAGATGCCGTTGGGTGAGGGTCCCCCAAGCAGAGTTCCTGGGTGAGGCCACCAGGTGGGTCTCAAGAAGGCAGGGCAGGTGCAGAGAGCCCTGCCTTCTTGACCTAGAGAGCACCACAAACCAAAAGTCAACTCTGTGATCCTGGAAATTCCTCACCGGTAACCAAGCTGTTTCTTTGTCTCAGAATCTCAGGCTCTTGCAACGGAAGTTGGAGGAGCAAGAGGCCGCTTTGATGGGGCGAACCCAAGTGGTGGAGCTGCTGCAGCAGGAGCTGGATGCGGCTGAGGAGCAGAAGCAGGTACATTACTGCCTAGAGCAGTGTTTTTCAACCTTCTTTGAGCCACGGCACATTTTTTACATTTACAAAATCCTGGGGCACACCACCAACCAAAATGACACAAAATGACACTCTAACTTACTATATTGTACTATACTATTATACTGTAATATTGTCTTACTTTCTTTTCGCCCCGAAAAGTCCCCCTACGGCTTACTTTCGGGGTACATCTTATATAAACTAAGACATACCCTGTCGCCACGCCCACGCCGCCGCCGCCGCAACCGGCCCCATCGGCACACCTCCGCGGCACACCTTTCCGCCAGGCCTCCAAGGAAGGGAGGGGGAAGAGAGCCAGAGGCGTGGCGAAGCGGCGCGCGTCACTCTGACGCGACGCTGCCTCGCCACGCCCTGGCTCCTTTCCCCCTCCCTTCCTTGGACGAAAGAAGGGAGGGGGAAAGGAGCCAGGGCGTGGCGAGGGCACCGTGTCAGAGTGACGCGGGGCGCTGCCTCGCCACGCCCCTGGCTCCTTTCCTCCCATCCTTGAGGCCTGGCGGAAAGGTGTGCCATGAGGTGTGCTGCGGCCGATGGGCCGGTTGCGGCGGCGGCGGCGCGACGAGGTACGGCTTACTTTCGGGGTACGGCTTATATTAGCCGACCCCCCTGACACCCCTGATACGTCTTACAATCAGGGGTGTCTTACTTTCGGGGAAACACGGTATTACAAGTAATATAAATATATAATTTCAATATTGTATTATTTTTTAAAGTTTTATCTTGTATTACATTATAATAATATAAATATTATAGGTACATACAATATATTATCAGTAAAGCACAGGAGTTAATCTTGACTGTTATCATTACTCTCATAGTCAATAATGATATTTATTTATGTATTATTCAAATTCGTGAGTCGCCACTCCCGGATGGCTCGGGGCGACTTACAGAAGGCATAATGCAAACATACAACAACACAATAAAGCTATACAACAGGGAAGGGGAAAAGGGAGGGGGTATAGGGGCAAGTCACACCACTTGCTAGGTCAGACCAAGCGGGATCGTTATAAAGTCAAAAGGAGGCAGTTTGGGAGTTTCCAGACAAATACCTCGAAGCTGCTTGCCTGTGGGAGGGGGAGTAGCTCTCCCACCACGCAAAGGCCCCCCAAAAAGACTCCTGCTGGTTGATGTTACTTCCCTCTCTAGCCTAAGGCGGGCCCGGGAGGGCTCCAGCCAAAAGCTCGAGTTCCAAACGGTCCTGGACTGAGAAGTCCTCCAAGTCCTGGACCTAACAGATCTGGGTCTTTTTCCTTCAGAGAGGATGGCCGGAGGCCCGCTGGCGACCAGGGCTCCATTACTGGGACGGGGTGCTGGCTTCCCCCGGCTGCCCACAGAGGGGTCAACTGGTGGGTGCCGGCGCCTCCTCGCCTATACACCATGACTATGACAAATACTGATAATATAACAATAGAATAGCATATACTAAGGGAAAATAATAATATTATGTTAATACATAGTTCATAATAATAATATAGCCCATGAGGCTCCTTCCACGTCACGTCACAGTATCTGTGGCCCGGTAGGCCACTCGCGTACCTGTCCAGAGGCGAGCCCCGTTGTTCCTCGCATTGTGGCAGCAGTGGGCAAAGAGGCAGTAGAGCCGCGGGTAGGAGAGGAAGCCCGTGAAGGCGGCTGGACCAGCGCCAGGCCCGCCGCCAAGCTCAGCATCGTCACGCATACCCGCCACCACATCGCCTCAGACGAGGCACTTCCTCTCCACTAGCATCCCCTCAGGGAAGGCACTTCTGGTTCTGCCGCCGCCATCTTGGTGCCGGGCGGGAGTTCAATGCCACCTCGACAGGATTGGCCCGTGAGGAATAAAGGGGCATGGCTTATTCAAGACTCAAGAGGTTCCAATTTCCCACGGCACACCTGATGATCGCTCACGGCACACTAGTGTGCCGTGGCACACCGGTTGGGAAACACTGGCCTAGAGAATTGTTGGTCGCCCTCTTTCTCCCCTCTTTGGAAGTCACGCAAGCTTAAGAAAGCTCAGAGCATTCTTAAGGGCCCATCTCACCCAGCATATTCTTTTTTTAAAAATGATTACTATGGTGGCAAAGACAAGGACAGACAGACTAAAAGAGAGCTTTTATCCTGGAGCCTGCTCCCTCTTCCACATGACACCTTCTCACATATTTATTAGGCGTGGGCAATCATTGGTTCTAAATGGTTCTAAAGTAATTACAAAACTAAAGTTCTGGGGGGTGAAGACTAGGAGGCGCTGGTGCTTTGCTTCTTCAGTGTTGGTAAAGTTCTGGTGGTGAAAATTTCAGAATTATTATTTTTATTTATTTAAAACATTTATATTCCGCCCTTCTCACCCCGAAGGAGACTCAGGGCAGAGCACAGCATATATACAGCAAACATTCAGTGCCAGGGCAAGAATTCATATACGCATGCATAAACATTAAAAACATTCAAAAACAACATAATCAATTACATAGAACACTAACTATAAGATACTACAATGGTAGCATTGCCTAGCCCACATTGGACTACTTTGCTTGCAAGGAGGTCATGGGGGGCTTTGTTGATTTCAAAACCTCTTTGTTTCGCTCCTTTTCCCCAGGTTCTTCTGGGGAAATTCCAGGAGGCCGAAGCTGAGCAGGAGTCCCTGAGGGGCGCCTTGGCTGTCCAGAGGCAGGAGTCCCAAGCCCTGATGGAGCGGCTGGAGCTGGAGCTGGCTGAGAAGAAGATGGACTCCCACCGGCTACAGGAGGAGGCCCAACGGCTCTCCCAGGAAGTGGCCCTTGCTAGAGCCGTCCAGCAGAGGCATGCGGAGGAGATGGCAGAGAAGGACCAGGAAGTGGCCCGACTCCAGAGGGCGGAGCAGGATTGGCGCTTCAGATACGAGGCCCTCCAAGCCGAAAATGCGCGGCTGGGGCAGGAGGCAGAACGGGCGCAGGAGGGATCCGCAGAGGAGACTTCTGTCCTGCAAGGTCAGAAGCCAGATCTCTTAATTATTTGGGGATTGTCCTGGGTTGAATTCATGAAGTTGGACACCGCTTTTTAACTAGATCCTGAGAATGGTATCTTGGTGAGACGTTGTCTGGGGTGCCTTTTGTCATCTGCTGGGCTACAACTTGTGATCCAGCCAGTTTGTGTCTTGTGTTTAATCTCTGTTCTGTATATTTTAATATGTATTTTATAGAAATACATTTCAATATGTGTATTTATAGAATATCCATCTCCAGCGGGTAAGTTCCTGAGGTTTTAGTATTTCTGTATTTTATCTTTGACATGCAAACGGCTCACTGTCACTGTGATTGCTTCCTGTATTCTTAGGTTTTATGTATTTTATTATGCTCTTGTTTTGTGTCTTGGTTTTATGCGCTGTTGGGCTTGGCCTCATGTAAGTTGCCCCGAGTCCCCATTGGGGAGATGGTGGCGGGGTATAAATAAAGATTAATAATAATAATAACTATTATTATTATTGTAAAATCAACATAGTGATTACATAAACACTCAAACATTCTTAAGTATTGGAATTTCAGGATATTTACATGGGAAAGTGAGCAGGCTCTGCGTTAGGCTTTAGACTATTTAATATAAGCAACTATGTATATATTAACATAGACTTCGGCAGAAAACTTAAATGTTCCTCTGACTAAGCCAGGGGTCAGGAACTTTTTTGACTCAGAGAGACATGAAAGGAAAATATTTAGAAATTTATTTCAGTGAGAGCCATATAATATATATAATATATTTTAAGACTGAATTCAACTAAATGTGAGTCTATACGTACATACGATGAGAAAAGGATTCCTCCGGAAGAATGACGGGACACTTCAGACCTGGCTCTGCAAAAGTCATGCTCAGGACTCTAGGAAGGAAGAGAAGATGGAAGGAAGGGGAAGGAAAGAAAGAAAGCCAAAGGAAATAAAGGAAGGAGGGGGAGAGAAAGAAAGAAAAGAATGAACGATGGAAACGGAAAAAAGGAAAGCAGGAGAGACACAAGGAGAGGAAAAGAAAGAAGGAAATGGGAAGGGAGGAAAGGAAAGGGTGGGAAAAAGAAAGGAAAGGGAGTGAGGAAAAAGCAAAATAATGAAGTCAAAAGAAGATAAGAAAGAAGGGTGGAGAGAGAGGGAAGTGAAAAGAAAATAAGGAGAAGGAAAGGAAGACTTGGGAAAAAGAATAGAAGAGGAAGGAAGGAAAAGGGAAGGAGAATGGAGGAAAGAAGGAAGGGGAGACAAGGAGGGAAAAGGAAGGAGAGAAGGAAAGGATGAAGGGGAAAAAGAAAGGAAGGAAGAGGAATGGAGGAAAGAAGGAAGAGGAGAGAGGGAGGGAAAAGGAAGAAGGAGAAGGAAAGGGTGAAGGGGGAGAAAGGAAGGAAGGAAGAGGAAGAGGGAGAATGGAGGAAAGAAGGAAGGGGAGAGAGGCAGGGAAAAGGAAGGAGAGAAGGAAAGAATGGAAGAGGGAGGGAGGAAGAGGGAGAATGGAGGAAAGAAGGAATGGGAGAGCCAGATGCAATCATGAAAACAGCCACATCTGGCTCCCGAGCCATAGGTTTCCTACCCCTGGTTTAAGCCCATAGCTTTCCATCATACTACGCTGCATGTAGGTAACCCTGTAGTCATTATATTAGAATATACAACAGGTAATACCCAGTTACAAGCTGGGTAGATGCAGGGAACGCCATGGGTGGAGCGTATCTGGATTTCAGGAAGGCCTTCCTTCCACAAGGTCCCTCATGACCTGGCAAGGAAACCAATCCAATGTGGGCTAGGCAAAACTATATTTGGGTGGATCTGTAATTGGTTAAGCGAACGAACCCAGAGGGCAATTCTCCCCAGTGCTTCCTCTTCTTCATCCTGGAAAGAGGTGGCCCTTAGATGAAGGGTTCGAAGGCATGATCATCAAGTTAGCAGACAGGACCAAATGGGGAGGGAGAGCCAAACCTCCAGAAGACAGGAGCAGAATTCAAAATGATCTGAACAGATTAGAGAGATGATGGGCCGAAATGAAGTCCAACAGGGACAAAGGCAAGAGACTCCATTTAGGCAGGAAAAGGGAAATGGAAAGAGACATAATGGGGGACGGGGATGCCTGGCTTGAGAGCAGGACGTATGGAAAAGACCTTGGAGTCCTCGTGGGGAGGAAGGGGAACAGGAGCCAGGAGTGTGATGTGGCAGCTCAAAAAGCCAGTGGGATGTTGGCCTGCACCTAGAGGGGCCTAGTGCCTACGTCCAGGGAAGTCCTGCTCCCCATGCTCTATTCTATTCTGCCTTAGTCTGACCACGTTACCTGAAATATCACTGTGTCCAATTCTGGGCACCGCAATTAAAGGAAGATTTCGACTCTGAGCTGGAATACTGTGTCCAGAGGAAGAGGGCGACTCAAAGGATCCAGGGTCTGGAGAACAAGCCCCGTGAAGAGAGAGTGGCTTCAAGAGCTGGGCATGTTTAGCCTGCAGAAGAGAAGGCGGAGAGGAGGCAGGATGAGGGACAGGGATCAAGAGGTGAGGGGAAATAATAGGGAGGAGGGAGCAGGCTTCCTTTCTGCTGCCCTGGAGACTAGGACGCACTGGAGCCATGGCTTCAAACGACAGGAAATACAGGAGGTTCCACCTGAACACGAGGAAGAACTTTCTGACTGGGAGAGAGAGCTGTTCAGCAGTGGAACTCTCTGTCCAGGAGTCTGGTGGAGGCTCCTACTTTGGAGACTTTGAAACAGAGGCAAGATGGCCACTGAATTCAAAGTGCTGGCTTTAGCCTATAAAGCCCTAAACGGCAGTGCAGATGCACCCTTAAATGCACTCGATAGGGCTGGGGAATTCACTGCCGTGTTTCATGCCTTAGGGGAAGCTCCTGAGAAGCCCAAGGAAACGGGCAATTCACCGGCTGAATCGGAAGCCCTTCCGTCCCAAGATACCGGGCAGGATGCTGCAGTGAGTGAGGTATTCTTATTATTTCGTTTATTTGCCCCACCTTTTCTCTCCATAAGGAGACTCAAAGGTCACAGCTTCCCCCAAAAGCCCAAGGCTCAGGTCCCTGTTCTTATCTCTGCAGCCAGTTGCTGAACAGGAGGCAGCCGTCTTGCTGGCCGTGAATGCCGGGCAGCCGGAAGAACAAGAGTACAAAACCGCCACAGAGGCCACAACAGGTACCTTGCTCCTTCTTGCCTGCCTCCTTCCATTTCCTAACTTTCCTTTCTAACCTATGTTGGTTCCTTATTTCTCCCTTAAACATTGCGTCTATGTGACAGAATTCGATCAGATTTGGGGCATGTAAAAACCACAGGGGTTTTTTGTTCTGCGGAGTTCAGGGATTTGTAGTTTGGTGAGGTACTTGAGAACTCCTTATTGAAGAGCAACCTGTATCTGCAGCATCAAGAGTCCAGAAATTGTGGCCATCCAGGCACTTCCAAGACTACAAAAGCCAGGATTGTGATCTTGTTTGCTGTGTACTAATCTTGTTGTGTAAATAATAATAATAGCCCAGAAAATCAGGAGGCAGAGAGAGGGCTTCTGCAAGTGAAACGAACGGTAGAAGAAGAGAAACATGGACTGGAAGATCATGTGAAAGGCAGTCAAGAACCAACATTGAGGGAAGTCAAGAGTAGTAAACTGCTTAAAGTGCAAAAGACAAAGAATGAATACCGTAAAAACACAATCCAGAGCAGAAGAGGAAACTGGCCAAAGCTCTCTCTCTCTCTCTCTCTCTCTCTCTCTCTCTCTCTCTCTCTCTCTCTCTCTCTCCCCCTCCCCCTCCACGGGCAGTTCTTGGGAAACATTGAGAGCAAAACTGACAAGGAAAAACCTGGATGTGGCTCATAAATGGAATTTTGGTAAAGGAGACAAAGGAGGGCCTGATTCTGGCAGCCCAAGAACAAGCTTTAGAACCAAGGCCATCCAAGCCAGAATTGAAAAGTCAACAACAGATCCCAAGTGTAGACTCTGCTAGGAAGCACGCGGAACAATGAATCCCATCCTCAGCTGCTGCAAGAAGATCGCGCAGACGGACTACAAGCAGAGGCACAACACCCTTGCTCAGATGATTCATTGGAACTTGGCCGCAAACACCGTCTGCCTGAGACAAAGAACTGGTGGGATCACAAGCCTGAAAAAGTTACAGAGAATGTACGTGTCAAGCTACTCTGGGACTTCCGGATTCAGACAGACAGAGTTTTGGGGCACAAGACTCCTGACCTCACGATCGTGTTAAAAAACAAAGTATGGATCGTCGATGTTGCAATCCCAGGCGACAACAGAATTGAAGAGAAACAACTGGAAAAGCTGATGTGATATGAGGATTCAAAGATTGAATTGTAAAGACTCAGGCACAAGCCAGTTAAGGTAGTCCCAGTCGTGATCGGCACATTGGGTGCAGCGCCTCAAGACTTTGGCCTGCACTTAAACACAATCGGCACTGACAAAATTACCATCTGTCAGCTGTAAAAGGCCATCTTACTGGGATCTGCACTCATTATTCACCAATATATCACACAGTCCTAGACACTTGGGAAAGGTCCAGCGTGGGATCCAGTACAACAGCCGGCAGGATAACCTTGTCTGCTGTGTACTAATCTCATTGTGTTTATAATAATACTACTACTAATAATAATAATAATAATCCTCTCCGTTGGTGCCCCCTTGTCGTGGGGAAGAGGCTTGCGTACCCTAATTGTTGTGAGCTATGCTGGCGGTGGTATAATAGCCACTGGTAGGGCCTCCCATGCCAGACAGGTCACAAGCGAGATGTCTGACAAAGAGCATCAAAGGGCAGGATGGGCTCTCTAGCCTTTTGGCAACCATCCTAAGAGAAGGAAAACTCTGATTTCAAACCCGGGCAGATGGTGCTCGTCTAACCCTGTAAGGCCAACCGTCTAAGAGAAGGAAACTCAAACCAAATCTATGACCTGAGGACCTCGCTGCCACCGTCCAAGGTTTTTAGGCCCTGGCAGACGAACCTTTGGTTTAAAGAGTGAGGCCAGTTCTATGCACGCTGCGCTCCACCAGAAAAATCCATTGCACAGGCTCGAAGGACACATCCAACTTCCGAATCATCAAAACGCTTGTAGAAAGCCTGGGATGAGTCCTTCCTGAGTCTTCGTTCGCGAAGAAAAGCCAAGCGAAGAGAGATAATAATAGTAATAGGTCACCCAGTGTTCCCAACAAGTAAAAACTTTTTTCCAATGCTATTTTCACCATAACTGTTTATTCCATCGTTGTATGTATTCGAGTCCAGTATTTCTAGCCCTTTTTGCAAGGCGACCACATGCAATAAAATATTATCGTCTTTTCCAACATTTACTTGAACTGCTGCCCTTTTACATCTAGGAAAACCTTTCTGGCATCAGATATAACCTGTACATCATCTTGTAGAAAAATTATTTCCAGCCGTTACTCAAAGGAAACCCGTTGCCCTTGCACCTCACTGTCCCTTATTTCTGCTTTTTCCAGGGTGTGATGTTTCCGCAAAGAGGCCCGACTCCATGGGAAGCCCAGCAGAGTCAAACCAGGTAAGCATCAAAGAAAGTGGAGGCAAGGAGTTTATCTTGAGAACGGCTTCTCTGTCTCGGGTCCTTTGCAACCAATCCTCTTTACTCGGCTATTATTAGGCAGCTTAAAGGCAAGAGAGATCCTCAAATTAACTCTGAGCTTTTGCTGCTCAGCCAGGTTTTCACTATTGTGCTCTGCACGAACCTCTTCATAGGAAAAGCTGGGATTTCGATCTCTATAAATATTCTTTTCATGGGCAAGAAACCATATGTTTCCCCCCCATTTTTTGGAAGGATGTTGGAAATGCCTGTTGGGGTTTTTGCGCACAGAAGTGGCATTCCCTGATCACAAGACATGGATTTTAGTGTAGAATTGTGGCATATGTTTGTTTTCTATACAGAGGGCTTGCTTTGTGTGGAGAAAATGATATCTTCGTTGCCCCAAAAACCACAACTTTGTGCATTTTTTCATGAGGAATTTCTTTTAGGGGCCCAGATTGCCTCCACAAGTAAAAGGGCCTTCTTTCATCTACGCCAAGCAAAGCAGTTGGTGCCTTATTTACCAACAGAGGCGTTGGCTACGGTAATCCTTGCCACGGTTATGCTGAGGCTGGATAACTAACTAACTAACTAATTTTATTATTTATGAGTCGCCCTCCACAGTGTGCTCCGGGCGACTTACACAACTTGACATTTGCAGTACTAAAATATTAAAATATTAAAATGCTAAAATGCTAAAATATTGGAATAGACAGATTCCAGATCACCGATTATCACTCATGCATATGCTCTTCTGAATAGCCATGTCTTAAGTGCCGCCAGAAATGAAGGCAGATCGAGGATGGCTCTTTGGTCTGGCGGCAGAGAGTTCCACAGGACAGGGGCCGCAATGGAGAAAGATCTTTGTCTTGTGGACTCCAGATGAGCCTCTCTCGGATCTGGGACATAGAGAAGGTTCTCATAGGCTGGCCGTGGTGCCCTCAGATGGATGGGTGGTATCAGACGGTCTTTTAGGTATGTAGGACCCTGGCCCCTCAAGGCCTTAACTGTCAGGGTCAGGGTCTTATAGAGGACTCTGTGCTCGACCGGCAGCCAGTAAAGAAGGCGTTATGCGACACCTCATTGGTGTTTTTGTGAGGAGCCTGGCGGCAGCATTTTCAGCAATCTGGAGCTTGCGAGTTACTGACCGAGATAAAGCCACGTATAAGGCGTTGCAGTAATCCAGCCTTGATGTAACCGTGGCATGGATTACCGTGGCTAGCACCTCCGTTGGTAGGTAGGGCGCCAGTTGCCTCGCTTGACGTAGGTGGGAAAAGGCCCTTTTGCTCGTGGAGGCAATCTGGGCCTCCATCGTCATTTTAGAATCCAGGATGACACCGAGGCTCTTCACGGTGGAGGATTACTAGTAAAACACACAAGAGAACCAAATTGGATATTCAATGTAGTTCAATTAATGATATTGTAAGGCGTGAAATAATAGTAGAACCACCGAATATATCAAAGAAATCATATAAACAGCCCTAAATGGGCTCCTACCCTTTGTAGGTACACATAATCTGGGATATACACGAATAATCCAGTAATCCAATAGTTTTCACGGAGGTTCAATAAAGTTTAGCCGCACTGTATGGCGAATCGATAAAGACCACAGAGGTATAGAGGCGCATGAGTCCCGAGATAAGTTCCAAATAAGATAATATCCAAATGGAAGTCTAACTAGGAAAGTCTCCAGGAAATTGTCCGGGCAGCACGCTCCACAAATAATATATAGAAGAAACGCCAAATGGTGTATGTCACAAAGGGCCGACGAGATAGTCACTGCAGGGAAGTCTCCTTCCTCTTTTCGACCTGCAAAAGGTCTTTTTCAAGGCCACCACAGTGGGAAAGTCCTCGTGGCTATAGTCTGTGTTATATAGATGCGGCAAAGCGGGTCTGACAGAAATAATAATAATACATATAATCAATAATACATTCATGCATATTAGGGTTCAAAGAAGCAACCACATAAGGCAATTACACAATATATCACAACATAGTAATCAGTCAATAGATAAGCAGCACATATCTGGTGTCCATGAAATTACCTTGTCGATCAAGACATAGACTTCTATCCAAGTGGATAGGGCAAATGCAAATGCGTCAAATGCAAGGGAGAGAAGATATACACACAACATAATTCACGGAAGGTGGATGATTACATAAGAAGGGTGTTGACAGAAAGCTTTTCGTTGAGCCCCAAAGGAGGTTCGGTTTTTAAACGGACAGTCCATTTTGTTTCGGCCCGGTTCTCTTGTGTGTTTTACTAGTTGTTCGCAACCTCCCCCATTGTGTGTATATATTGAGGCTGGATTACTGCAATGCATTGTATGTGGGCTTACCTCGAGCAGCAATTTGCTATATATATATATATATATATATATATATATATATATATATATATACACACACACACACACACACACACACACACACACACACACACATACACACACACTGTTTATTTCTATTCCGCTCTTCTCACCCCGAAGGGGACTCAGTGCGGATTACAATACACATACAACAGACAGTCCCTGTCGGAAAGGCATGCAATTACACATAGACAAATACAGTGCAGTTTTTAGAAGGACTTCTTCTTTCCTGGCTGCATCATACAGGTGGGCGTCATCGGGTGTGAATGCTCCGTTGTTGTTATGTCCCTGCGTCATTGCGCCATCACGTCACAAGGGGGTGCTGTTGTTCCATCCTCATGACAGGAGCCTCTTGTTTCCACCACTTCCGCCTCTCCCTTCTCAGCCAGCCTATTTCAGACAAGTCTGTGCAAAAGTCCTTCCCCACTTTTATGGTCCCCGATTTGTTGTTAATTCACAGCTGGGCTGTTGAACTGCTTAGGTAAACAGTAGACAGGGCTTGCAGCTGGCGTCTAACTCAGCCCGGGATTCGATCCTGCAATCTTCAGATCTTCAGATTGCCAGCACAGCTGTTGTTACCGCTGTGCTATCTCTCCGGCCCCAAGATCCAAATTGTGCTAAATGCGGCCACTCGACCCCTCACAAAAACATCAATGAGGTGCCATATAACGCTGTCTCTGCAGCGCTTGCATTGGCTGCCGGTTGAACACGGAGTCCTCTATAAGACCCTGGTCCTAGCATTCAAGGCCTTTCGAGGTCAGAGTCCTTCATACCTAAGAGACCGTTTAATGCCACTCCACCACCAGAGACTGCCACGGTCAGCTCATGAGAATGTTCTCTATGTCCCTGGCCCTCGAGAGGTTCGTTTGGAGTCCACAAGACAGAGATCCTTCTCAATCGCAGCCCCAAACTTGTGGAGCTCCCTACCGCCAGACCAAAGAGCCACTCCCGATCTACATACATTTTTAGGGGCACATAAGACATGGCTCTTTAGAAGAGGCTATGATTGTCAAGTAACAAGCGGTGACTATGTAACCTGTTTATTTTAGTCGCCTAGAGCACCTTGGTGGAGGGCGACTCATAAGAAATTATGTTGAGTTGAGTTGAAAGAGCCTTCCCTCCCATTTCCATCACCAGAGTTTTCCAGAGTTATGTTTATTCAAAGCTTAGACTATAGGCCAGGGGTCGAGAACCTTTTTGACTCAGAGCCATGAAAGCAACGTATTTGGAAATTTATTTCACTCAGAGCCATATAATAAGGCGTGCGGAATTTGCAGGGCCTTCACCCCGCAAACTAGGAAAAACCATGAGCTCCGACTCAAAGCGGCTCTCTACAAACAAGCCCTCTTGCCTTCCACCCCTCCCCACCAGTTTTCAGAGGCCTGCATCTGTGGCAAGCCTCTATAGCAAGCATCCTCACAACCTCTGAGGATGCTTGCCACAGATGCAGGCGAAACGTCAGGAGAGAATGCTTCTAGAACATGGCCATACAGCCTGAAAAACCTACAACAACCCACAAACACTTTGCCCACAACCCTTTCCGAATTCCATGAGAGAGCAAGGACATCCTCCTTGCCTTGATCTACCTGGCAAAAGAGAAATGCTTTCCCATAGTAACTCCCTTCTTCTCCAACCACTGGATTTCTCTCCTTGCTCAGATGTCCGGAGGTTGTAACCTTGCCAGGCGGCTTCTCGTGCCAACGACAGGTCCACTTAGCAGAAGGCTCCTTTAGCCTTTAAGACCAAGCCTCAGACAAGGAGATTTGAAATCGGAATGACAACAGATCCGTGGGCAGAGTTGATTGTGTCGACTCAGAAACACTAATCCTGGGGATTACGTCCTTAGCTTGGGCAGTCGCTTTCGGGGAAAAATAAAGTGACACTATATGACATGATTTGTGTTCCTGGGTTATCCATGTCACTTCCTAACTGGTTCTGTTTTTAAAAACATGGGAAAGGTTTATTAAGCTGCAAATACGTTGTTTTTGCAAGACATCCTGCTGTCGCACATTTTGCTATACTTTCCCAAGGAATATCTCATAGAGCAAGGGTGGGCAATTATTTTTTCCAAGGGGCCACAGCGTCCCTACATCACGGTTTTTCACTTATTGCGGGAGGTCCTGGAACCTAACCCCAGCAATAAGTGAGGGAACACTGTATAACCGATTAATGGAGACTCATGGAACAATTGGACGATGCGACGGAAAATGATTTTAATGATGAGACGCTGAGGACTTTATGGTTTTAATTGTTTTATTGCTTTTATATGGTTTATATTACCGTATTTTCTGGCGTATAAGACTACTTTTTAACCCAAGAAAATCTTCTCAAAAGTCAGGGGCCGTCTTATAGGCTGGGAGTCGTCTTATAGACCGGGTGCTGAAACTTCCAATCCGGATTAGAGAATCAGTGGTTGCCGCCCCACAACAAGAATATGAAGACACAGTGTTCCCTTGCTACTTTGCGGTTCACTTTTCGTGGACTCGCTGTTTTGCGGGTTTTCAATAAATAAAGTAATGTATATATTTACACTGGAGCTCTGCCTCTCCTTGCCATGTGCATCATGGGAAATGCCAGCCTGGGAAGCCACCTCCTGCAGGCGCCCCACTCGCCCAGCTCCTCCTCGCCTGCTTTCTCCTCCTCCTCACTCTCCCCTGCAGATGGGAACTCTTCCGGATTGAAAATGGGAGAAGGGAGGGAAGGAAGGGAAGGATGATGGACAGATCTAGAGGAGTGAATGGCAGGTGGGTTAGGAGGGAGGTTTGGGAGGAGGGGAGACCTGCGTGATGGTATGAGACCAACCCGGTGCAGGGAAAGAAAGGTGGGAGAGGCGTTAAGCTCCCTAAAAAGATTGTGTGTGTATATATACAGAGAGAGAGAGAGAGAGAGAGAGAGCGTCCCTACTTCACGGATTTTCACTTTTCGTGGGTGGTCCTAGAATGTAACACCCGCAATAAGTGAGGGAACACTGTATATGGTTCTGAACAGCTGGGAAGTTTTCACACATTTGTGGTTTGGGGGTAAATGGGGGGGGGGAGAGGGAGTCAGAACCACTGAAAGTCCTGGCCCATCCTGACCCCTGAAAGTCCTGACCCATGTCCAGTGGCCCCATCCAGGCTCTGCTTTGCCCTTCCTTCCTCTATAGCAGTGATTTTCAACCTTTTTTGAGCCGCGGCACATTTTTTGCATTTACAAAATCCTGAGGCACACCACCAACCAAAATGACACAAAATGACACTCTGTCATCTTACTAACTGTCATCCTCCCCCCTCGTGATGGCGCTGCTTCCACCAAACCCCCCTCCCGCCCCCGGGAGGTCCACGCGCAGGAGGCCCATCACCGTCCCGTGGGGGAGGGCTGCGCTGAGTGGCCGAAACACACGCCCCCCCCCCCTGCGCGTCCCTTCGGCTTCCCTGCTGTTGCCTTGGGGCCAGATCGGGAAGGAACCAAGCTGGGCTGTGGAGCTGTGCATCCCGGCCTCTGCAGCGAACACAGAGCCCAGCCAGGAGAGACCAGGAGATGAGGGGTGGCTCCCCTTCCCCAGCGCAGAGGGGCTAGAGGGCAGAAAACCTCGCCTTGAGCCTCCGGAAGCAGGGTCGGATAGGGGCAGCTCCCGCGGACTCCTCCTCCCTCTCCTCCTCCTTGCTGCCAGAGGGGAGGAGGGCAGAAGAGTGCCCAGGAGCCTGGAAGCAGGAGGAGCCGCAGCCCGGCCAGGTAGCCCTTGACGTGCAGAGGCAGGGAAGGAAAGAAGGGAAGGAGAGAGAGAGAGGAGGGAGGGAGGGAGGAAAGTTCTGGATGCCGAGGGCTCTCCCTGACTGTGGTCAGGCTGGCTGGCATTGCTGCTTCGACCAGGAAAGCCTCATTTCCCCTGCCTGAAGTTTCCTGCTAGGCTCTCTCTCTCTCGCTCTCTTCCTCTCTCTCTCTACTGTAATTTCCCACGGCATACCTGATGACAGCTCACGGCACACTAGTGTGCCGCAGCACACCGGTTGGGAACCACTGCTCTATAGCAAGCATGGGCAAACTTTGACCCTTGGGGTGTTTAGAACTTCACGATAAGTTAAACATGACACTTTCCCTGAGAAGTACAGAATTAGGTATGCTATGGAAAAGGAAGTCACACCAAATAATCCCAGCTATTTTTAATGGTGTGCATGTTGTGTATCGAGAGATGTTTGTCTGCAGGGAGTGACGCTTTTCTTGCCTCCTTTCAGGCCCATGTGCTCAGCAGCCCTGAGGATCCACCGCTTGCCACTGAGAATGGGCAGCCTGACATTTTGGAATACCTCACTGCAAAGAAGCAAAGGGACCTATCGGTGCTGCTGCTCGAGCTCCAAGAGGCCCAGGAGGAAATAGCCTTTCTCAAGGGGCAGCTCCAGGACGCCCCACATTTGGACCCAGATGGGGCTGAGGAGTCAATGGGACAGTCTCAGGCTGAGGAAGAGGAGAATGACAGAGGGGAAGGCGTTGAAGGGGCTGTGGGGTCCACCCGGAGCAATTCCAGTAGTAGTTCGCTGGTTGCGGTAGACATCCAGGAAGATGGCCTCTCCACAGAAGAGAGGGAAGCAGCCCAGGAACTTGCACCTACCTCTGTTTTTCACACTGAAATTGATGAGCTGCAGAGAAGGCAGCAGGAGACAGAAGAACAGCACAAGAGGAAATTGGAAGAGAAACTGGAGGAAACCCAGAGGCTGCAGCAGCAATTGGAAGTAGAAGAGCAGCACAAGAGGACCTTGGAAGAGAAAGAGGAAGAAATCCGGAGGCTGAAGCAGCAGATAGAGGACTCCGGCGGGGCTTTGCAGGATATTCACGCAGAGAAAGGCAGAATGGAGGAGCAAATGAAGCAGCTGGAGGGTGACTTGGCCGATTCTGAGAAGCGGAGGTTCTCCGACTATGAGAGTGGGGTCTCCAGGCTGGGCCTGCTGACAGAGGAAATCCAGAGCCTGCAAAACGAGGCCAGCTCCAAAGAGGTGAAAATTGCTGCTCTGCAGAAGGACCTGGACGAGGCCCAGCGCCTCCTCACGGAACAAGACCTGCTCACGAAAAGCTTGAAGGACCAACTCGAGAGGCAGGAGCAGGAAAGGCAGGCGCTGGCAGGGCAGCTGCAGGAGGGGGAAAGGAAGGCCGAGGAACTCTCTGAAAGCCTCACCTCAAAGGGGCAGGAGGTTTCCAAGTTGGAGGGGCTCCTCTCGGAAAGCTCAGCAGAGATTGGGCGTCTCCGGCAGGAAGTGGCGGAGCGGGAGGAGCGCATGGAGGAAGTCAGCCACGGCATGTCAGACCGAATGGTCCAGTTGAATGAGGAGAAGTTCATGTTGGGGAAAGAGCTGAAGAGCATGACGGAAAGGCTGAGCCAGTACATGCAAGAAAAGGTGACCAGAGACCAGGGCGTAGGGACGGAGGAAGAAGAGAAGGAAGAGAAAGAGAAGGAGGAGGAAGAGGAACCACTTGAGCAACATCCAGAGGGACTCCCATCTGCCAGCCAGGAGGTAGCCAAACTGAGGAAGGAGAATAAGCTGGTGAGGAAGAAGCTCCAAGCCGCCCTCCTCAGCAGGAAGGAGCTGCTTGGTAAAGTCCGTCTGCTGGAGAAGGAGCTGGAAGGCAAGAGGGAAGCAGCGGCAGAGCCTGGGACAAAATCTCCAGCAATCCAGCAGAACAAAGACCACAAGGATCCCAATGAGAACAATGGAAATGTAGAAGGAGATGGACACCCTTCAAGGCAAGTCAGGTCTGCCTCTGTCGGCCATTTGGCCCCCACAAAGGAGTCTGAGTTGCAAGACATCTTGAAGGAGAAAGAGTCTGAAGTGATGGGGCTGCAAGCAGCGGTTGCAGGGCTGCAGGAGAGTTTGCGGGAGAAGGACCTACTTGTTGTCACTCTGCGGGATGAACTTGAGGGCCACAGTTTGGCCTCTAAGGAGCAGAACCCTGTGGATCCAGATGGCACAGCTGACCTGCTGCCTGAGGTTGGTGGCGCTGCAGTCACTGCAGGACTACAGGAGGGTGAGCTGAGGGCCAGCCTCGAAGAGAAGATCTGTGCTCTGGAACAGGAGAGAGAACAGTTGCAGAAGAAGCTCCAGGAGGTCCTGGCCTCCCGCAAGGACACCCTCAAGAAGGCCCAGGAAAAGGACCGTCACCACCGGGAGCAGGTCAAGCAGCACAAGGATGACTTCAGTCTCCTCCGGGAAGAGTTTGAGCAGCAAGGAAAGGAGAAGGAGAACCTTCAGGATCAGATCCAGGCCCTGCGCAAGGCTCTGGAGGACTCCACTCCTCCTCAAAGCGAACCAACATCTGACGTTATCCAAGAGTCTGGCTGGGAGGTTCCTGAAGTGTCTGAAAGGCACTACTCAGCAGATGAAGATTCAGCCACAGAGCAGCTCAAGGCAGAGCTTGAGCAATTCAGGACTGAGAAAGGAAAGCTGGAGGCCCATATTCACTGCCTAGAAGGGGAGCTGCAGAGCAAGTCGGAGGCAATGCTGCAGCTCCAGGAAGAAGCCAAAGAGTTGCTTGCTGAGGTGGAGGTAGCAAAGGCAGACTGCCATCGAGCAGAAGACGCCGTTGAGCATCTCCAACAGGAGCTGAAGGAGAGCCAGGCAGAGGCAGCCCAGCAGGAGAGGCTGAGGCTCCAAGAGATTGATCTCAAGGAGCAAAAGAACATTGCCAGCAAGGAAGAAATAGCGGCACTGAACTCCCAGCTTGCCGAGAAAGAGGAATCTCGGTGTCAGCTCCAGTCAGAGTTGCAGGAAAAAGAGGGCACCATCCAAGCCCTGCAAGGGCAGCTGGAGAGGCAGAGTGAAGAACTAGCCCAACGGCTAAAAGTCGAATCAGCCGAAGCGCAGCAAAAAGCGGCTGAAGAAGCTGCTGAGAGCCAGTCCATTGCTCAGCTGCAACGGAAGCTACAGGCTGCTCTCATTTCCAGGAAAGACATCTTGAAAGAGAGCAAGTTGCTGAAGGAGGAGCTGGGCAGCACCAAGGCTGCTCTGGAAAGCGCCTCTCTCCGCTTGTCAGAGGCTGAGGGCCAGGCCACTGAGCTAGCAAAGGAGAAGAAGACACTTCTGGAGAAGCTGTCAGACCTTGGAGAAGAGCGGAAGAAACTCATAGTGGAGGTGGACAAGGCCTTGGTGGAGAACCAAAACCTGTCTGGGTCCTGCGAGAGCCTGAAGCTGGCCCTGGAGGGGTTGACCCAGGAGAAGACACGGCTGGAGGAAGCAGTGGGCTCTCAGCAGTGCTCCCTCAACAGTGAGTTGTCCGAATGGCAGGAGAAACACCGGGAGCTTCAGAAGGAGTACGAGACCCTCTTGCAATCTTACGAAAACATCAGTGATGAGGCTGAGAGGATCCGGCGGGTGGTGGAGAGCGTCCGCCAGGAGAAGCAGGAGATTTTCATCAAACTGAAGGCTGCGGAGGCAGAGAAGAAAGAGGTGGAAGAGCGCTTGCAGGGGACTGAGCAGGAAGTGGAAGGGATGAGAGAGAAGATGAGGAAGTTTGCAAAGTCTAAGCAGCAGAAGATTCTGGAGCTGGAAGAGGAGAACGAGCGCTTGAGGGCAGAGGCCCATCCCATGGAAGGTGACCAAGGAAGGGCAGAGGAAGCAAGTACTTTGATCAGGAAAGAGCTGGAGAACTCCAAGCAGACCTGCGAGTCCCTCTCAGTTCAGCTGAAAAAACTGATGGCTGAGAAAGAAGCTCTGGAGCAGCAGGTCCAAGACATGAAGTCCTTGCAAAGTGAGGCCAAGGCAATGAGAAAGTACAGCAGAGAAGAGGAGCCATTGACAGCCAGTGAGGAAGAGTGTCCTACCATGATGTTGGTAGCACCTTTGGAGGCAACTTCGGCACCTCCAGAGTCCAGCACTGTGAGCCTTGAGACTAAGCCAGAAGCCAGTCCATCGAGTGACAAGATCAACAAGGCCATACAACGGATTGCACAGCTCGAGGAGCAGGTTGCAGAACTGGGGGAGAAGAGGAAGACGGGGGCCGAGGAGCTGAGCAGCGTCCTGTGTGATTTGGAGGCCTTAGGAGAAGAGAAAAGGAGCCTGGAGGACTCTCTGGCCACCAAAAGCCAGGAGCTGGAAGCTCTGCAGGAGAAGGTGGGCCTGGTGGAACAAGCCAGCCAGGAAATGGAGGAGCGGCTTAATGCAGCTTCAAAGCTGAAAGAAGCTCTGGGAGCTGAGAAGGACGACCTAGAGGAGCGGCTGATGAACCAACTGGCGGAGCTGAATGGGAGCATCGGGAACTACCAGCAAGACGTGGCAGACTTGCAGAACAAGAACCAGCTGCTGGAGAGCGAAATGGAGGGCCTTCGGGGGGACCTGATCCAGTTGGAGGAGGAGAAGAGGCACCTGCTGAGGGAGAAAACCCGGGTGGAATCAGACCGGAGGGAGAATGCAGAGAAGCTGAAGAGCTCCTGGAAGGGCAACAGCGGCCGGACTCAGGTGAAAGAGCTCCAGGAGCTGCTGAAGGAGAAGCAGGAGGAGGTGAGGAAACTCCAGAGGGACTGCATCAAGAACCAGGAGAAAATCAGCAGCTTGGAGAGGACTGTCAAAGCTCTGGAGTTTGTACAAAGCGAGTCTCGGAAGGAAGTAGAAGCCAGTGGGAAAAGCTTGGCCCAGGCGAGAGAGGAGACTCGTGCGGCTCAGGCCGAACTGGCCTCCTGTAGTGTCCTGTTGGATGACACCCAGAGTGAGACCGCCCGACTCCTGGCTGAAAGCCTCGGGGTGAAGGAGGAGCTGCGGGCAAGCAAGGCGGAGGCCAAAGTGCAGTTGAAGCAGAAGGAGACAGAGCTGGAGAGGCAGCTGGAGGAGGAGAAGGGCAAGCATGCCAAGGAGATGAGCAACATGGAGGAGCGGCTGGAGGCCCTGAGAAGGGATCAGGAGCGCTCAGAAGGGGAGGTGCAGGCCTTCCGGGACTCCCTACGCCGGAAGGACCTGGATGCCCAGAAACTCCAAGGCAGCCTGAACCACACGCTGGCCCAGCTGGCAGCCTTCGCTCGTAGCATGTCCTCCCTGCAGGACGACCGGGACCGAGTCATCGACGAGTCCAGGCAGTGGGAGAAGAAGTTCAGCGAGGCCATTGAGAAGAAGGAGCAAGAGCTGCGTGTCAAGGAGGAGGCTTGTGCGAACTTGGAGGAACAGGTGAAGAGAGCGGACGCCCAGGTGGAAGACCTGCAGAGACGCCTGGCCAGGTGAGAGACGGGCCAAGAATAAGCAGAGAGGGGGGCAGTTTTCATATCCCAGGGTGAACTACAAGACTATAGAGTTTGCTAGAGAAGTGTTCTCTCTACTCCCAGTATGGCTAGCCTCCAGCAGAAGTAGTCCATAGAGTTGACCTAGAACTTCCTATAGAGCAGGGCTGTCCAACTGGCGGCCCGGGGGCCGTATACGGCCCCCGAGCCCCTTCCCTACAGCCCCCTAACCCCCTGCAAGACATCAGTTTGGGTTTTTTTTCAAAAAATTGGGGGAAAATTTTGAAAAAATGAGGGTGAGGAGGGCGGGGCCGGCATGAGTGAGTAGGAGGCGGAGGGAAGCCACGTCAGATGCCCTAGGGGCGGGACTTCCCCGCCTGTTCCTCGCTTGTGCAGGGGCCTCGCGGGCTTGCGCGCCAGGGTGGGATCAGTGAGCCGCCCCCCGCCGTGTCCCTAGCTCTTGCAGTGTCGCGCCTGAAGGAAGGTAACACCCGGGCTTACCTTCCTTCAGGCGCAGCCGCTGCAAGAGCTAGGGACACGGGCGGAGGGCGGCTCGCCAATCCCCAGCCCGCCTCCCGCCCTGGCGTGCATGCCCGGCATCTTGCGCGACCCGCCTCTTTCGGCGCCTGACATCACCCCGCTGAAAAGGGGCGGGTCACGCAAGATGCCGGGCATGCGCGCCGTGAGCTTACGCAGTTTACCTTCCTTCAGGTGCGGCCGCTGCAAGAGCTAGGGACATGGCGGAGGGCGGCTTTCCGATCCCGCCCTGGCGTGCAAGCCCAGTCTCTTGCGCGACCCGCCCCTTTTCGGCTGGGCTGGGTGACGTTAGGCGTGGCGCCTGACGTCACCCCGCCGAAAAGGGGCAGGCCGTGCAGGACGCTGGGCATGCACGCCAGGGCGGGAGCGGCCACGCCCCCGCAAGCAGCCACGCCCCCACTGCAGCCACGAGCGAGCAGCCACGCCTCTGCTCCGGCCCTCAAGGTGATCAGTCATTCCCCTTGGCCCGAAGAAGTTGGACAGCCCTGCTATAGAGCCCTGCTTTTTAAACTGTGGGTCCCAATCCAAATGGGGTCCCCTTAGTTCAGTTTCGTGGTCACAACAATGATTTCAGATCGCCACCTAGTGGCTGTTTTAGACATTTACACAATTCTGTTAGCAATGTGTACTGTTTACAGTGGGCTCTGCAGGAAATGCTTTAGCTATACTCCACGAAAAGGAAATCCAGCCTCTTTAGGAGGACTTCCTGATTTATAATTTAAAAAATGCTTGATTTTTATCCTGAATTTATGCATCTTTATACATAACGTGATCACGTAAACATTTCTCAGGCGGATAGGGGCCTCAAGTGGAAGAAGTCCTATTATGGTGAACACATTACACAAATCTGAATAACTAAATTCAGAAAAGTTAGATCTGTAGGTGCAGAGAGATAACTATAGCCTTTGTTGCCTAATGAAGCTAAGGTTAGGTGCGGATATGTGTAAATTGATAATCTGAAACCAATAAATGTAGTTGTCAGTTTTCTAGCTATAGATGATTAACATTATTACTGTTGAAAAAAGGAGACATTTAAGGGAATTAGGTCTACGTGTGTTCAACAGATGTTGTTACGACACCATAGCAGATGTTGTTATGAATTCGATCAACAGTGTAGCTCATGAATGGGTAATATTTCAACTTCTAATTAATGAAGTTATTAATGCTTTTCTTTGGAAGTGATGGGAAAGGATTGGTAACCGTCGGCATCCTTTAATACTGTGAAGAGGGGGGGAGGGAGCCAGTCTGACTTCCCTTGGGGGTTGGGCAGCCACTGCAATCCCAGCCCATTAGTGGAGCCTAGTGGGGCAATCAACAGGGTTTCCATGGAGGCCCTTACCTTTTGGACATGTTCCTGTGAGAGGAGTTGCTTTTCCGAGATGGGTCAAGTTGGTTGGGAGTGAAAGAGAATGGAATTGGCCTTGGGGCTGATTCTCCTTCTTCTGCTTGCAGTTTGGAGGATAGCAAATTGGCCCAAGAGTCCAGTGCCCAGGAGGAACGCCAGCGTCACCACGAAGAGGCCAAGTCACTCCTGGAGGAGAAAGGGCGGCTTGCGTCCCAGCTTGAGGAGTCCCAGAAACTTCTGAGCAGCTCACAAAGCCAGGTCCAGAAGCAAGAGCAAGAGCTTCGGGGTCTGAATGAACAGCTCTCCTGTCTGCAGGATTCTCTGGCAAAGTTGAAGGAAGACCAGGAAGAAATGGTGAGGACAATCAAAAGCCAGGAGGCTAGTCTCCAAGACAGCCGGTTTAGGCAGGAGCAACTGGAGGCAGACCTACATGCTTCCAAAGATCTGACGGTGAGCCTCCAGGAAGAAGTGAGTGGCAAGGACCAGAAAATCGTCAGCCTCTTGTCTGCCAAAGACGAGGCAGTTTCTGCAGCTGTGTCGGAATGGCAGCAGCGACATGCGGAGGAGCTGAAGGAGTTGGAAGATCACATGGACAAAGCCGGAGAAGAGAAGTTGGCCCTAGAAATGGAGCAGAGGAAAGTTCTGGAGAAAGTGGATCTCCTCACTGGGAAGCTGAAGGACGCTCGGGAGGAGAGCCGGCAGCACAAGACCCAGCTGGATTCGTTCACCCGCTCCATGTCCTCTCTGCAGGACGACCGTGACCGCATCCTGGCAGACTACCGTCAGTTGGAGCAACGGCACCTGGCTGCCATCTTGGAGAAAGACCAGCTGATCCAGGAGGCGGCCACCGAGAACAATACTTTGAAGGAGGAACTCCGGAGCCTCCACGGCCAGATGGACGACCTACATGCGGAGAACGCCAAGTTGGGGGCCGAGCTGGTCCGCTACCGCCAGGACTTGAACCAGGTCATCTCCATCAAGGACTGCCAGCAGAAGCAGCTGCTCAAGACCCAGCTGGAGTGCATCCAGGCACTGGAGAAGGAGAAAGAGGGCTTGGAGGGTCGGTTGAGGGACTCTGAGCACGTTTCGTCCGAGCTTCGCTCATCTCTGGAGGCCCTGCGGCAGGAGAAGGAAGGCCTGGCAGCCTCTCTGTCCCAACTGCAAAGTGAGATGGCAGCTTTGCATGAAGGCGGACCCATGTTGGAACTGCAGGTACAGCTCCAGAGCAAAGAGGAGGAAGCGCAGGAGCTGAGTGGACAGCTCGCGCTTGCGCAGCAACAAGGGGCAGAACTGAAGGAGGAGCTGCAAAAGGCAGAGGCCAAGATGAAGAAGGAGCTGAAGAGTCTCCACCATGACGCTGGGCTCATGCGGAATGAGACTGAAACGGCCGAGGAGCGGGTGGCGGAGCTGGCCAAGGACCTCCTCGAAATGGAACAGAGGCTGCTCTCTGTCACGGAGGAGAACCAGGACTTAAAGGCCCAATTGGAGTCCTTCAAGAAGGCCATGAGCTCTCTCCAGGACAGCTGGGACCAGGCAAATGAGGAGCTGCAGACCACGAAGAAGAAGTATTCAATGGAACTGGAAGAGCAGCAGCTGCTGGTCCAGAGGCTTCAGGAGGAGAAGGCCCATTTTCAAGAAGAAGCAGAAAACCTGGTGAAGCACCGGGACCAGATGGCATCCAACCTGGAAGCTCTCCGGGAATTGACTGAGGAGAAGGGTCTTCTTGCCCGGCTGGAGAAGCTCGACCGACAGCTGCAGGACAAAGACGGGGAGCTCCTTCGCCTGGCCTCAGAGCTGGAGGGGGCCTCTGCCCAAGTGACCTCCTTCTCCAAGGCCATGGCCAGCCTTCAAGGGGAGAGGGACCGCCTGCTGAGTGAGCTGGACCGGGCCCGGAAAGTGGAGGAGCTCAAGCTGCAGTCGGACGCTGGAGTTTCCGCCAGTCTGGCCGAAGCATCCAGCCTCAAGAAGGCCTTGTCTTCCCTGCAGAATGACCGAGACCGGCTGGTGAGTGAGCCCTGGGGAGTGGTGGGTGGGACGGAGGGTAGAGCAGGAGCAACAGAGGCATACTGGACTGTAGCCATATTGGTTCTCTATAGCAATGTGCACCATAGCCAGTGCTATGTATGAGCTCATGGAAGAGAAAGTGCATTGGTTGCTTTGGTGAGCTTGCAAAAAGCAAATCATACTTTTATTGTTGTAGCTAATAAATCTCATATAAAGGGGAAGATAGAGAATAATTCCTATTACCGACTGTGTGTACGGCTTCTTGAGGCAGCAGAGAGAGGCTTCATGATGCTCTCTTCTCAATCAAGGGCCATCCAATCCAACATAAGAAGACACCACCCAACGCCTCCTGGCAGGGCCGTAGCCAGGATTTTGATTCCGGGGCTGACTTTGGTTCGGGGGGGGCTGAGACTGAGTGGAAGAGGGTCTACCCTAGCAAACCTTTTGTATTGTTATCCCAATAACCCCATGAATGTGGGATATAATGAGCATGGTGATCAGATCATGATATGAATAAACATAACAGTTTAAATAATGTACCAGTAAGGCCTTCTCGCGGACCACCCTGAGAATTTGGGGGGGGGGGCTGAAGCCCCCTTAGCCCCCCCCCCTGGCTACATGCCTGCCTCCTGGGAGACGGCCATTCAGACTCTGCTTCAAACCTCCCTGAGTGGGACAGTGACTTCCCTCGATCCAGACACGATACTCCCATTGATGCAGACTAGAATCACATAACCCTTAACCACAATCTTGCTTTGTTCTCCAGCTGGTGGAGTTAAAGAACCTGCAGCAGCAGTACCTCCGGGTCGGGGTGGACACGGCTGAGATGGAGCGCCTCAAGGCCCAGCTGGAGGCCCAGAGGCAAGAGGCGGAGGAGCGGACGGTGCAAGGGGCTTCCTTGCAATACGAGCTCCAGCAGCTCAGGTGAGAAGGACGTCCTTCTAGTTGCTTATAGTCTAAAGCAGGCATGAGCAAACATCAGCCCTCCCTCCAGGTGTTGTGGACTTCAACTCCCACAATTCCTAGCAGCCTGTCTCCTTGGATAGCTGAGGACAATCCAAGGATCAGCAAAGAAGAACAAGTGTTGTAGTTCTGTTTCAGAAGAAACCACCTCAGAGTGTTCCTTGCCTAAGAATACTTTGTGAAATCTGTGGTCTCACCATTAATGGACAGGGGGTTTTTTGTATCATGTCAAAAGCGACTTGAGAAACTGCAAGTCTATTCTGGTGTGAGAGAATTGGCTGTCTGCAGAGACGTTGCCCAGGGGACGCCCGATGTGTTACAATCCTGTGGGAGGCTTCTCTCATGTCCCTGCATGGCAAGATGGAGCTGACAGATGGGGGCTTACCCCATCTTGTGGGTTATAATTGCCAAACTTCAGGTCAGCAGTTCAGCCGGACTAAGGGTTTAACCCATTGCGCCATCGTGACTCCATAACTGACAGGTGACTTCAGGGCAAATGCACACAATCTATGTATCTGTCTGTCTGTCTGTCTATCCATCCATCTATCCATTCATCCATCTATCAACCCATTAATCTATCCATCTATTCATCCATCTATTCATCCATCTATTCATCGATCCATTCATTCAACTATTCACTCATCTATCCATTTATCAATTCACCCATCCGTCCATCCATCCATTCAGCTAATCATCCATCCATCTATTTATTCTCCATCCACTCATCTGTTTGGATGGGAGTTGGAGTAGATCAGGCATGGGCAAAATTCGGCCCTTCCTCCAAGTGTTTTGGACTTCAACTCCCACAATTCCTCACGGCTGGTAGGAAACACCCGGTGGGCCCAAGTTTGCCCATGCCTATCACGTAGCCACCTTGCAGAGATATTTTAACTCTTGATACCCTGCACTGGAAAGAAGTGGGACCAGACGGCCTTTAGGGGGTACCTCAAACTCTTGTGGTTTTCTCAGAGCAGAAACGGGGAAGTATGCCTCCGTGGCTAGCTCCGCTTCTCTCCATGACTTCCCACCACCACGGTTTTCCTCTGGTGTTTTGGCAGGGAGGAGAAGGCGGCCTGGGAACTGGAGGCCACATCACTCAGAGAACAGCAACAGAGGCTCCTGGCAAGAGATATTCAGGAGGCAGCGAAGGTTGACGGCCGCATCGTGGAAGAGCAGCACCAAAGACAGGTGAGCCTGGGAGGCAGGAGCTCCCCAAACCCTGGGATGTAATGGAAGTGAAGCAGAGAAGTGCGGTTGGACTTGGCAGGGTGGCCTTCCAGCTACAGCCGGGAAGGAGGGAGCTCTGAGCAAGCCTTTCCTTGCAGGCTGCAGCAGAGGTCGCGGGATCCAGGCAGACTCCTGCAAGAGATGGATCCGGCCCAGGATCCGATATAGGTGACCTCCAGGCCCAACTGAAAGGAAGCCTGAAAGAGCTGCACCAGAAGGAACTGCGCATCCAGCAGCTCAACAGCAAGGTAACCTATCCACCTGCCTCTTGCGTAAGCAAGGAATGCTAAAGGTATCAATGCAATTTGCTTCCTCTCATCCAATTAACTGACTTCAGACAGTTGTTTCTGCTTTAGTAGCGGCTCTTATCTTTATTGACATTTCATTCATTGCAATAATACTTACTCGTTAGCACAGTCGCAATGCAAGAGAGAAGAGCCAAGAGACAGGACTAATGGTGTCTGCTCTATTGATACCTCACTCATTAATTCAGTGCCCAGCCTCCTAGTCTCTTGCAACATCTTCCTTGTCTGTTCCATGCATGCTTCGTAATGCGCCACAATTTAACTCTTTCAAACAGCATGGACATTTCCCCATAGTATTTATCAAGCTTAGCTTTGGTTTGAGTGATGGTGGGTTTTTTTGCAAAAAATAATGCTTAATGAGCACACGAAATTCACTTTTTTCCATTTTCTCCTCAAATCGCGCATTATATATTATAATCGCGCACTATATTATCTAGTTTATTGTGTGCAATCTATCTATACACATCTCTCTCTCGGCATTACTTCGCGAACGAAGATTCTTAGGAAGGACTCATCCCATGCTTTTTACAAGCGCGTTGATGACTATAAAGGCCAATCTGAGATAGGCAAGTCCGGTTGCAGAAAGCGCAGCAGAAAATCTCCTTGAATGATATTGTTTCCAAGTTGCGGTTCTTTCTGCGTTGTCGTTTCTCTTCAAGACCCATTCGGCATGTCTTCTCGAAAGAGGCCACAGCATTGTGGATAGTGCGTCTCCATGCCTCCCGATGTGAGGCCAGGGTAGACCATTGTTGGTGATCAATCTGGCCGAGCCTGAGATGTTGTTTCAGGGAGTCCTTATATCTCTTTTTGGGGGCGCCTCTCTTGCGCTGACCCATGGCGAGTTCACCATAGAGTAGTATCTTTGGGAGGCGGTGGTCCTCCATCCTAGAGATGTGCCCTGCCCAGCGCAGCTGTGTTCTCAATAGCATGGCCTCAATGCTGGTGATCCCTGTTTGCTCAAGGACAGCAACATTAGTCACATAGTCGGTCCAGTGTATATTTAGGATTGTGCAAAGACAGCACTGATGAAAGCGTTCGAGGAGTCGCAGGTGTTGGCGATAGGTGACCCATGTTTCAGACCCATAGAGGGGAATAGACAGTACAATGGCTCTGTACACGCTGATTTTGGTGCTTTGCCTCAGGTGCTTGTTGTTCCAGACTATTTAGTGAAGCCTTCCGAATGCACTCTATGCCTTTGCTAATCTGTGATCTATCTCTTTGTCAATCATGGCGTCTGAAGAGATGATGCTTCCCAGGTAAGTGAACTGCTGAACGGACTTAAGCACAGATGTGCCTATGCTGACATGGGGATGCTGGTGATCTTCCTGTGGTGCGGGCTGGTAGAGGACTTCCATTTTCTTCAGGCTGACTTCCAGCCCAAATAGCTCTGCAGCTGCTGCAAAGCAGCACTATTATCTATACACATAATAAAAGTGAAAAATGTGTATGTGGCAGAGGTGTCGGCTTACACAGACAGCCTCCAGCCTCCACAATCAACTCGGCGCAGAGCCTTCTCCGTCGCGGCCCCCGTGACTTGGAACTCACTTCAAAGGTACCGTTGGTCGACTCCACTGACATTTAGCAGGCTGAGAAGCCTTCAAAGGTACTCCCTCCACTGACATTGCAGGCTACAGCGAGTGCTGTGAACATATAGCCTAAACCCTGCCAATGTCCTTCCCAAGCACTACGGCCCACCAGCCAAGGAATGCTTGCGTTCTGGGAGAACTGCATTCTAGATTTGACATATTTCCTACAACACAGGCAGGCATCCCAGGGTTCGTTGTGTGGAATTTGCATGACCCCGCCCTTAATCCCTTCCTATGGCACACAGCAAACACAGAGGAATTGATCAGAAGCTGAACAGACTGGAGGGATTGGGGGGACTGAGGCTAATTGTAAATACTGGTAGGATTTGGGGGTGACTTGGCATATGGGAGTTGTAGTTCACACTTAACCAAAGAGCACTGAACCCAGCCAACGACAGATCTAGAACCAAATTTGCCCCCAGCATGGCCAACTGTGCACACAGGCCTGGTTCAGGGAAGATTGATCACGATACTGGGAATTGTAGTTCAACCACATTGTTTTGTATTTTCTAGTGGGAGAATTCATAAAAAATCATAATCAGAGACTGGCTTTCTCCTAATAGTGTCACTAATTAACTCAATGATATTACCTGACATCCCAAAACAACAATGCCTTTTTTCCAATAACCTGGGCACCGCCGGGTACCCAGGCTAGTACAATATAAATATTCCCTCGCGGTGCTTCTGCCCAGCTTTCTCAGGTCTTTGAGGAGAAGAACTCTCTTGCGCTGCAGCTCAGAGGGAGCAGCCACGGCCTGCGCGAGAGCCAGCAGCGCTGCAGCGAGGCCCTTTCCCGGTGCGAGGCATTCGAGAAGCAGTTGCAGGAGGCGCGGATTCCGTCAAGGACCCGGGTAAGCAGATTCTGGCTTAGGGACTGGGAAAATGTTAAGGGAATTCCCCAAAGTTAGAATGGGTTAACACAGTATTTTTCAACCTTTTTTGAGCCGCGGCACATTTTTTACATTTGCAAAATCCTGGGGCACACCACCAACCAAAATGACACAAAATGACACTCTAACACAGTCATACATATAGTTAATATGTTTTTATATGTATTTATACACTCCGTGTGAAACCTGGACCTGTTTTTACAACATAGAATACAACATAGATATATATCCCACCTTGTGTGCTTCGGACTGGGTCGCCTGGGCCGACGCTGCCCTATCATCACCACCCGGCTTCAAGGCCGCTGCTCACCTTCGTTTTCCCTCAGGCAGGGAGGGAGGGAGGCGCAGGGGTAGGCTGCTCCCTTCCGAAGCTGAGAGGCAGGCCACAAAGGAAGGAAGGAAGGAAGGAAGGAAGGAAGGAAGGAAGGAAGAGCAGCCGAGGCCGAGCCCAGGCCAGGAGAGGAAGAAGGGAGGAGGCCCCGGAGCCGCCTCAGCCCCAAAGCCTCAAGGAATCCTGAGCCAGCTGAGAGTAAAACAAAGCCCAACGCTCCTCTCCGGAAGCTCTCAGCCTCCTCTGCAAGTGACCTCATCTCACAGGGAAAGGCGCCACCCGGCCCCTCCCCTCCTCAGCCTCCAACCAACTGCTTCTCCAGGCTGGCGGGGTGGTCGGTTCTTCCACGGCAAACCTGGTGATCGCTCACAGAACACTAGTGTGCCACGGCACAGCCGTTGAGAAACACTGGGTTAAGAGAAAGGAGGAGGAAGCAAAGAGGGAAGAAGGAGCAAGAAGGAATGTGGACGGATAAGGTGGTGCTAAGATGGAGTGTGTTTATATGGTTGAGAGGTGGAAAGAGATCAGAAGATGGGAGAAAGGGGAAGAACAACGAGCAGGGATTGTTTACAGAACAGAAAGAAAACAAAAGCATTTTAAGGAACAGAAAAGAGGCACAGAGGAGCAGAGGCAAGAGAAGGAAAATTGCAGACAGTTTTGATCTCTTGGCCTGTATGCATGTGCGTGTTTGCATCCATTTGAGAGTATAAAACCCATGATCCAGAGACAGTCCAATGTGGCACTTTTCTTGATGCTGCCCCTTAGTTATTCTGCAGAAGTAAACTACTACTACTTATTATTATTATTATTATACCCCACTTTATCCTGAAGGAGACTCAAAGGGGCTTAACATAAAAAGCATTAGCATACAATTTTAAAATATGCAAATATGGAAACATCAAAACAGGATTAAATATAAACGTCATGTTAAAAAAAATCCCAGTTAAAAACCATTAGAACATATTCAGAGATACTGAATTCCAGTCTCCTCAATTTCTAGTCTCTGAATTGGGACATAAAGAGGACTAGAGACACAGAGAGGGCACCATGACTTAACGCTGGCTTATTTATATAAAAACTTTGCATCCTGGGAGTTTCGGGCAGCGTACTGATCAAACAATAAGTAGACTCGTTCAAATATCTCCAAAGCTGCAAAAGAAAAACAAGATGAAAACGTAATGGATATCACAGTAGCTACTTTCCTAAAAGTTTCCGCTTCCTGGGCAAACTTCGGACTTCAACTCCCATAATTCCTAACAGCCAGTATGTAAGGAGGATGAAAGGCTCCATCTTCCTCTCTCCTGTGTGACTCAGTATGAGTATCTGCCTATGTTGTAGGTGACTCTGATGACTCCGATTGTTTGCGAGTATAAAGAAAGAGGATCTATGTATCCTGATTGTACCTTTGTATATATTGCAATCCTGAATCCGCGAGTTTACTAAACCAGTGTTTCCCAACCAGTGTGCCGTGGCACACTAGTGTGCCGTGAGCAATCATTAGGTGTGCCGTGGGAAATTGGAACCTCCAATACCCTTTCTTCCCCCTCCTGCCGAACACTTTTTCTTCTCCACTCGGGCTCCCTTCTTCCCAGCCTTGCTTTGCTCGCTTTGCCTCGCTTTGCTCTAGGGCAACATAACATAACATTGTTTGAGTCCACAGAGCTCTCTGGGTGTAGGTGAACTACAACTTCCAAACTCAAAGTCAATTCCCAAGCAAACCCTTTCAGTACTTTCTGTTGGTAATGAGAGTTCAATATGCCAAGTTTGGTTCAATTCCATTGTTGCAAGAGTTCAGGATGCTCTTTGATTGTGTGTTAACTATAAATCCCAGAAACCGTAACTCCCAAATGTCAAGGTCTGTTTTCCCCAAACTCCATCTGTGTTCACATTTGGGCATATTGAGTATTCATGCCAAGTTTGGTCCTGATCCAACATGGTTTGCTCTCTGGATATAGGTGAACTACAACTCCAAAACTCAAGGTCAATACCCACCAAACTCTTATAGTATTTTCTCTTGGTTATGCGAGTTCTGTGTGGGCAGTTTGTGTCTTTCTGCCATTCCTGCCAGGATATCTATGTTGTGTTCATCGAAACAGGCCCAGGTTTCACACTTAGTTTATAAATACATTTAAAAACATATTAACTATATTAAATCCAAATAATAAATAAATAATAAATGTATGACTGTGTTAGAGTGTCATTTTGTGTCATTTTGGTTGGTGGTGTGCCCCAGGATTTTGTAAATGTAAGAAATGTGCCACGGCTCAAAAAAGGTTGGGAAACACTGTACTAAACGCTGTGTAGATAAGGTCAGATGCTGGAATTTGGACTCTGCTGGTAGACAGGGTTGAAGTGTGTTTCTGCCGTGAAAGGACTCTGCTGTATTCTTTGCTTGCTTCTGGGACACCTGCTATTCAGCTTGCAGCGGTTCAAGGAGGTCGTGATTTGGAAACTATAAATGACTTCACGTACCAGCAAATCCCACGACACTCAAGACACTGTTGAAAAGAGGAAACGGGCCTCAGCTGGGGTCCTTCCTTAGAGCCATAACCGTGTCCTTTCTGCCCCAGGAGCCCCACTTAATGGATGCTGCGCCCGGAGCCCCCCAGGAAAGGAGCGAGCCCCCCAGAGAGAGCTACACCCCGGAGCTGCAAGAGCTGCAGGCCAAGTGAGTATCGGGGAAGAGCAGAAGGGTTAAGGTGGTGGGGAGGAAGAGGAGGGCAGGGCGGAGAGATCCAGGGCGTGAGCTACTTCACATCTGTGAAAAGATGAGGGGGAAATCCTGCCTCCCGGTCGCCTTTGCAGTGGTGGTTTGCGTGTGTTGAATGCTGTGGAGGACTGCCAATGGGAGCCGGCCCCTCTCTCCTCTCTCTGGCAGGCTCTCGGAGGCTAAGCAGCAGCAAAGCAGCGCAAAGCAGGGCCTGCTTCAGCTGGAGGAGCTTTTGCAAGAGGAGCAGGACCGGCGCCTGGCAGCCGAGGAGGCCTTCGCCGCCGCCCAGGATCACATCCGCAGGTCTGTGTTGAGTATCTCTGCGCGTCCCATGGCCCAAAGATCCCCAAAGAAGACCAAGTGTTGTGAGCTCTATTTCAGAAAAGAACACATCAAGAGTGATCTGTGCCTAAGAAAAGCCTATGAAATCTACATGTGGGGTCACCATAAGGACAGGTGACTTCAGGGCAAGTGCACAGGATCAATCAATTGATCTATCTCTCTATCCATCCATCCATTCATTCATTCATCTATTCATAATAATAATAATAATAATAAATCTTTATTTATATCCTGCTTTTCTCCCAAAACAGGACATAAAGCGACTATCCATTCATCCATCCATCCATCTATTCATCAGTCTATTCATCCATCCACATACCTATCCATCTATTCATCCATCAATCTATCAATCCATCCATTCATCCATCCATCCATGTATTCTTCCATCCATCCCGTATTCATGCATTCATCCATCTATTCATGTATCCATTTTTTTTATTTATTTCAGGATTTTACCCCGCTCTTCTCAACCCCCGAGGGGGGGGGGACTCAGAGCGGCTTACAGTAAGGCACAATTCGATGCCCACATCACAACAGCATAAAACCCCCAAACCCCACAACAATTAAAATACATTAAGATACATTAAAATACCGTTTCAACAGCATCATACACAGTCATTCCAAGTTAATACAATATTCAATCCATAAAAACATTGGCCCTCTTCATCCATTTTCAATTAAAATCCCCATCTAACATGCTGCCTAGTGCTGGTGTGCAAACGCCTGGTCCCAAAGCCAGGATTTTACCTTTTTTCCGGATGCCAGGAGGGATGAGGTGGACCGTACCTCAATAGGGAGCGCATTCCACAGGTGGGGAGCCACCACCGAGAAGGCCCTGTCCCTCGTCCCCACCAGCCGCATTTGAGAAGTCGGCGGGAGCGAGAGCAGGGCCTCCCCGGATGATCTTAGATTGCGAGGTGGGACGTAGCGGCTGATGCATTCGGACAAGTAAGCTGGGCCAGAACCGTATCCATCCATCCATGTATCCATCCATGTATCCATCCATCCATGTACTCATCCATCTATTCATGCATCCACCCATCTATTCATCCATCTATTCATCCATCCATGTATCCATCCATTTATCCATCTATTCATGCATCCACCCATCTATTCATCCATCCATGTATTCATCCATGTATTCATCTATTCATGCATCCACCCATCTATTTATCCATCCATCCATCCATCCATGTATTCATCTATTCATGCATCCATCCATCCATCCATGTATTCATGCATCCCCCCATCTATTTATCCATCCATCCATGTATTCATCCATCCATCTATTCATGCATCCATCTATCTATCCATCAATTCATCCATCCATCCTTCCATCCACCCATCTGTCTTTTCTAGAAGAGAAGAGCTTCCATTCCAAAATTAATTGTGGAGTCCCTCAATTGGCTTAAGGCGGAGCCCTTGTGTGGCCCCCTGACCTCAATTTACATCCCTTGAAGCCTCTCTCAAGGCCCCAGGCCCCAACCTTTTGTGGTTTCCCTGCAAACGCAGCCGTTTAGCTCCTTGCCTCCATAGCCGTGCTGCCCTGTTAACACCTGCCCCTCTCCAATTGGCCAAGACTTGAAACCAGAAGAGATGTGACATCCCTTCTGCTCATGTGTCAAGAAGGAAGGTGTGGAGCCCAATGGAGTTTGGGGCGAAAAGTACACCTTCATTCACTCCATCCTGGCCTAAAGCCAGTGCCTAGAAGCCAATGGATGGTGAAAGATTCAGGAGAGGGGATATTCCAAAATAGGTTTGTAAATGTCTTCGCTACATCCCTATCTATCATCTGCTTTCTCTGCTTCTCTCCGCCTTCCTGTGCCCAGGTTGGAGTCAGCTGAGTGGGCGCACTCTCTGGACACCAGCATCGACATCCCTCTCAGTCCGGAGCAGCCGCTGCTGACCGGTCCTCCGGACGGCTCCTTCAGCAAGGTAAAGGTACAGGTTTGGTCAGGATGCGAATGGCCCAACACAGGGATAGGATGGGTGATGCCTGGCTTGGAGGATCCAGCAACCTTCGAAGGCCACAAACTAGATATAAGCCGTCCTTTTTAGGGAGTTGGTTGTCTTTGGTTTGGAGAAGGTGAAGAGGGCCGTGTTGGAATATTTGAAAGGAGGTCCCGCTGAGGAGGAGAAGGGGGGCGCTTCTTCGGCTTAGAAATAGAGATGAGCACCACAGTCCCAGAGTTGGGCTTGACTAGGCTTCATGTCAGGGGAAAACCTTCACCTTTAGTTTTACTTTAATTGCACCCTCTACACTAGTTTAAATGACAAAGGTTCTTTCCTCCCACCCCGGGACATTATTCCACAGGTAAAGATAACCCACTTGTTTTACCACCACCAGATCCTCTGAAGACGCCAATAGCAACAGATGCATCCTCTCTCCTCTATTCTTGAACATCTATATGCATCTACTTGCCCAACTGGTGCGTGGTTTTGGTCTGGAGTGCCATCAGTATGCTGATGACACCCAGCTGGTGCTGAGGATGGAAGGCCGGCTGGACTCTGTACCCGATTATTTCCATCAGTGCCTGGAAGCCGTGACTGGGTGGCTACGGGCCAGCAGGTTGAAGGTGAACCTGTCGAAGACGGAGGTCCTGTGGCTGGGTCGTCCCGGGAGCTCTGCCAATAATGGACGGTGAGGTGGTTAGCCCGTCACCTCTGGTTAAAAGCCTGGGGGTCCAACTGGACCCTCTGATGACGATGGAGACTCAAGTTTCCACCGTGAGCAGAGCAGCATTTTCCCATCTGCGCCAGGTGAGGCGGCTGGCACCCTACCTTTCCGGTGACAACCTGGCCGCAGTAATCCAGCCCACGGTCATCTCGAGAGTGGACTACTGTAACACCCTTTACATTGGCCTTCCTTTGTCAGTAATCCGAAAACTGAAGATGGTGCAAAACGCTGCGGCTCGACTGCTGGCTGGAGTAACACTATCGTGCCACATCACACCAGTCCTCCAGCATTTGCACTGGCTCTTTATCGAGTACTGGATTGCCTTCAAAGTGGTGTTACCCTTTAAGGCCTTGCATGGTCTAGGGCCAGTGTACCTGAAGGACCGCCTTTCCCTCCACGTTCCCCAGAGACCACTACGGTCCATGGATCAAAACCTACTAGAGGTTCCATCACTTAAGATCTGCCACTTGTCATCGACACGGCAGCGCACCTTTTCTGTCGTAGCGCCTACCCTTTGGAACGTCCTCCCGGAGGAGGCACGAGCAATAACTGACCTACAGGCTTTTCGGAGGGCCTGTAAGACCAACCTGTTCTGTCAGGCATTCAATCTCTAAGGCTGTAATTTCTACCCTGGTCTTTATCTGTTTTTATTATGTTTTTAAGTATGTTGTGATTGTGTTGTTCGTTGCTGTGAACCACCCTGAGCCTTTTTGGGAATAGTGGTATATAAATCGAAATCATACATACATACATACATGGAAAAAGGAGCAAACGTTGCTAGATCATGTTGTCCATACCACCCAGAAACCACGCAATACTCCAGTTCTCCCTCATGTTTAGGTGGAACCTCTTCTCCTGTGGCTTGGATCTATATCTCCCCGTCGTGACCTGCCGTGTAACCCAACCTCTCCTTGTTCTTCCTCTCTCCAGACCCGAGGTGGAGGCACCGGGCTGCGCCGTGTGCTGCGCGGGCTCTTCTGCTCCCGACGGCGCCTTCCGCTCTTGGCCGGGGCCTACCTCCTCACCCTCCACCTGCTGCTCCTGCTCTGCTTCACGGGCCACTTGTGAGAAGGCGAGGCCTCTCCACCGGCGCGACAGCAAAGCCCCACCCAGCGGGTCCTGCTTGGCTGTGGATGAGCAAGAAGGAAGCCCTTGCACGCAGCGGCCATCCTTTGCGGGGTTTGCAGCCCTCCGGCCGAAACGCTCGACCCCAGACACACGGTCGGCATTGAGGGGAGTGTCCTTCCAGACTCTCCACCTTGATTTCGTTTCCCACAAAAGCGTTGGCGTTTTCACGGTTTGAACAAACCAATCAGGGTGAAATGTTTCTTCACGGTGTTTAAGTTAATTTTGGGAGGGGTTTATTTTCCCCACTAAATGTCGTTTCGTGGAAAATGGCCCATCTGGCAAAGAAGGCCTTGCGCTCCGCAGCGTGCTGGCATGCTGAAGGCCTCGTTGGCACACGTTTTGGGCAAAGGAGAGCAAGTCTGTTCCAATGCGAAGTTGCAGTAAGCCTCACGATCTCGCACTTGTGTCGGTTGAGCCGTGAAGTCTGGGAAAACTGCATCGGAAAGGGCTTACCCTCCGTGAGAAAGGCAACCTGCCTGCCAAAGCACTGTGCAAAAAGGAAGGAAACAGAATGGGGCAAAAGGCCTATGTTAAGGTCCCCCTAAAATGCAACAGGGGCCTGAATGTCCCAGAAAGGGAACACAACAGGGCTCCGGAAAGGCACTTACTTCTTCTTGGCACTGCTGCTTTGCAAAGTCCCACGTGGCCACGGCGGTTGAAGCAAGGGCTCCTTGGGAGCAAAGTGCAAGAATAAAATAAATCTTTCCAAGTTCTGCAAAGGGATAAAGGGTTGTGGGGCCGTTCTGCAGTTTGTTTGCATTTGGGGGGAGTTCTTTTCTGGGTGGAAGACTGCAGTAAGAGAGAGGAGTCTTCCTTGCTTCCTTCCTTCTGGTTTTTGGGATTTCCAGTTTAAGGTTCACCCCCTGCATTGTGGGCAGTGGGTTTCCGCCTCCTGATCCTCCGAGACCCTCTCCCTGTGCAATAAAGATAATTATTTTTCCGAAGCAACCGAGTGGGTATTGTGATTTGGGGAACAATGTCCTATCTCTCTTCCCTTTGTCGTCTCTCCTTCTGAGACAGTCTTCCTAGCCATATACTGCCCTCCTGTGGAAACATCTGAGCATTACGTACATATGTTTTGGTTCATTTTGGGGGCCCTAGCCCTGGAAAGGGTGGTTCTTCGAAGATGAAAACTTGCCAGTATTTTAAGTGGGATCATAAAGGGTATGTGTCTCAGGTTTCGTTCAGATCCATCAAGCCATGGGGGAGCCTTTGTGTTACAAACAAACATACATACACTTCCCTTTGTCATCTCTCCCCCTGAGGCAGACTTTCTAGCTATATACTGCCCTCCTGTGGTAACATCTCCGCATTACGTACATATGTATTTGTTCATTTTGGGGGCCCTAGTCCTGGAAAGGGTGGTTCTTTGAAGATGAAAACTTGCCAGTATTTTAAGTGGGATCATAAAGGGTGTGTGTCCCAGGTTTCGTTCAGATCCATCAAGCCATGGGGGAGCCTTTGTGTTACAAACAAACATACGTACACTTCCCTTTGTCCTCTCTCCCTCTGAAGCAGGTTATATGCTGCCGTCTTATGCTACCATAAGAGGGCAGCCTATAGACTGCCTCAGAGGGAGAGAGGACAAAGTCCCATGTGGCCACGGTGGTTGAGGGCTTCTGGGAGCATCTGAGCACTACATACACACATACATATTTATTAGTTTTGTGGGTCCTATCCTTGAAAAAGGGTGGTTCTTTGAAGATGAACCCCTGTCAGCATTTTAAGTGGGATCATGAAGGGTTTGTGTCCCAGGTTTTCTCTAGATCCATCAAGCCATGGGGGGAGCCTTTGAGTTACAAACAAACATACATACACTCCCTTTTGTCATCTCCCTCTGAAGCAGCTATATGCTGCCCTCTTGTGGTAACATCTGAGTACTACATACATACTTATTTGTTTTGGGGGCCTTAGCCCTGAAAAGTGTGGTTCTTTCTAGATGAAACCATGTCAGTATTTTAAGTGGGATCATAAGGGGTATGTGTCTCAGGTTTGGTCCAGATCCATCAAGCCATGTAGGAGCCTTTGTTTTACAAACATACACTTCCCTTTGTCATCTCTCCCTCTGAAGCAGCATTTCTATCTATAGGCTGCCCTCTTGTGGTAACATCTGAGTACTACATACACACATATTTATTTGTTTTGGGGGCCTTAGCCCTGAAAAGGGTGGTCCTGTCAGTATTTTAAGTGGGATCATAGGGGGTATGTGTCTCAGGTTTGGTCCCCCTCCTGCCGAACACTTACTTTTTCTTCTCCACTCGGGCTCCCTTCTCCCCAGCCTCGCTCTGCTCGCTTTGCTCACGCTGCTGCTTCTGTCGCCATTTTGATCCGAGGGGGCAGCGTGAGTGTATTCAGGAGGGGAAGGGGGAGGGAGGAAGACGTGACCCATGCGGCTGCTACTGCGCAGACCCGCCCCAAGTCTTCCTCCCTCCCCCCTCCCCTTCTAAACACGCTCACGCTGCCCCCTCGGATCAAAATGGCTGCAGAAGCGGCAGCGTGAGCAAAGCGAGGGAAAGTGAACAGAGCGAGGCTGGGAAGAAGGGAGCCCGAGTGGAGAAGAAAAAGTAAGTGTTCGGCAGGAGGGGGAAGAAAGGGCGCAAAGGGGGAGGGGAAGGAAGAGGTCTCTGTCGAAAGCTGGCATGGGCAAACTTGGACCTTCCAGGTGTTTTGGACTCCAACTCCCACCATTCCTAGCAGCCTCGGGCTCTTTTCATTTTTCCCCCTCAGCTACTTAAGCAGGAAAGGGCCTCAGGCTGTTAGGAATGGTGGGAGTTGGAGTCCAAAGCACCCAGAGGGCCAAAGTTTTCCCATGCCTGTTTTCCCATGCCTTTAACATAACATAACATTGTTTGAGTTCACAGTGCTCTCTGTTTTAGGGACCTTAAAGTGGCGAGCCTCCTTCCAACATTGTGATTCTGGATAGAAAACAAACAACAACATAACATTGTTTGAGTCCACAGTGCTCTCTAGGTGTAGGTGAACTACAACTTCCAAACTCAAGGTCAATTCCCAAGCAAACCCTTTCAGTGCTTTCTGTTGGTAATGAGAGGTCAATATGCCAAGTTTGGTTCAATTTTTTGCTGCAAGAGTTCAGGATGTTCTTTGATTGTGTGTTAACTATAAATCCCAGAAACTGTAACTCCCAAATGTCAAGGTCTATTTTCCCCAAATTCTATCAGTGTTCACATTTGGGCATATTGAGTATTCATGTCAAGTTTGGTCCTGATCCAACATTGTTTGAGTCCACAGTGCTCTCTGGATATAGGTGAACTACAACTCCAAAACTCAAGGTCAATGCCCACCAAACTCTTATAGTATTTTCTCTTGGTTATGGGAGTTCTGTGTGGGAAGTTTGATTCCATTCCATCATTGGTGGAATTCAGAATGCTCTTTGATTACAGGTGAACTATAACTTCCAGCAACTACAACTCAGAGGGAGGGAGCGCACAGGCAGAAAAGCAAACATCACAGGGAAGCATGTCTGTGTAGGAGGATGAACATGAACTTCCTGACTGAGAGCTGTTCAGCAGTGGAACTCTCTGCCTCAGAGTGTGCTTCCATCTGGCTGGTCTCTGTGTTCACCGAAACAGGCCCAGGTTTCACATTGAGTGTATAAATACATTTAACAACATATTAACTATCTGTATTACTGTGTTAGAGTGTCATTTTGTGTCATTTTGGTTGGTGGTGTGCCCCAGGATTTTGTACATGTAAAAAAATGTGCCGCGGCTCAAAAAAGGTTGAAAAACACTGTTCTAGAGCAGTGCTGTCCAACATCTACTGGACCAGGGGCCTGATTGCCGGTTACTGATGACTTGGGGGGCCGAAGGGTCTGGCCCCGGCCCCGCCCCTCCCCGGCTCCGCCCTCTCCCCGGCTCCGCCCCCCATACTCAATATGCCCAAATGTGAACACTGGTGGATATGGGGGGAAATAGACCTTGACATTTGGGAGTTGTAGTTGCTGGGATTAGTAGTTCGCCTACAATCAAAGAGCATTCTAAACCCCACCAATGATGGAATTAACCAATCTTGGCACACAGAACTCCCATGACCAACAGGAAATACTGGAAGGCTTTGGTGGGCATTGACCTTGAGTTGTGGAGTTGTAGTTCACCTCCATCCAGAGAGCACTGTGGACTCAAATAATGATGGATCTGGACCAAACTTGGCATGAATACTCAATATGCCCAAATGTGAACACAGATGGAGTTGTGGGAAAATAGACCTTGACATTTGAGAATTACAGTTTCTGGTATTTATAGTTAACACACAATCAAAGAGCATCCTGAACTCTTGCAACAATGGAATTTAACCAAACTTGGCATATTGAACTCTCATTACCAACAGAAAATACTGAAAGGGTTTGCTTGGGAACTGACCTTGAATTTTGGAGTTGTAGTTCACCTACATCCAGAGAGCACAATGTTGGATCAGGACCAAACTTGGCATGAATACTCAATATGCCCAAATATGAACAGGAGAAGGAAGGAAGGAGGGGAAGAAGAGAAGGATGGAGGGAGGAAAGGGAGGAGGGAAAGTGAGAAGGAAGAAAAGATAAACGAGTGGCAGGAAAGAAAGGAAGGAAGGTGAAAGGGCCAAGGAGGGAGGGAGAACAGTTGAAAGGAAGGACGAAAGGGTGGATGGGTGGAAGGAAGGAAGGAAGGAGAAAGAGAGGAGGAAGAAGGGAGGGAGGGAGGAGGAAAGGGTGGATGGATGGAAGGAAAGAAGGTGAAAGAGGGAGGAAAGAAGGAAGGAAGAAAAGAGGAAAGAGTGGAAGGAAAGGAAGGGAGGAAGGAGAAAGAGAGGGAAGGGGGCGGAAAGCAGGCCGGGCGGCAGTTGGGGCTCCTGAGGTGGCGGCGGAGGAGGCGGGAGCGCCGCCGCGAACTGGGCCAGGCCTCCGCGGCCAGGCCTCCGCGAACTGGGCCAGGCCGCCGCGGCCAGGCCTCCGCAGCCGCAGCCAAGCCTTCGCAGCTGCAGCAGGCACTGCGGCTGCTGCTAGGGGTGCGCGGCCGCCGCCAGGCCTCTGCCGCTAGGCCTCCGCCGCTGGCGCGAGTGCGCCAGTGCGCCTGCGCAGGTGAGAGTGCGCCTGCGCCGGCGAGAGTGCGCCTGTGCCAGCGAGAGAGCGCCTGCACCGGCGCGAGTGCGACTGCGCCGGCGTGAGCGCCGATTGGCGGGGAGGGAGAGAGTAGGAGGGAGCCTGCTCCTCCTCCCAGCCCCGCCCCTCTGCAAAAAATTTTTTTAAAAAATAAAAATTTAAAAAAAAACAGCCGATTTCTTTTTAAAAGGGTAGGGGGCCGTAGGGAAGGTACTGGGGGGCCGGATCCGCCCCGCGGGCCGCCAGTTGGACAGCCCTGCTCTAGAGCATGGCTATGCAAACCAAAAACAACCCAGCCGGTAGGCTGTTAGGAATCGTGGGAGCTGGAGTCCAAAACACCTGGAGGGAGGGCTGAAGTTTGCCCATGCCTGATCTAAGGAGAAGGCTTAAATTCCTTCAAAGCCCCAGGCCCCATCTCATTGTGGTAACTAAGCTGGGCAAGCCCTGGTTAATGTTTGGGTGGGAGACCACCAGTGACTATCCAGTGATAGATATTTACACGCAAAAAACCGGCAAATCTACCTCTGAGGATTCAAAATGAAAGGAAACCTGATGGAACCCGTGAGCTCGCCATAAGTCAATAAGAGACTTGAAGGTATGCGCTAGGGTTGTGCAATTTTTTGTTAGTCATAAGTTGTGTCAAATTCGTTACATCCGTACTGAGGACATGATTTCCATCAAAAGCCAAAAACTTAAGAATTGAAACTCACCCAATCAATACTTTTTTGTTTGAATTTTAAATGAATGGCCTCTTGCCATGAGGAGAGGGAAGCAGCAAGGAGGAAGCAGAGTTTGCTGGGAAAGAAACTGAGAAAGCACAGTACTCTGGGAAATGTAGTTTGGGAAAGTGTTGAATTTACCTTTCCTGGGCAAGGTGATTGAGAGGGCCGTAGCGGGCCAGCTGCAGCAGTTCCTAAATGACACAGCTGGATTAGATCCCTACCAGTCCGGCTTCCGTATTGGACATGGGACACTGTGCTGGTCGCCATCACAGACCAGCTCCGCTGCCAACTGGATCAAGGGGGATCAACGCTGCTCATGTTATTAGCTCTCACGGCAGCTTTTGATACAGTCGACCACGCATTACTAACCCACCATCTGGCCGTGACAGGGGTTAGGGGGACTGCCCTTTCTCCTTGATCGGGGCCAGCGAGTGGAGAGGGGAGGTATGGTTTCTCAGAGACTCTCACTAAGTTGTGGGGTCCCTCAGGGAGCCATTCTCTCCCCTGTATTATTCAACATCTACATGCACCCTCTTGCCAAGTTGGTGCGGAGCTTTGGTCTGGAGTGTCATCAATATGCCGATGACACCCAGCTGGTGCTGAGGATGGACGGCCAACCGGACTCTGTACCCAACTGTTTCCAACAATGCCTTGAAGCTGTGACTGGTTGGCTACGAGCCAGTCGGTTGAGAGTGAACCCGTCGAAGATGGAGATCCTCTGGTTGGGTCACCCGGGTGGGTGTGAGCTCCGGCTGCCGGCTTTAGACGGCGAGGCATTACGCCCGTCGTCTTTAGTAAAGAGCCTGGGTGTCCAGTTGGACCCACTGCTGAAGGTGGAGGCTCAGGTCTCCACCGTCAGCAGATCTGCCTTTTACCACCTGCGGCAAGCTAGGCAGCTGGCGCCCTACCTCTCTGGAATTGACCTAGCCACGGTAATCCAGGCAACGGTCATCTCGAGGCTAGAATACTGTAACGCCCTTTACATTGGTCTTCCTTTGGCGGTCATCCAGAAGCTCAAACTGGTGCAGAACGCAGCAGCGAGACTCTTGGCTGGAGTACCGGCCAGGGATCAAATTACTCCAACCTTGCACTGGTTACCAATTGATTGCAAACTGGTTTTACCTTTAAGGCCTTGCATGGTCTGGGGCCGGTGTACCTAAGGGACCGTCTACTCCCATATGTTCCCCAGAGACCCCTCCGCTCAGAAGCCCTCAAACTCCTTCAGATTCCGCCCTTGCGAACTATTTGTCTGTCATCAACCAGACAGAGAACTTTCTCTGTGGCAGCACCATGCTTGTGGAATAGTTTACCACCTGAAGTGCGAGCAATCAGCGAGTTGCCGGCTTTCCGGAAAGCGTGCAAAACGGCACTGTTCCGGCAGGCATTCAATCTATAAGCATCCCTGGTTGGCGGATTATTGTGGAAACTGTTTTATTTTATTGTTTTTATGTGCACTGTTTTTGTTGTTCGATATGCTGTAAACCATCCTGAGCCAAATGGAAAGGACACTATACAAGTCGAAATAATAAATAAATAAATAAATAAATAATACATACATACATACACACATAAATAAAGCAAGGAGCCCTATGCCAGAGAATGCAAAAGGTCCTGCCCGGACTACATTTCTCCAAATTCTGCTCAGGCTGTTAGGAATTGTGGGAGTTGAAGTCCAAAGCACCTGGAAGGAGGGCTGAAGTTTGCCCATGCCTGATATAGACTCCCACCCCCAAATGCAGTCTTGGGTTGCATGGGTGGTGTTTCAAGGTTGTGGGAATCTGACGGTTGCAGAAATGTACTTTGTGCATGCTCAGGATAGAACTTGGCCAATGCAATTTGTTTCTGGACTAAACCTTGACCTTGATTGTCGCAATGCAAAGGATGTAGAGTTGTTCTCAAGTCTGGCGGAGGTAAAAACAAACCCTTTCCACTTCATTTGTGGTTGCAACATCAGTATGCCATGCGGCCTAGCCATGCGCTCTATGCTCCCAAAAGTATCCAAGTCCCTTTTGTCAGGTTGCATTGTTCATCATGCATCTGTTGTGATAGATTTGCCCAAATTGTAGCCATGGGGAAGGTATTTGGCGTTCCTCTGTCCCTCTTGCAGGCGCCTTATTTCCAGGTCCATGTTTCTGCGACACAGGCTTCGCATGCAGGAAATGAGCAATTTGGGTGAAGCTGAAACAGGAACTTGGGTGAGACTCGCTTCGCAGCAGAAACGGAGGTCCCAGTAAACAACGACCGTTCTGTGGAAGCAAGGCCCCCCAAACAAGGTACCCAGCATTGTTAATTTGAGAGAGTGGCATTGGGTTGACAGCAGAGGGTTGCCATTTGTAAGGCAGGGTGGTTGGTTGCTCTTGAATGGTCATTCTTTATGGATGTTAAGAATGCTTTCCTCCCTTTACGGTGCTTTCCTCCCTGGCTGTGGAGCTGGGCCCCAAATGTGGCCCCAAAAACGCAGGTGAAGGTGCCACGTGGGGGAGAAACAGGGTTGGCCCTTCTGTGGCCATTTCCAACAGAGATTTCCAATGATATACACTGGACCAACCAAGCTTTCGTGGTAAGCGGGCCATGAATCAAAGCCAAAAGGCGGGAGTCCTTCAATGTCCCTTCCAGTCCGGCTTCCGTATGGGGCACAGGACGGAGATTGTCCTGGTCGCCATCACAGACCAGCTATGTTGCCAACTTGACCAAGGTGGATCGGCACTGGTGTTATTGGACCTCACAGCAGTGTTTGATACAGTCGATTACGATCTTTTGACACACCGCCTTGCCGTGGCTGGAGTGAGGGGGGCAGCCTTGAATTGGCTGTCCTCTTTCCTCCACAATTGAAAACAGCGAGTGCAAGGGGGAGAGTTGGCCTCTGGGGGTTCCCCCCTTACTTTGTGGGGTCCCTCAGGGAGCCATCCTCTCCCCTCTGTTATTCAACATCTACATGCGACCACTCGCTCAGCTGGTACGTAGCTTTGGGCTTGAGTGCCATCAGTACGCTGATGACACTCAGCTCATTCTGAGGATGGATGGCCGGCCGGACTCCATACCCAATAATTTCCATCTGTGCCTCGAAGCCGTTACTAGATGGCTGCGAGCTAGCAGGTTGAAGGTGAATCCAGCGAAGACGGAAATCCTTTGGCTGGGCCGTCCGGGCGATAGGGTTATCCATGTGCCGACCCTGGATGGCGTGGCATTACGCCTGGTGCCATTAGTAAAAAGCCTGGGTGTCCATTTGGGCCCTCTACTGTCAATGGAGGCCCAAATCTCCACTGTCAGTACAATCGCCTTCTTCCACCTGCAACAGGCAAGGCATCTGGCTCCCTATCTGTCCCGCAGCGACCTAACCACGGTGATCCAGGCCACGGTCATCTCAAGACTTGACTACTGTAATGCTCTTTACATTGGCCTACCCTTGACAGTGATCCGGAAACTTAAACTAGTGCAGAACGCCGCAACCCGACTGCTCGCAGGGGAACCTGCGAGTTGTCGTATTACACCAGTTCTCCAGGGTCTGCACTGGTTGCCTATTGAACACCAGATCACCTTCAAGGTATTAGTCTTGACTTTTAAGGCCTTGTATGGTCTGGGGCCAGTGTACTTGAGGGATCGTCTGTTCCCATATAACCCCCCGAGATCTCTAAGGTCTGAGGATCAGAACCTCTTAGACATCCCTAGTATGAAATCGCTGTTTGACATCAACCCGCCGAAGGGCATTTTCCATCGTCGCCCCGGTCTTATGGAATGCCTTGTCACCCGAAACTCGAGCCTTGCGAAGTTTGATCTCTTTTCGCAAAGCATGCAAAACTTACCTATTCAGGCAGGCCTTCGAGTCCTGAATAATCGGCTTTAATTCTGTTTTAATCCTGTTTAACTCTGTTGTATTGTTTTATATGAAGTTTGTTGTAAACAGCCCCGAGCCGTTGGGAGTGGCGGTGTAGAAATCCAATAAATAAATAACTAAATAAATAAATGTACTTCGCTTATCCGTCCTCTGTGTTCTTGAAGGCTTTCATGGCTGGAATCACTAGGTTGCTGTGAGTTTTTCAGGCTGTATGACTATGTTTCTTACCATCAGTGAATCCATTTTGGGAAACGGTGCTCCATGAGCCGTCATCAACGGCTATGATTCAGATTGGAAGGAGGTCTAAAATTTTCGTCCTGGAGCCAAAGCTTTTCTATATTTTTAATACATTAGATCAGCTTTTCTCAACCTGGGGAATGGGACCCCTGGGGGCGGGGGTTGCGAGGGGGTGTCAGAGGGGTTGCCAAAGATCATCAGAAAACACAGTATTTTCTGTTGGTCACGAGTGTTCTTTGTGGAAATTTTGGCCCAGTTTTATCATTGGTGGGGTTCAGAATGCTCTTTGATCATAGGTGAACTATAAATCCCAGCAACTACAACTCCCCAATGTCAAGGTCTATTTCCCCCAAACTACACCAGTGTTCACATTTGGGCAAATTGAATATCCGTGCCAAGTTTGGTCCAGGCTCATCCTTCTTTGAGTCCACAGTGCTCTCTGGATGTAGGTGAACTACAACTCCAAAACTCAAGGTCAATGCCCACCAAACCCTTCCAGTATTTTCTGTTGGTCATGAGAGTCATATGTGCCAAGTTTGGTTCATTTCCTTTGCTGGTGGGATTCAGAATGCTCTTTGATCGTAGGTGAACAATAAATCCCAGCAACTACAACTCCAAATGATAAAAAATCACCCCCCTCCCCAGCCCCACCAGTATTCAAATTTGGGCGTATCGGGTATTTGTGCCAAATTTGGTCCAGTGAATGAAAATACATCCTGCATATCAGATATTTATATTATGATTCACCACAGTAGCAAAATTACAATTGTGAAGGAGCAATGACGATAATGTTATGGTTTGGGGTCAGCACAACATCAGGAACTGTGTCAAGGGGTCGCGGCATTAGGAAGGTTGGGAAACATTGCATTAGATGGTGACGCGGAGGGGATCCTTATCCCATGCGCAGGTGATGCACAACCAGGAGTGACGGCGAACATGTTGGAATATAAACGCAGCATTTGAGCGTACCTTGTTAAATCTGAACGAAAAGGGCTGGTTCTCGGTTTGGATCAAGTTCCCTTTCGTGCCAAATGCTCAGCTTTTCGCCTTAAGAGTTGCAAGATGGGCCACTTCCTTATTGAGGACCGGAAGCTTCATGGTTTGCAGGGAGGCACACTGCAATGATTTTGCAAGCCTCCTTTTCCTTCCTCTCGCTGCCTTGTAAACACTTGCAATACTTACCCAGTCACTCAAATGTATTTGTGATCTATACTAAAAAGCACCACGTTTTCAGATATGTTTGTTTACATCCGAAAAATGTGTGTTTTGTAATTCCTTCTTTCTACCGTCAAACTCTGTGCCTCTACACACTGCAGAATCAGTGCCGCTTGATGCCACTTGAACTGCAATGGCTCAGTGCGATGGACTCCTAGGAATTGTAGTCTTACAAGGTTTTGAGTCTTCTTGATATCGGAGGTGACCCCCCCCCCCCCGAGAGTTCTGTAAAACAGTGTTTTTCAACCTTTTTTGAGTTGCGGCACATTTACAAAATCCTGGGGCACACCACCAACCAAAATGTCACAAAATGACACTCTAACACAGTAATACATATAGTTAATATGTTTTAAAATGTACTTATACACTCAGTGTGAAACCTGGGCCTGTTTTTCGATGAACACAACATAGATATCCTGGCAGGAATGGCAGAAAGACACAAACGTCCCACACAGAACTCCCATAACCAAGAGAACATACTATAACAGTTTGGTGGGCATTGACCTTGGGTTTTGGAGTTGTAGTTCACCTATATCCAGAGAGCACTGTGGACTCAAACAATGTTGGATCAGGACCACACTTGGCATGAATATTCAATATGCCCAAATGTGAACACAGATGGAGTTTGGGGAAAATAGACCTTGACATTTGGGAGTTACAGTTTCTGGGATTTATATTTAACAAGGAAACAAAGAGCATCCTGAACTCTTGCAACAATGGAATTGAACCAAACTTGGCATATTGAACTCTCATTACCAACAGAAAGTACTGAAAGGGTTTGCTTGGGAATTGACCTTGAGTTTGGAAGTTGTAGTTCACCTACACCCAGAGAGCACTGTGTACTCAAACAATGTTATGTTATGTTGTTGTTTGTTTTCTATCCAGAATCACAATGTTGGAAGGAGGCTGAACACTTTAAGGTCCCTAAAACAGGCATGGGAAAACTTCGGCCCTCTGGGTGCTTTGGACTTCAACTCCCACCATTCCTAACAGCCTGAGGCCCTTGCCTGCTTAAGTGGCTGAGGGGGGAAAGGAAAAAGGCCTGAGGCTGCTAGGAATGGTGGGAGTTGGAGTCCAAAACACCTGGAAGGTCCAAGTTTGCCCATGCCAGCTTTTGACAGAGACCTCTTCCTCCCCCTTCGCGCCCTTTCTTCCCCCTCCTGCCAAACACTGACTTTTTCTTCTCCACTCGGGCTTCCTTCTTTAGGAGGGGAGGGGGGAGGGAGGAAGACGTGTCCCGTGTGGGCGCTACTGCGCAGACTCGCCCCATGTCTTCCTCCCTTCTCCCTCCCCTCCTGAACACGCTCGCACTGCCCCCTCAGATCAAAATGGCGGCAGAGTGAGCAAAGCGAGGCAAAGCAAGCAGAGCGAGGCTGGGAAGAAGGGAGCCCGAGTGGAGAAGAAAAAGTGTTCGGCAGGAGGGGGGGGGGAAGGGTATTGGAGGCTCCCATTTTCCACGGCACACCTGATGATCGCTCACGGCACACTGGTTGGGAAACACTGCTTTATGCCACCTGTCAAGTTAATGGCAACTCCATAAATTTTGGAAGGTTTCCTTAGGCAGTTAAAGTGGGGTCCCAACGACATTGATTCTACCCAAGGAGACCAGAGTCATCCTTCTAGACCAGTGGCTCCCAACCTTTGGGAAAACTACAAATCCCATTGTTCCCTAGTACTGAGCCATGGCAGTGATGTATCATTAGAGACATGTATATTTAAAACACATTTTTCTGGGCAGTGTGAAGGAAAGCGGCAACACCAGTCTTGGTGTGGGTGGGTGAGTGTACTACAAATCTCAGCATGATACTGAGGTTGTGTCCATACATCTCTCTCTCTCTCTCCCACAGATGTGGAAGGCGGTGGTGGGACACAATGTCTCCGTCAAAGTGGAGTCCCAAGGAGACGACTGGGACACCGACCCCGACTTTGTGGTGAGTTCTCCTGGTTAGAATAATAGAATTCTTGAGTTCGAAGGGACCCGCAGAGGCCATCCAGTCCAACCCTCTTCTGTCCAGCTGGAAGACACAAACCAAGCATTCCTGGCAGATGGCCACCTGGCGTCTGCTTCACGCCTCCAGACAGCATATAATTCCACTAGCGTTGAAAAAGACCCCCCCCCCCCCAAGCCATCCAGTCCAACCCTTCTGCCATTTAGGAAGACACCATCAAAGCTCTCCCGACAGATGGCCACCCAGCCTCTGTTGCAAAACCCCCAGAGAAGGAAAGAGACTCCACCGGACTCCCAGGCAGTCTGTATTCCATTAGTATTGGAAAGGACCTCCAAAGGTCATCTATTCCAACCCCCTGCGATGAAGAGAAAGCACAATCAAAGACTTCCTAACAGATGGCCATCCATATTGTGCTTTAAAACATCCAGAGATTGGAGGTGCAATCAGTAGCAGATTTCCCCATCAATCTGCTCCGATGGTCAGGAATTTCTTCCTAATATAGATTCAACCCCGGGTTCGAATCCCTGCTTGGTCATGGAAACCCTCTGGCAGGTCACACTCTCTCAACCTCAGAGGAAGACAATGGCAATGACCAACGGATGCCCAATGATAAGTCTAAATAAAGGACAACATAAGTTGGAAAAAGCTTGAACCGCGAGGTTTATTTATTCCCTGAATAATCTCAATCCTGGGCCCTCTCTCCTGATTTTTGTTTTGCAGAATGACATCTCTGAGAAAGAGCAACGGTGGGGCGCAAAGACCATCGAAGGCTCCGGCCGCAAGGAGCACATCGAGTGAGTGCTTGTCCCCTCCCTTTCGCCTCGATCCCTTCTCTTTAATTATATTTTGTGGGGTTTGCATTTTACTCTTTTTAAGGTCGTGAGACACTTTGTGTTAGAGACAGACGCCACTTAAACAGCCAGTCACAAGTAGGCGTGAAAAAGAGTTTATTGTCCACAAACGACCGTGCTTAGAAAGCACTTAAAAAACTAAAGATACTTGCAAGTCAGTGTGAATTAGCTCAAAGTAAATAGCCTAATTTGGCATAAAACAAACAGTCTTTGTGAGCATCAATAAACAGGACAAACACAAAGGAACAAGATCAAACGCAGAGTCGAAATGGAGTCCTGGGTCGTCAGGGATGAGCAGTCCTAAGGGTGGAGCATCAGGCGTCGTCACTGGTCAACAGAGGGAGGAGGCAAGCCAAAGGTCCAGAGCAGCAGCTAACGCAGGGGAACAATTACACAACGTAACCCCTGCAAACATCCCACCTTCCACCCCCTCCATACCATACCCCATTCTTACAGGAAGTCAGCATCTGGCACTCACAGTAGCTCAAAGGATTTTAAAACACGCCACACGTGGTACGGGCAGCAGCAGCGAAACAAACGCAAAAGTACAGCAATGAAATCCCCCAAACTTCCACAACGCCAGCTGGAGCAGCAGCATTCCAGCCCCGAAGAACAAAGCAGATTTCCCAACTCACATTACCGCGTACAGAAAACAAGATACAGGATACAAGACACAGCACTTCAGAGTCACAAGTCCCAAACGCAACACCTTGCCAGCCACAAAGTGAAGCATCCCAAAGCCCACATTTTATTAGTCTTCCATGTCGAACCCACCCAAGCTTGACAACGCCCCATCATTAGCTGGCTCAGCTGCTGTTGCTCAAACGCTGGGAGTGAAAGTAAAGCTAAGTCCAAAAAACACTAAGAACAATCCTAAATATACAAAATGATATATTGAAGTGGATATAGTCTCATAAATAGTGATAATTCACAGCGCAATAGGCAATACACAAGCCGTACATATATGGTATAATATCTCTAACATAGAGTATCTGATACATGCGCACATTGTACACCATGCGGAATGAAACACGGCGGGATGGAAGTTACACCGCTATAAAGTACAGTACCTCCTATAAACAGCAACGGAGTTCAGATGGGTGGTTGAGGACAACAGTTCCAGGAAGGGGAAGGTTCCAGGGTGATGAGGGAAGAGTTGAAAGGAGCAAAAATAAACAATCCGTGCTCAGTTCACTCGTTAATGAAGCTGGCCGCGCTAATGTGCTCAGAACCGGCAGGAGCTCTTGAGAAAGCAACAGGAGCTGTGGGGCTGCAGCAGAAATGCGTTCGGCTCCTCCCTGGGTGAACACAGCAAGAGGGGAACTGGATGTCAGCCGGCCGCGCCAATGCGCTAAGAACCGGTGCAGAGGGCTCCGAAGCGGAGGCAAACGCAGTGGCGACCTGGAGGATGCACTAATCCACGGAAGATGGAACGCAGGGCACACCGTGACGGTTGAACTGCAGGGCCCGATCCGTTTTGTCTATGGCAGCTTTTTCAAGCGGTAATGTGCGAATACAATAAACACGTGTCACAGGAAAGGTACAATCATGCAAGAGTCAATCAAGGCATAACCTAGCCTGTGGACCCTTCCTGGAACTGTTGTCCTCAACCACCCATCTGAACTCCGTTGCTGTTTATAGGAGTTACTGTACTTTATAGCGGTGTAAGTTCCATCCCGGCGTGTTTCATTCCGCATGGTGTACAATGTGCGCATGTATCAGATATGTACGGCTTGTGTATTGCCTATTGTGCTGTGAATTATCACTATTTATGAGACTATATGCACTTCAATATATCATTTTGTATATTTAGGATTGTTCTTAGTGTTTTTGGACTCAGCTGCTGTTGCCTCAGCAGCTGCAGACCCTCTCCAAGTCTTCCATCTCCTGTCAAGACTTAGGTCTCCCCAGCAGTCATCAGGATAGCCTGAGGGCCATTCATTGTCATCAGAGGTGACACCAAAAAGGTGTCACTGTTTGTGGCTTCCTCGCACACAGCCTGAACCCGGCCCAATCCATCTCTGGCTCTTCATCCAAAGTATTCCCTTCACTCTGACTCCCATCCTCTCCAGGGAAGCCCTCAAAAGACTCCTGATCAGTAGGCTCTGTAAGTATTTGCCTTATTCCTTTGCACTGAGAGATCTCCTCTGCACTTTGCTCACGAGTAAGCCTTTTGCTTCCCCTCTGAGGCATAGAATGGCTATCCTCAGCCCCACCCAGTACCTTACTACTGCTAGATGCTGAAGAATCAACCCCATCCAACTCTCTACTACTAGGAGCAGCAAGAGCCTCAGGCTCTACTACAACACTTTGGGTCTCCATCAAGAGAGAACTGTCAATAACAACAACAGCAACAACAACAGATCTCTGTTACAAACCCTCTAACATCGGATTGTGAGTCTTCCAGAATCAGTGGCTTGTATGGTTTGAGAACATGGCCTTATAGCCCGAAAAAACATACAACAACGCAACAACGCAGAGATTCCGGCCATGAAAGCCTTCAACAATAAATCGCCTAGATCGCCTATCAATAGGGTCCAGTATGGGCATTACTTACTTAGGCGATCCCTCACTGACCGAGTAAGATTGTCTTCCAAGTTCGGTGTCCTGGTGGTGGGTACGTAGGTGAATATGAAGCCCTATTCTTGACCTGCATCTTCTCCTGCAGTGAGGGCATCGGTTTCCAGATGGAAGGCGGTTCCGGTTGGGGTTGACTTGACATGCCTTCCACTTGGAACGTTTCTCTCTTTCGCCCTCCATTTGCGCCTCTTCAAATTCTACAGCACTGCTGGTCACAGCTGACCTCCAGCTGGAACGCTCAAGGGCCAGGGCTTCCCAGTTCTCGGAGTCTATGCCAGAGTTTTTAAGGTTGGCTTTGAGCCCATCTTTCAATCTCTTTTCCTGTCCTCTAACATTCCTTTTTCCGTTCTTGAGTTCGGAGTAGAGCAACTGCTTCGGGAGACGGTGATCTTTGAGCATTCGGAAAACGTGGCCAGTCCAGTGGAGTTGATGGCGGAGGTGGTCTTAGCTTCTTCCAGCACACTGACATTTGTCCGCCTGTCTTCCGAAGAGATTTGCAGGCTTTTTGGGGGGCAACGCTGATCCTCCCCATCAAGCAACTCTTCCCCTTTGTCTGTACTGTCGCCGCACCTCCTCTCACGACATTGGCTAAGCGGCCAAAGCAGGGCCTGGACTCTCCTTGGTTGCATGCCCGGATTACCCATAAGGCCAACGAGGCCATGGCCTAGGGGGGCAAGCTGAGGGGGGGGCGCACAGAACACGGACCAAAAAAATTGGTCCGCGCCCCTCTTTCCCCCTTTCTCATGCCCCTCCTCGCTCCTTCCCCCGGCAAAGTCTCTGCTCTGTCTCTCTCTCTGTCTCTCTGTCTCTCTCGCGTGTGCGCTCTCTCTCTCACACACATGCTCTCTCTCTCTCTCGTGCACACTTTTGGAGTGGGTTTGCACCCGCTGCGCCCTCCCCAAGCCTCCCCACTCCCGAGGAGACCTTCAGAGCACAGCAGAGCTTTCCAGCCGGTGGGAATGCATGGGGACCTTGGAGGTGGCGGGATGGTGCCTACTCGCCTTTCTCGTCTGCTCCGGAGGCACCATGGCGAAAGCCAGCCAAGTGCGGATCTGAGTGGTGTGTGTATGTGTGTGTGTGTGTGTGTGGGGGGGGGGGTAATTCCAAAGTGTGGCCTAGGGTGCAAAAAAGTGTTAATCGGATCCTGCTTGGTTGACCTGCATGAGCCCCTGGCCGCTCCTCCCAGCTTGCTGACGTCAGGGCTCCCCGTTGACCAATCACAGCAAAGAGCGCTCTGTGCATGGGCAAGGGAAATTCAGACTGCGAAAAGTATAAAATGTGTAATTTCTTGTACTGGGGCATGGCAGCTTCTTCAGCAGATTACTGTAATGCAGTTGTTCTCCTTTTCCAGCTGGAACGGAAATAAATCCCTCGGTGGCTTCTGCTTCTGAAATTTATTCTGGAATACTGAATTCTTTTCTCACCAGTGGCTTGGATCTCACTCTCCACAGCAGCCATTCTAAATTGTTCGACGACAGGAGGAAGAACCCTTGTCTGTGTAAAGCCAGTGTGGATGTAGCAATTAGCAAGCTTGAATTAGCATTGAGTAGGCGTGAAGCTGCAAAGTCAATCAGGGAGGGTCTCTGCATAGAGGTCGCCTGGCTGTTGTTGCCTGGAGGCACCCTCAGTTTGGAAGGAGTTCACTGGCACTTGATTGTTAGCTGCCTGGAGTTCTTCTGTTTCTGAGTGGTGTTCCTTATTTATTGATACTGGTAACCAGATTTTGTTCATTTTCATGGTTTCTATTGAAATTGTCCACCTGCTTCTTGTGGATTTCAGTGGCTTCTCTGTGTCGTCTTCAGAGTCGTCCGGCATTTCTGCGTCCTCTTTTTCTCTTGCATTTTTTTGCAATCAAGGAAGATGCATCGCGCGCCAGTGGTTGCAACCTGCGTCTCGCAGGAAAAGGAAGTGGTGCTTCCACCCAGCGCTTTGCTAAATTAGGGTTTTTTCAGAGGCCGTTTCGAGGCCTAGAAACCCCAAAGGCATCTCCCAGAGACCATGAGAATTGAGGAAGCAAATCATGTAAGTGCTATGGGTGAAAACACAGGTTGCAAGAGTGAAAATGGGGGTAAAGATAAAGGTTTCCCCTGACATCAAGTCCAGTTGTGTCTGACTCTGGGGGTTGGTGCTCATCTCCATTTCTAGGCTGAAGAGCCGGTGTTGTCCGTAGATGCCTCCAAGGTTGGCCAGCATGACTGCATGGAGTGCCATTACCTTATCGCTGGAGCGGTACTTATTAATCTACTCACACTTGCATGTTTTCAAACTGCTAGGCTGGCAGAAGCTGGGGCTGACAGCAGGAGTTCACCAGGCTCCCTGGATTTGAACTGCCGACTTTCTGGTCAGCAAGTTCAGCAGCTCAGCGCTTTAATGCACTGTGCCGAGGGAGAGTTTATTTATTTATTATTTGAAACAGAACAAGATTAATACACAGTGAACAAGATCACTCTGCTGGTTGTTGTATTGGATCACACATCGGACACTTCCCAATTGTCTAGGTCAGGGGTGCTCATTAGGTAGCTCGGGAGCTACTAGTAGATCTTTGGCCCTCTTCCAGGTGATCTTCGGGCCTCACCAGCCGGATGGGGCACTCCTGCCATGCGCGCACACACCCTGCGCGCACGCGTGCTCCTGCTGCTGGCTTCTGCTCTCGCGGTGCTTCTTTCGCCTGCAGGGCATTGCAGAAAGAAGGAAGCACAAGGCGGGGCCTCTGGAGGGAGCGCCCTGCCTCTCTCTCGTCCAGAAGCAGCTGTGCAGCCTCCGTTGCCAGTGAGACAGGCAGGGCAGAGCGCTCCCTCTGGATGCCCCGCCTCGTGCTTTCTGCCCTGCAGGCAGAAGAAGCGCTGGGTGGGCAAAAAACAGCAGCAGGAGCATGCACGGTGGCAAGAGCGCGCGGCGGAAAGAGTGCACGGTGGCGGGGCAGGTAGATCTTTTGGACTTGGTTGCTTTAAGAGTAGCTCGCATGCTGAAAAAGTGTGAGCACCCCTGGTCTAGGACGTTGTGATGTATCGGCAAATAATGCGTGCAGATCCCAGTAAGGTGGCCTTATGCAGCTCGCAGGTGGGGATTTTGCCTGCGCCGATTGTGTATAAGTGCAGGCCAAGGTCTTGAGGCGCTGCACCTGGTATGCCAATCACCACTGGGACCCCCCTTGACTGGCTTGTGCCGAAGTCTTTGCAGTGCGATCTTTAAATCCTTGTATCTTGTCAGATTTACCAGTTGTTGTTGTTTGTAACTCCCTACAACTATTTCACTATATAACACAATTTTTGTTCCTGGGATAACAATGTCATTTCCTAATTGGTTCTATCAATATCTCCAAAAATGACCTTTTCCGAGGAAAATGTCTCAAAAAATAACAATTTTTGAGGGAAAATCCCACTTTTCTCAGGAAACGTCACCAAGAATAATATTTTTTGGGGAGGGAACAACCTACCAAAAATAACACTTTCTGAGAAGAAACCCAACTTTTTTGAAGGAAACATCACCAAGAATGACATGATGATGATGATTAAAATTGCAACCAACGAAAGCAAATGGAGAGAGAGATGAATTGCATGGCTCCATAAATGCGAAAAGGGGAAGCTGGCCTGAGGTCATTGTCTCTTTCCAAATGATCTGTCGTTTGGTTATTTTTAAACAAAGACTGGTGTCCGTCTTAGTGAAATAAGAATTGAAAAAGGAGTTCAGCGAAGGAGGAAGGGAAATTTGACAGTCCTTGGCAGAGTAAGCTGAAGTCCTTGGAAACTACAGCTCCCAGGATTCCATAGTGCGATAAAACTGCAATAATTCTACAGTGTAGATGCATCCTTGGTGGGGTTCAGAATACTCTTTGAATGGAGGTGAACTATAAATCCCAGCAACTACAACTCCCAAATGTCAAGGTCGATTTCCCCCAAACTTCTACCAGTGTTCACATTTGGGCATATTGAGTATTCATGCCATGTTTGGTCCAGATCCATCATTGTTTGAGCCCACAGTGCTCTCTGGCTCTAGGTGAACTACAACTCCAAAACTCAAGGGCAATATCCATCAAACCCTTCTAGTATTTTCTGTTGGTCATGGCAGTTCTGTGTGCCAAGTTTGGTTCAATTCCATCATTGGTGGGGTTCAGAATGCTCTTTGATCATAGGTGAACTATAAATCCCAGCAACTACAACTCCCAAATGTCAAGATCACCCCAATGCTCTCTACCAAACTTCAGTCGGCCCCGGACGTGTCCTGGCTTAAGCAGGGGGACACTTCTGGCACCGCAGCATCTGAGTCCCTGGCGGTGGCACAGTAGTGTGTTACTGATGGTAACAGCAACCTTTGTGACATTGGTCCCAGCTCCCTCTCTGCAGGTCACTAGGTTCCCCCGCCGTGTGGACCTGGGATTTTGGCTCACCGTTCTTGTGATCCTTTTGACTCCACGGGCAGGGTGAGATCTTGCGTGGAGCCCCAGATGGAGGGAGATTCTCAGTGGTCTTGTATCTCTTCCATTTCCTAATTCTTGCTCCCACAGTTGATGTCTTCACACCAAGCGGCTTGCCTATTGCAGATTCAGTCTTAACACTTTGATGCAAGGCAACAATTTTGTTTCTGGTGTCCTTCGACAGCTCCTTAGCCTTCACCAGAGTGGAGTTTGGAGTGGGCCCTCCTTCCCTCCTTCCCTCTCTGTCCTGTGTTAGCCCCACCAAACAGGGACCCCTCCTCCTTCTTTTCCCCTGGTGAGGTGGGCGGGTGGCTGCTCCATGTGGGCGCTGTTCATCGGACTTTGCCTTCTCTTGCCTGGGCATTGACCTGAAGGGAGCTTTGCAGCCCTCAGCCTTCCTGGGACCGGCGGGGGCGGGAGGCATCTCTCAAGGTGGGCCTTGCTCACCTAGCACTGCACCCTTCCTTTCGGCCGCAGCCACAGAGCGTCTTTCATGTGATCCTGCTTGTGTGCCCAACAGGCGGGAAGGTGCCCCTCAGCCATGGCAGAAAACAGGAGGAGCGGCGCTGGGTGAGCGAGGCCCAGGCCCGGATTAACACTTTTTCACGCCCTAGGCCACACTTTGGAATTACGCCCCCCCCCCACACACACACACCACTCAGACCCACACTTGGCTGGCTTTCGCCATGATGCCTCCGGAGCAGAAGAGAAAGGCGAGTAGGCACCATCCCGCCACCTCCAAGGTCCCCATGCATTCCCACTGGCTGGAAAGCTCTGCTGTGCTCTGAAGGTCTCCCCGGGAGTCGAGCGGCTTGGGGAGAGCACAGCAAGTGCAAACTCGCTCCAAAGGCGCGCACGAGAGAGCGCAAGTGAGAGAGAGACCGAGAGAGAGACCACGTGCGAGCGAGCAAGCTCAAGAGAGAGAGAGTGCGAGCGCGCGAGAGAGAGAGAGAGAGAGAGAGAGAGAGAGAGAGAGATGGAGCAGAGACTTTGCCGGGAGAAGGAGCAAGGAGGGGCATGAGAAAGGGGGAAAGAGGGGCGTGGACCAGTTTTTGGTCCGTGATCTGCGCCCCCCCCCGGCTTGTGCCCCTAGGCCAGGGGTGGGCAATTACCGGCCCTCCAGGTGTTTTGGACTTCACCCCTAGGCCATGGCCTCGTTGGCCTTATGGGTAATCCGGGCATGGCGAGGCCTGCCTCAAAAGCATGTCCCACTTGCCCCGCACCTGGCCCAGCAAGGCTGATTGCTGCAAGGCTCCTTTCCTGCCGGTGCCCAGGCAAGAGGAAAGAAAAAAAGGGAAAAAAGGAAAGAGAGAGGGAAGGAAGGAAAGAAAGAGAGCAGGAAAGAAAGCAGAAAAGAGAGAAGGAAGGATGGAGGCAAAGAGCAAAGGAAGGAAGGAAAGAGGTAGAGAAGGAAGGAAGGAGAGAAAGAAGGAAAGGAAAAGAAAAGGGGGCGGGAGTGAGGGAGGAAAGAGAGTAGGAAAGAAAAAAATGAGGGAACAAAAGAAAGAGGGAAGGAAGGAAGGCGAGAGAGAAAGAGGGAGGAAAAGTTGGCCACAGCAACAGATGGCAGGTACAGCTAGTGTACTATAATCCACCTGTGCCGGGGCTATCCTTCTTCAAAATGTGGTATAGCAGTTTGAGAAATGTTTCTCATCTTTTTATGATAGAACCAATTAGGAAACGACATTGATAATCATAGTTATTTTAAGAGGAAGAGCAACCCAGATCAAAGCGCTATCTGGAAAGGGTGACTGGAGAGGACAATGTGCTTTCTCTTCCTCCGCAGCATCCATGCGCTCCGGAGCAAGGTCTCGGAGGAGCACGAAGTCCTCAAGAAGAAGGAGCTGGAGGCAGCGCCCAAAGCGTCCTATGGCTACGGGGGCAAGTTTGGGACCGAGAAGGACCGCATGGACAAGGTGCCGAACTGGGTTGTGTTGCTCTTTGTCTGGTGCCAGGTCTAGAAACTCTGCATCTAAGCTTTTGGCTAGTTGCAAGAACCAGGTAGCAATGACCTGGAGGAAGGGATAGAGAGTATGCTTGTCACATTTGCAGATGACACCAAACTGAAGTTAAATTTAGGCTAAGGACCGCGGTTAAGCAGGGTCCTGCCTGGCAAGTAATTCACGTTAACACACTAATCAAACATGGTAACAGCCCACAGAGGTTTAATTACGATCTGCAGAAAGTATGCATGAAAGGTTAGCACAAAAAATATAAGCATAACCATACCTTTGACACTGTGCCTGCTCCTGCTTTTGATTGGTCAGCAGAGGGGCTGGCCTGAAGCAGTGTCTTGATTGGCTGGTGCAGCGATGATGTCATCCTCTTCAGGTGGGGATTCCATGGTGGGGGGAGGAGGTTGGGGAGGACTGGCCCCAAGGAGGGACAATCAACTGTCGAGAGGGCAGTGCTCCTGGGAATAGTCAAGGCCCATATTTGGAGAGCTTTGGGGCTTCCTCTTGAAACAAAGCCCCAAGTATTGTCGCAGGCTTTCATGGCCGGAATTACTGGCTTGTTGTAGGGTTTTTTTGGGCTATATGGTCATGTTCTAGAAGCATTCTCTCCTGATGTTTCGCCTGCATTTATGGCAGGCATCCTCGGAGGTTGTGAGGTCCCAAGTGTCTAGTTCCATACCAAACAAAGGTGTAAGACAGAGATGTTAATCTTGGTTACTTACGGGCTAGGTCTGCCAACAAAAGAGGTTTGACAGACAAACAGCTAGACAAATAGGTTTCCAGAGATGACTGGAGATCACCCATCTCTGAAACAATGGATCTGGCTGATTGCTTTGGGAGCATCCAGACGGGCACTAAGCCGGTCTGAGTCCCTCTATAGAGGTGAGAAGGTCGGGGTACAAAAATTTTACATAAATGTATTGCAGAAACTTCTGCAATAAAAAGGGGGCTGTCCAGGCGACATCCTGGACAAATCCGAATTAATCCACCACAAACCAGGAAAACCCTGGTTTGTGGCAAATTAATTTGATAGTGGGTTTGTTCCACGACTTCTTGGAAGGCACAGGATAAAGCCACTACTTCCAGTGACTGGACTGCAGCCCAGACAGTATTCCTACAGTTTTCCAGACTAAATTAGCTCGGAAAACACTGGGATTACCAACCCCTCCCCCAACCCACCCACCCCAAACAGTGTAAAAAACCGAAAGAATTCACCCAGCCTCCGTTAGACGGCTGCCAGAGTTCTCCTAGTGCATACAAATAATGTGCCAGCATAAGATCTCTCTGACCAATAGGTCATGAGTTTGAGGCCTGCCCTGGTCGAAGTGGGTGCTCGACCTTTAACTGTAGCCTGCTGTCGACCTTTGCAGCCCGAAAGACAGTTGCATCTGTCAAGTAGGAGATTAAGATACCACATTAAGTGGGGAGGCAAATTTTGACTGAATTATGAGGACAAAGAACTCCAGGAATGCTGAGGAATGAGGAAGGAACAACGAGGGACGCTGGGAACGCTGAGAGATGAGGAGTGTGTCAGGTCCCCCTGGTGGCCAGATTTTGCCTCTGTTCGTCTATATGTGTGTATGTGGAAACGGCAGAGATTGTCTGCTAAGTATGTGTACCTGTAATCCGCTCTGAGTTCCCTTTGGGGTGAGAAGAGCGGAATATAAATAAAGTGTATTATTATTATTATTATTATTAAGGGGTGGGGAGGAGGAAAATCACTTATTTGTATGTGCCAGGAGAACTGGCAGCTGTCTCATGGAGGCCGGATGAGTTTTTGTTTTTTACACTGTTTTGAGCAGCTTTTGGGGGGTTACAGTGTCTCGGTGTTCTCCCAGAAAGTCCCGGAAGAACATCTGGACACCCACCCCAGAATGCGCATGCTTTCTGGCCTGTGTGTAGATGGGACTCCGGGAACATCCGTGTTTTTAAAACTCGGATGCTCCTGCGATAACAGCGTGTCTGGAATTGCCCTTAGACTTGGGGAAAGGCCCAGGAATCCTCTCTGCTGAGAGGCGAAGGTCCCCGGGACTGTCTGGTTATATGTTGATAAGGAAATGTATACATTTTATAATTCTATGAAATATAGTATAAAAGTTATATGGAAAGTCATGACGAATGCATAGAAATATGATAGCTGTTACTGGCTTGATCTCCTGCAGTCAAACTTTACCTGCCAAACAGGCACATCAACCTCCTGCTGAACTTCTGGAACATTGCATACACTTTTCGAAAGTGCCTTTTCTATTATATACTCTTTTCTTCATAAACGTACCCCTTATTGATGACCTGTGTGATGTTTGGGTGGGGGTGGGGGGAAGAGTCACGCAGGGGGCTGGGCTACAACAGTGCCTTCCTTCTTTCCCCAGAGCGCTTTGGGCCATCAATACGTTGCTGAGGTTGGGATGCACTCCTCCCAGACGGATGCTGCCAAGGGCTTCGGAGGGAAGTTTGGGGTGCAGAAGGACCGAGCCGATAAGGTCAGTGGCGCCAAATGGCCAAATCCCATTGTTGTTGTTCTGTGCCTTCAAGTGGGTTCCAATGTATGGTAACTTGTGGGACTTTCTCATCAAAATTTGTTTGGGAAGAGATTGGCCTTGGATGAGTGAAAATTCAAGAGTCCAACACTCAGACCATTTTGCTGTTTGTCACAAAAATTGAATGTGCAGATTTTATAAATGTGGATTTAATACGATGTGTGGGAATGAATGGAAGAATAAAAGGATGTATGGAGCTAATAATTTTGGAGGCACCAGTACAAGACCCAGGCCTGCAATGACTCACTACCTGCTTGCTGGACTGTAATTAAAAGTAAGCTGTGATAAGAACTGCGACAGTGATCACATAAATGTTTGCAACGTTCCTTATGTGAAGAAGGAAGTCAACACCAGCCTTGTGTTTGTCAACACCAATCAAGAAGAGTCAACACCTGGCCAGGAAACTGAGATGGAGCCAGGATGGAAGGCGCCTATCATTCATTTACAACTTTGGGACGACATCAGCAGAATATTCCTACAAAAGACTCAGTCGAATAATGGTCAAAGTGTGGCAGACCTGAGGAGTCTGGCTCACCCGCCTCTCTGCTCCATGGGAAGGACAGAGATGGTGTATTCGGAGAGTGTAGATATGCTATGGAAAGCATGATTCTGGTCACTTTGGGCCTTCTTTCTCAAGGGAAGAGAAGGAAGTGCGCTTTTGGAGTCTTGGGTTATTTGCAAGGAGATTACTTTGAAAGTAGTTGTTTAACTCCAGAAACTTTGTTTTTGTGGCTGCCACAGAGTAGATTGCAATTGGTGGAGACTCCATTGGAAAACTAAAGCAAAATGGGCTATAGATAGCAGGATGTCCCTCCTGCAGAAATAAAGTTTTGGCAGTTTAATACATTTTCCCCATGTTTTATGATAGAACCCATTAGGAAATGACATTTATAAATCAGAAATAAAAATCATGTTACATAGTGTAATCCATTCTACACCAGTGGTTCCCAACCTTTTTTTTTTGACCAGGGACCACACCGACCAGGGACCACCCATTCTCCAACAAAAAGGGCTATGAATCAGTTTTTGGTCAACTTTAGATTTGGTTTGGTTATTTGGGGTGCTGATTCAGAAAATTGCATTGGATAGACCACATCAGCTCTAGATTATCCATTAGGCCAGCAAGGCCGTGGCCTATGGGCATAAGCCGAGGGGGGCGCCAGATCAAGGCAAAAAAAAAAGGCAATGACTCACGCCGAGTTGTCCCGGCGGCAGCTGCGTGGCACCCTTCCACGCAACACCCCATTCAAGCAGCGCAGCTGCCGCTGCCTATGGGACAACTCGGCATGTCATCAGAAGGAGGGAGGGAGAAGTGCAGCCCGAGCGACGTCACTCCCTCCTGGGGCGGGGCCCGAGCGACGTCACTCCCTCCTGGGGGCGGGGCCCGAGCGACGTCACTCCCTCCTGGGGCGGGGCCCAAGCGACGTCAATCCCTCCTGGGGGCGGGGCCCGAGCGTCATCACTCCCTCCTGGGGCGGGGCCCGAGGGACGCCACTCCCTCCCGGGGCTGGGCCCGAGCGACGTCACTCCCTCCTGGGGCGGGGCCCGAGGGACGTCACTCCCTCCCGGGGTGGGGCCCGAGCGACGCCATTCCCTCCTGTGGGCGGGGCCCGAGCGACGTCACTCCCTCCAGGGGCGGGGCCTGAGTGGTGGCGCGCAAAAGGGGGCGTAATTCTAAAGTGTGGCCTAGGGCGCAAAAAGGTCTTAATCTGGGCCTGGTTTCTGATACAGAACATAGGCCATCTAGTAGTCGCTATCTCCTCGCCCACAGAAAACCATATTTCATAATCTAGAGCTGATGCAATTGTCCGAATCAGCACCCCAAATAGCCCCAGGAATAGGCCTAAAAACCAAGACACCAAGGTTTCCTTCCTTCCCATTATCTTTGTATAGATTATTAATTCTTAGGGATATTTCCCAACTATTTTGTTTTCCCCAAACTCTTAAAATTACTGTATTTGGCCCATACACAAATAAGCCAGCAATAGCCATAACTTTATGCCGCTCTTCTTTCTCTGCAGTCTGCGCTCGGCTTTGACTACAAGGGAGAGGTGGATAAGCATACCTCCCAAAAAGGTGAGTTGCAAAATAATAATAATAATAATAATTATTATTATTATTATTTCATCCTCTGGAAAAGGTTTTCACATCAACTGTTTTGAAGGCTTCCTTTTTTTTAGAACTGGAAAAATATTACTTTGCTTGGTGTCTCCTAACAATTGAAAAGTGCCATCAGACAAGGTGATTTCCCCCCCCCACGCAAAATAGATTTCTGAACTGAAAAAAATTACCATTTTAAAACTATTTTCTGTGCAGAAAAATCCATGTTGTTGTTGTTTTTGTTGTTGTGAATATTATTATGTTTATTATGTTTCCTTATATCCCGCTTTTTCTCTCCATATGGAGACTCAATGGATTCTTGTCTGTTCATGTGTTTTTCTGTGCTTTAAAAGGGGCCTTTAGCCTCTTCTGCCAAAGAGTGCAGGTGCTTCACTGAACTACAACTCCCAAGATCTCCTAGCATTGAGCCAAGGCATTTAAAAACCTGGGAACTGTAGTTTGGCGCTACTCAGCATAGAAGACCCCAATTCCCGAGATTCCATAGCTGTCAAACTGAATCAATTCTGCAATGTGCTCTCTTTCTTGGAACTACATTTTCCAAGGATATCCAAATCTAGACTTCAAAAACACAGCTACATTTTGCATTCTTGCTGCAACATCTTAGATTCTTGCTATCATTGGATGCATTAATTGGATGCGCATTCTGGGGTGGGTGTCCAGAAAAAGAAGGAGCCGGGGCGCCACCTCCTTGGGCCGTTTCCCCAGCCAGCCTGCTGTCCGCCATGAAAGCGCCATGACTCCCCCCTCGTTCCTGAAGCCACTCCTGCTGGAGCCCCACCCACGGAAGCGTGTCCACCACTCATACTCCTCCTCCGTGTGGCTTCAGCCAGCGAGGGCTTTGAGTCATGGCCCAGCGGCAGCGTGGAAGGGGCCATGACTCCCTCTCCTCGCTCGCACTGCGTGGTATGGCATAGCTCTGCCCCCTCCCCCCGGCTCAGCTCTCCCACAGCTTCTCCAGCCTTGAGGGGACAATGCCAAGCCAGTATTGTGCTGGCTCTGCCACCGCTGGCTTGGCACTGCCCCCTCAAGGCTGGCGAAGCTGTGGGAGAGCGGAAGCCAGGGGAGGGGACAGGGCATGGCATGGCCAGGCTCCTCCCCCAGTCCCCCGCTTCGGAACTCCCAGCAGCTGCTCCCAGCAGGCCACCATCCCCTGCCGTTCTTTACTGTGTTAGAGTGTGTCATTTTTGGTTGGATATTTTTAATGTTAAAAGTGTGCCACGGCTCAAAAAAGGTTGGGAAACACTGATGTAGACGCACCCAAAGTTTTTGCTAGAGGGTTAAAAACCCCAGGAACGCACCTAGTTGGCTGCATTTATATCTAACTGGACCTTTCTGACCCCAGACAAGGCGAAATGCTATTTGATGCCGATGTGGTTCTGGCATGTAGATAGTTTCTGGTTAGATGCTGAGTTGCAAATTCCTATCTTGTTTCTGGCTCTTTCTGAAATTGGCTCCATCTCTTCCTGCCTGCAGACTACGCTGTTGGCTTCGGAGGGAAGTATGGGGTGCAGAAGGACCGCCAGGACAAGTCCGCCTTGGGCTGGGCCCATAAGGAAGAACTCAAGCCCCACGAGTCCCAGACAGGTCAGTGCAGAAGGGATTCCCTTAGTGTCAGAGGTGCAATGCATTTAGGGTTGCATCCCGGCCTTCCTTTGCAGGACTTTGCAAAAGAGTGGAAAACCTCCCGTTAGCGATTTCCCTTCTTTTGCATGGATTCCCCCCATTCTATACAATCAAATGCTTTTTCTAGGGGTACATTTACAGCATTCCCCTTCTTTTGCATGGGTTTTCCCCATTCTCTACACTCAAATGCCTTTTCTAGGGGTACATCTATACTATTTCCCTTCTTTCGCATGGATGTCCTCCCATTCTATCCACTCAAATGCAGGTTCGGATTACCAATAAGGCCAACCTAGGCCATGGCCTAGGGGCGTAAGCCAGAGGGCGCAGATCATGGACCAAAAAAATATATGTTGAAACAAATAAAAACGTCAAAGCTCGTTCGCAATGCGCGCCAGCCACTCGCGTCTCAGACCTGCACACAAAGGGGTGGGAAGTTCTGTTGAAAAGGCAGGCGCGCACAGGCGCTCGTGCGTCCCCTTGCCAGAATTTATTGCCCTCTCTCTCTCCTCCTTCCTCCTCCTTTTGCCCCCGCCCCTTTCTTGTTCTGAATTGTACATAGAAAGAGAGCACGTGCCAAGCAACCACAACTGTCCTCCTTTATTTTCTCTCCCCCCTCCCCCCTCTGGTGGGCGGAGTTCAGGACGGAACAAACGTTGGTCCCGCCCACTTCCACTCCTCCCTCCTTTCCCCCTCCCATTCCATTTTGAGTAGGCGGAGCTCGAGATGTTAACAAACCTTGGCCCCGCCCCCCTTCCACTCCTCCTCCCCCTTCCTTCCCTCCCCCTCTCCCTCTCCCGAACCGCATCATGTGTCGGGAGGGGAAGGTGCTGCGAGGACATCAGATACCTTTTTAAAAAGAAAAAGAAAACACCTCGAACGCTCCTTCGCTTCCTTCCTTCTGCAAGGCGCGTTTACGGAAATTGCCGAAAAGAGCCGAAGGAGGGGGAAGCTCTCAGGAGAAGACTCTAACCTTCCAATACCATTTTTTAACCTCAGAAATGAACTACTGAGTAGCAGGAGTGTGAAATATTGATTGTTATCATTTGTAGGGGGGGATGACGACACACAAGTATGTATTGTTTCCAGTTGAAATAGAATATGTAAAATTAAAAAAGGGTGTTTATGGTCTATCTACACGGTGATCAACTGAGATGTATTGGGCTACCTGAGTGAATTCGAGGTAAGGTGTATGATATGATTTATTTTTAGTGTGGGTCTGAGTGATGTGTGTGTGTGTGGGGGTGTGTGTGTGTGGTAGAAGTTGGCTTAAAGGGGGCGTAATTCCAAAGTGTGGCCTAGGGCGCAAAAAGGTGTTAATCCGGGCCTGCTCAAATGCCTTTTGTAGGAGTGCATCGATACTATTTCCCTTCTTTTGCATGGATTTCTCTCCATTCTATACATTCAAATGCCTTTTCTAGGAGTGCATCTATACTAGTTCCCTTTTGCATAGATTTCCCCCCATTCTATACACTCAAACGCCTTTTCAAGGGGTATACCACCTACACTATTTCTCTTATTTTGCATGGCTTTCTCTCCATTAAAATGCCTTTTCTAAGACTCGGAGGGCATCTACACGGCAGAATTATAGCAGTTCAACAGCACATTTATTGCCTCCAGGCTATAGAATAGGAGCCCTTGGCAGAAGAGGTGATGCACAACCTGATCTTCTTTCGCTGAGCTTTACAAAAGATTAGGAAATGTCCTTTTGGCTATTTCCCATCTCTGGCATGGATGCCTCCCCATTCAATCCAGTTGAGTGTCTTTTCAAAGGTTGGACATAACATGCCATCGTATGCAATCTGAAACTGCATTGAAACCTATGAATTTGTGAATTCAATACATACTTTGCAAGTGTCCATGCATCAGGAAAGACTTGAAGGGGTGCAATATATTTGTTTTACGAAAGTATGGCAACCCCAGTTTTCCTGATGTGTAGTTTTCCTGTCCCTTGCAAAAAAAGAGTCTTATGTGGTCCGATGTGGTCTTTTTGGTGTAAGCGGACTCTGCATTCTGAAGTGCAAACACCTGCCATTTCCTGTAATTTGCCCTGTCTCTTCCTGCCTGCAGACTATGCTGTTGGCTTTGGAGGGAAGTATGGGGTGCAGAAGGACCGCCAGGACAAGTCTGCCTTGGGCTGGGCCCATAAGGAAGAACTCCAGCCCCACGAGTCCCAGACAGGTCAGTGCGGAAGGGTTGGGGTGCCCTTGAGATTGGTGAACCTTCCTTTGGTGACTTCCCCCATTCCATATACACAAATGCCTTTCCTAAGACCCTGGGACCACCCAACAGCAAGAAATGGCTATTGCGAAACAAATTGCACTTAAAGGTGATACAAAATCTTGCTTGAAACCTGTGAATCCAGTAGACACTTTGCAAGAAGATATCCGTGAGTCAGACAGACTTGAAGGCGTGCAACAAATTTGCTTTACGAAATATTGGCAGCCCCACAGCTTTGTTGATGTATAGTTTTCCTGTCCCTTGAAAAGAAGGAGGGGATCAAAGAGGCCCTTTGCCCCATAGTATGGCCCAAACTTTGCATCCTGAAGTGCGAATGCCAACCTTTACCTGAAATCTGCTTTGTCTCTTCCTGCCTGCAGACTACGCTGTTGGCTTCGGAGGAAAGTATGGGGTGCAAAAGGACCGCCAGGACAAGTCTGCCTTAGATTGGGCCCATAAGGAAGAACTCAAGCCCCATGAGTCCCAGACAGGTAACTGGGGAAGGAGGTGGGGTCGGGGTGTCCTTGGTTTCAGAGATGCTGCGTACCCTGACCTTCTTTCACTGAGCCAAGCTAAGGATAGTTTAACTATAGCTTAACCATTGTCGCGTGGAGTCCCTCAGGGTTCAGTACTGTCCCCAATGTTATTTAACATCTACATGAAACCGCTGGGAGAGATCATCAGGAGTTTCGGAGTATGGTGTTATCTGTGTGCAGATGACATCCAGATCTGTCACTCATTCCCACCTGTCAAGAAAGAGGCTGTCCAGACTTTGAACCGGTGCTTGGCTGCTGTGTCGGACTGGATGAGGGCTAGCAAATTGAAACTTAATCCTGACAAGACAGAGGTCCTCCTGGTCAGTCGAAAAGCCAAACAGGATATATGTTACGACAGAAACCCAGTAAACGCCAAGCTGGGAGAATATTCAATCAAAGAGTTTATTGTCCACAATAAACTTTAACTTAAAAGACTTAAATTCAGCCCAACTATAACAAAAAAGGTGCTTAAGTCAGCAACCCCCCCCCCAAAAAACTTCTGCCAAACGTGGATCTTCCTGGCGTTTGAAGGGCGTTAGCCTCAATAGATGCCTCAATAGATGTTGAGTAGTGCACCGAAGAAGCTGGAATCCAAATACGTTGTCGTAGGCTGGTCCAGGAGTCATACACAAGGGCTGAAGACACAGGCGAATTCAGGAGGCGGTTCCGAACGTCGACACAAAGAGGCAATCCCAAAACGCTGCCCCAATAGCCGAATTCAGCAACACATCCAAGAGGGAGAAGGCAGGTGGAGAAACGTGAAGACAGTCCAAGGGTCCCAAAACCGGAGAGGAGCTTGTAGAATTTCAAACCACACCACAAGGAAAAGTCAGGCAGCCGCAGGTATATCAGGATACAGAAGCCAATAAGTCCCAAAATCCCAAGGCAACACCTTGCTAGCCACAAGGACAAACTCCAAAAGGCCCACCTTATATTCAGCTCCACCCGAATCAGACAACTCCCCACTTGCATCAGCTGCTGCCCCAGACCCACCTGCAGCCTCTTGTCCAGCCCTCCAGCTTTTCCACCTTCTGTCAAGACTTAGATCACCCCAATCCTCTGGATACCCTGAAGGCCAGTCGTTGTCATCTGAGAACCCCATGAAAGTGTCACTGCTTGTAGGTTCATTGCATATGTCCTGAATCCCCTGGATTTGAGTCCAGTCCATGTCAGTATCACTTTCTTCTGACATGCTTCCCATACTTTGGCTTCCTTCTTCCCTAGGGAAGCCTTCAAAAGACTCATCCTCTGTAGGCTGTGTAAGTATTTGCCTGATTTGCAAAAGATCTTCTTCACTACGGTCACGAGGAGGCCTTTCCCCCCTTCTTTGAGCTACAGAATCAGCATCAGCTGTCCCACCCACTTCCAAGCCAGAGTTAGACGCTGGAGAAACAGCCCCACCCTGTTCCCTACTACCCTGTTCCCTACTACCAGTAGTAGCTGAAACTTCAGACCCAAACCCAACAGTATAGGGTTACAGCCTGTATTGGACGGGGTTACACTCCTACTGAAAATGCAGGTTCGCAGCTTGGGAGTGATCCTGGATTCATCACTGAGCCTGGAACCCCAGGTCTCAGCGGTGGCAAGGTGGCGGCCCCTTCTAAATGGCCAATCATTCACCGCCCCCTTAAAGGGGTTCACCGCCCCCCCCAAATTCCCCTGAGCCTCCCACTGCCCCCTTGGATCGCCTCACCGCCCACCAGGGGGTGGTACCACCCACTTTGAGAATCAGTGGTATAGAGCATTACAGTCGTCCAGTCCTGAGGTGACCGTGGCATGGATCACTGTCGCTAAGGCCTCCCCAGAAAGATAGGGCGTCAGCCGCCTAGCCTGGCGAAGATGGAAAAACAACGATGAAAAACCTTGCTTGATACCTGTGAATTCTGCTGGCAAATTGGCATTAAGTTGGAAAGGACTTGAAAGCACTTAACAATGAACTTGCTTTACAAAAGTATTGCAACCCCAGAGTTTTCCTGATGTGTAGTTTTCCTGTCCCTTGCAAAAAAAAAGTCTTATGTGGTCCGATGTGGTCCTTTTGGTGTCAGCAAAAGTGCAAATGCCTGCCATTTCCTGTAATTTCCCCGTCTTTTCCTGTCTGCAGACTATGCTGTTGGCTTCGGAGGGAAGTATGGGGTGCAGAAGGACCGCCAGGACAAGTCCGCCTTGGGTTGGGCCCATAAGGAAGAACTGGAGCCCCATGAATCCCAGACAGGTCAGTGCAGAAGGGATGCCCTTAGGGTCAGATGTGCAATGCATTTAGGGTTGTATCCTGAACTTCCTTTGCAGAGCTTTGCAAAAGAGCGGAGATCCTCCTTTGGCGATTTCCCATCTTCAGTATGGATTTCCCCCTATTCTATGAACTCAAGTGCCTTTTCTAAGAGTGCATCGATACTAGGCATGGGCCAACTTTGGCATTCCCTCCAGGTGTTGTGGACTTCAACTCCCAAAATTCCTAACATCTGGTAGAGCTCCAACAGCTACATCAGCTGTTGGAATCTAAAAACCATCTCAAGCTTGAGCTGGGAAAGAAAGGGATTTCTAGATTCACCAAAAGATGTAGAATGAATGCAGTCGGCCCCCATTTTAACTGCCATAGCTGAAGGCTCTGGATCTCCTAGGAGTTGTAGTTTGGCGAATCATCCAGCACTTTCATGCAGAGAAGGCTACAAACCTAGATAAACTACAACTCCTGGAATTCTATCGAACTGAGCCGTGGCAATTCAAGTGAGGTCAAACTGCATTCATTTCCAGGAGAGATAATCTACTCTTTGATCAATAAGGAATTCATTCCCATCACTTACATCGCTTGCTTTTGTTTTGCAGATTACGCCAAGGGCTTTGGGGGCCGCTATGGAGTTCAGAAGGACAGAGTAGACAAGGTAAACTATTATGAAATTTGCATGTATTGTTGCACCTCAGCAGCAGTTCACCTTACACCTTCGGGGGGAGAAGGGTGGGGTAAAAGTACATGAAATAAATACATAAATAAATAAAATCCCAACAGCTCTCTCACTAATTTAAGGACTGCAAAACATGAACACATTCCTTTGACCTTGCAAAGCCTGCTTCTGCCTCTCTTTCTCACTGATTTTTTTCCAATTTGCTGCACCTGAATCTTTGTCCCCTCAGAAACAGCCAGGTATCTCTGTTTAAGCCAGCTGCTCCCTTGGATGAGCTAATGTTGTCTTCCTCTCCCTGCCTGTTGGATTCCAAAACCAGGCATGGACTACCTTTTTTGCCTTGGGTCCACTTTGTGGCCCCGACTGAGGGCCGGGCACACGCTGGGTGGAACAGGCCCAGGAGGGAGAGGGCCTATGGAAAGGTGGGGCCAGGAGGGGGTCATCCTCAGGTTGTCTTCCTAGCATAAGGATGGGGCTGCTTGTGACAACTGCCTTGATCCTGATCTTCCTCCGATCTTCAAGCTGTCCTCTTGGCAGACGGCAGACGAGAGCACTCTGGAGGGCTCTTAGCTGCTGTGTGCCTTCCGTGGGCCATCCTCTCATCGCACCATCTTTATGCCGGGAGGAGGGCAAAACATGCAGTGGCTGAGAACACTCAAGAGGGCTCTTGGCCGCTGCGAGCCATCCTCCCCCATCCTTTCTGCATAAGGATTTGGTGGGAGACCGTGCTAAGAGGACAGAGAAACTGGAGATGGCCTGAGGTAAGCACCCAGGGGATTGCATTCGTCGCCCGGGCCTTAGTTTGCCCGTGCCTGGCCTAAATTCCCAATTCAGTTCTGCTTTCTATACACTTTATTGTAAATATTTTAATAGTTTTATGCAATTTTATGCAATTTTAACTATTTCTAATCGTTCTATTTTTACTTTGGTTTTATATCCTGTAAGGCAGTGTTTCCCAACCTTTTTTGAGCCGCGGCACACTTTTAACATTAAAAAAAATCCGGGGACACACCACCAACCAAAATGACACAAAATGACACTCTAACACAGTAAAGAACGGCGGGGGGTTGGTGGCCTGCTGGGAGCAGCTGCTGGGAGTGCCGAAGCAGGGTGAGGGGGAGGAGCCAGGCCGTGCCATGCCCCACCCCCTCCCCTGGCTTCAGCTCTCCCACAGCTTCTCCAGCCTCGAGGGGGCAGTGCGAGCAAGGGGCGGGAATCATGGCCCCTGTCCCCAGTGCCGCTCTCCGCCATGACTCCCGCTCGCTGAAGCCGTGCAGAGGAGGAGGAGCATGAGCGGTGGATGGGCTTCAGTGGGCGGGGCTCCTCCTGCGCGCGGCTTCAGCGGGCGGGAGTCTTGGCGGATTGGAGGCTGGCTGGGGAAATGGCCGAAGGAGGCGGCGCCCCGGCCCTTGCTTCTTTTTCTTCGCCGCCGCCTTGCCCTTGCTCCTCCTCCCCCAAGCAGCAGGAGTTCGGCAGGAGGAGTGGGGAAGGAAGGGGGGGGGGCAGAGGTCCGTCACGGCACACTTCTGTGCCACGTCACAGCGCTTGGGAAACACTGCTGTAAGGAGAGGTGGGCATTATTATTATTATTATGTTGTTGTTGCTGCAGTTGTAGTAGTAGTAGTAGTAGTAGTTGTTGTAAAATGTATAATTTTTGCATTGTTGGCTGCTTTGCCCTTCTTTTAGGAAGGGAAAGTGCCTCCATGCCCATCACCCTTCTGAATTTGGTTAATATGTTTATGGTGTTTTTTACGCTCTACTTATTGTGTGATTTCAGTTTGATTTGATTGTATGTTTACTATATTGTGTTTCTTCTGTTGTAAGCAACCCGAGTCCTTTCAGGGAAACAGGGTGGGATATAAATAAAGCCTATCTTTACTATTATAAAGTGAGATATAATAATAATAATAATTTAAATCATTTTGTGCACAAAAGGAAATTTGTTTCTATCGAATCGCGGGAAGCCTCCAATGGGACAATTTTGGGGTTATCTCCAATGGTGGAATTTCTCATACGAGATCCTTTTAATAATTTTGTGTATTGAATAAGGTCGATGTGCACTGCACCATCAGAAAGAAAAGGCATCACTCTCTCAGCCACCCATCTGGACAATTTCGGATTCTGAGACGTTTTGGATTTTTGAATTCCGGATAAGGGGATTCTCAAACCGTAGTGTTTTAATTTGTTGCATTTGTTAAATAAGTCAATGCAATGCATATAAAATTATTTTCAGGGAATGTAGAATCAGAGAGTTGGAAGAAACCAATCAATGCAACGTTGGCCATGCAGGAAAAACACAATCAAAGCCCTCCCAACAGATGGCCATCCCGCTTCTGGTTTATTTATTTATTTATTTGAATTTATCAGTCGCCACTCCCGTTTGGCTCGTTTTAATCACCATAAATAAAACACCATATAACAACAATCAAAACTACAATTAAAATACTAAAATTAGGCAACAGCTATAAACGAGGGCAGGATAGTGCCAAGATGATCGGCAGACTCTCAGGAGCCAAATGCCTGTTTGAAGAGTAGTGTTTTGCATGCCTTCCGAAATGCCAACAAGCCTGGAATGGCGCAGATTTCAGTAGCCGTGAGGTGGTACTCCTCAGAGTTTGGGATCGCTAGAAGATTTCCTGTCACCGAGCACAGGGGTCTAGTGGGACAATATGGGATGAGGCGGTCCCTTAGGTACACTGGCCCCAGACCATTCAAGGCACTGAAGGCCAAAACCAACACTTTGAAGGTGATCTGGCATTCCACTGGCAACCAGTGCAGTTCGCGCAGGACAGGTGTAATATGGCTGCTCATTGGGGCACCTGCCAGCAGCCAGGCTGCTGCGATCTGCACCAGTTTCAGTTTCCGGATCACCGACAGAGGCAGGCCAATGTAAAGAGCGTTACAGTAGTCTAGCCTTGACAGTGGCTTGGACCACTGTAGCCAAGTCACGACGGGACAAGTAGGGGGCCAACTTCCTCGACTGGCGTAGATGGAAAAACGCTACTCTACTGATGATGGAGATATGTGTCTGCATCGTCAGTTGAGAGTCCAGAGTGACACTGAGACTTTTAACTCGTGATGGACATAACGTCACGCCGTCCAGGGTTGGAAGTTGGATCTCCCTACCGCCCGGGCGACCAAGACACAGGATCTCCGTCTTAGCTGGATTCATCTTCAACCTACTGGCTCGCAGCCATCCAGTGACGGCCTCAAAGCAATGATGGAAATTATCGGGTACGGATTCGGGCCGGCCTTCCATCCCCAGGATGAGCTGGGTGCCATCAACGTATTGATGACATTCCAGCCCAAAGCTTAAAAACCTCCAAAGCGCTATATGAAACATCAACTAATTCCAAGTTTAGACTTGAGTCCCATCTCCAAGACATCTTATTTTTTTTACTTATATGCAAATGCAAGTATTCCATTATTTTTTTCTAAAAACCAAAACATTTCGAGGTGCAACTACACTGTAATATCAATGCTATTTAACACTGCTTTCACGGCTGTTTCTCAATGCTATTGAATCCTGGGAGATGTAGTTCTGCAAGATCTTCAGCTTTCTCTGCCAAAAAGGAACAAAGTACAGCTCTCACAATTCTATAGCATTGAGTTCACGTGGTGCCAAAACACATTCATTCTACAGTGAAGATGCACCTCTGGTCCCAAATGTTCCAGGTAACGCAGGTAGACTCTCCAGGTAAAAGGCTTTTGATAAAACAGTTCGGAAACCAAACAGTTCTATGAATGCATAAATAAATGCCCCCCCAGCTCTGCTCCATTTACTCAGTGGAAGTTTTCCTGCATTCTTCTTAATCTGTGCATTAATAGTTATTTGTATCATGTATCATGTACCAGAGCGCCGCTGGTTTCGGTGAGATGGAAGCACCCACTTCATCTTATGAAAAGACTGCACCCACAGAGGCAGGTAAGTCCCCCCGAGACAATGCTTTCTGACCTTCTTGCCATAGGTCTTGGGCTGCATCTGCACTGAAGAATCAATGCAGTTTGGTCCTTCTTTAGCTGCCATGGCTGCATGGTATGGATTCCTGGGAGTTATAGTCCAGCACTTTTTGACAGAGAAGGCTCAAGACCTTGCAAACATACAGTTTCCATGGCATTTACTGCCTTGATTCTGGTGTCTTTAAATATTGGACACCAGATTGTGTTCGTTTTCATAGTTTCTTCCTTTCTGTTGACATTGTCCACGTGCTTCTTGTGGATTTCAATGGCTTCTCTGCGTAGTCTGACATGATGGTTGTCAGAGTGGTCCAGCATTTCTGTGTTCTCCAATACAGGGAGATACTCACACCGAGTCACACAGGAGAGAGAAAGATGGATTCTTTCATATGCCTTATATAACCATCTGCTTATACAGGGAGATACTCACACCGAGTCACACAGGAGAGAGAAAGATGGATTCTTTCATCTGCCTTATATAGCCATCTGCTGATAGGTAATCAGTAAGGGACACTGGCTGATGCAACCCCTTTGCAATAACTCTCATATAGTTTTGACTCAGTCATTAACACACACACACACACACACACCCCTTAGGTATTGCATCATGACATTCACAATCACTATCGTGGTGCTGTCAATATTCTACATATTAATCAAACAGTATTTTCTCCAGATGAGAAATGCTGTGCTATTTCTATCTACCATGACTCAGCCATTACCACATTCACAGTCACACCCAGGTGGAGCACCTGATGAACCAACAGTGCTCTGCTGTGTCTGGCTTCTCTACTTGGATTAGTCTGGAGCGCCTTTCATGTTCCTTGATTTGTGCCTGGGCAATGGTACTGCATTTGGTGAGCCCTACGTAGAATTGTCCACAGCTGAACGGTATGCAATAGACTCCTGCAGAGGTGAGAGGATCCCTCTTGTCCTTTGCTAAATGTGGCATTTGTTGGATTTTCTTAGTCGGTTTGCAGATTGTGTTTCTTCATCAGCTTCCCTATGCGGTCAGTGGTTCCCTTGATGTATGGCAAGAACCCTTTTCCTCTGGGCGGATCTTTGTCTTGACTCCCATGGCTTGTTCTTGGCCTTGCAGCTCTACCAATGTCTGTCATAGAAAACCTATTACAGCCCAGTTTAGGTGGTTCAGTTCACCTTGGAGGAGGTGGGCTTCTCAGATTCTGTTTGCATGATCTGTTTTGGGCTAATGCTCATGGCCTCTTGCTGGGCCCACCTTTGGTCGGTTCGTCCCGCTGGACGCAGAGGCTGTCGATGAACTTATAGCTGCAACCAGGCCGACCACTTGCTCCCTCGATCCGTGCCCCTCTTGGTTGGTGAAATCTTGCTTAGAGAGAGTACGTGACCCTCTGTTGAATATAATCAACAGCTGCCTTGAGCAAGGAGTTTTTCCAGAGAGTTTAAAAGGGGCAGTGGTCTCCCCTTTTAAAGCCATCCGTTTAACATCCACATGGCGCAGAGCCTTCTCTGTCATGGCGCCATCCATTTGGAATCCCTTGCCAACTGAAGTGCGTGCCCTGCGAAACTTGTCATCTTTCCGCAGGGCGTGCAAAACCTATTTCGGCTGGCATTCAATTGCTGAAATTCGAAATCTTGATATAGTTTTAACTGATGTTTTATTTCTGCTTTTATGTTGTTTTATGTGGACTGTGAGCTGCTCCGAGCCCTCCGAGTGGCGGTATACAAGACCAAATAATAAATAAACAAATAAAATAATTAAGAATAGGGCGGCATGACAATGAGGGAGCCCCAACACCCCTTGATCTCTGTCTTGCCCTTGCAAAACAGCTTCCAGCGGGGCAGGGAGCCTGCGGCAGCGCTTCGAGACCATGGCCAAGACGGCTGAGGAAGACAACCGGAGAAGGGCCGAGGAAGAGCGAGCGCGACGCCAGGCCAAGGAGCAGAAGGAGCGCCAGGAGGCCCAAGAGCAACAGAAGAAGGAGGTCAGGCCTTGGTCCAGTGCACTCCTGTGAGGTGGATTGGGAATAGGTTGACTGGCCGAACCCAAAGAGCGCTTCTGTCCAATGGCTCCCTTTTCTTCTTCCTCCTGGAGAGAAGTGACCATTTAGGTGCCATAAACAGGGTCCCACCCTGGGCCTTTCAGGGCTATTCCACCTCTTTATTCATGACTTGGGTGACGGCATAGAGGTGTCATCCATACTTTTTGCACCTTAAAAATGTTCTTCAATCTGTTTTCAGTGGGACGGAGTCCATCAGGCACTTTCAGAGAAAGTGCAGATACACCCGAAGTGAAGGTGACTTACCCTTGAATCCCGAAGCACGTACTGCATGGGCAGTGGCCAAATTGGTGTGGTAGGGACAGAGGTAGAATCCGCGAGATAGGATGAGCTCTCGTCTGTCAGCTTCAGCTTCTCATGTGGGGACGTGAGAGAAGCCTCCCACAACATGGCAATACATCTCAACGGCCTGTCTTTTATTCTCCCTTTAAGGAAAATGAAGAGAAGCACTTCGAGGCAACCCAGAGGAACGAAGAACCGAGCCATGAAGAACCAGCCCCAAAACTGCCCCCGGGACCTATGAGAATTGGCCGAGAGGCCAGCTTGCCCCCCTTGCCTCCGGTCCACCAGGTAGGAAGAAGAAAGGCAGCCCCAGGGCCTCGGGGGGATCGTCCTGTGTCCAATACAGACTCTCTACAGTAGTACAGGTGCATCATAGTACACACATATTCCATAGAGGTGGCCTGTATTGTATGGCAGAAAGAGGAGGGAGGACAGGTAACGCTGCCATGTGTTCCCCTTTAAAAAGCGTTTTGAAGCTGTGATTCATTCGAAATGCAGGAGGAAGTCTTGGTGTCCGGGGTGCCTTTTGGAGACCATGTGATTACACCAGTCCTGCGGGAACCACATGCCATTGTCTTCCAGTTTGCTTCCAGGCTCAATTTGAGGTGTTGACCAACCAAGTCATAAAGGACCTCGAGCCAGGATATCTGAAAGAGCAATGCCTCATAGGTCCATAGAATGTGAAGTGACCCCCAGAAGCCATCCAAACCCCCTTCTGCCAATCCAAGCCTTCCTGACAGATGACCATCTAGTAGCCTCTGCTTGGAAACCTCTATAGGAGACTCTGCCATACTCCCAGGAAGTCTAATTTTGGCTTGCAAACGTCATCTAGTCCAGCCCCCTTTTGACATTACGGGACGCCCCTCCCCCCAATGGGTGCCACATTTCTTGGATGCCAACGTCCTATTTGATACCAAAGGCCCATTATATACCAATAACCCATGATGTACCAAGGGAGCATTATGTGCCAAGAGCCCATCATATACTAGGCTAGTGTTTCTTAACCTTCCTAATGCCGCCACCCCTTAATGCAGTTCCTCATGTTGTGGTGACCCCCTGTCAATTACAACACCCCTCCCCCCCAACCATAACATTATTTTTGTCGCTACTTCATAACTGTAATCTTGTGACATATTATACTACGAAGCTCATCCAGGGCTGTCCAACTTCTACCGGCCCAAGGGCTGGAATTCCGGTTACTGATCACCTGGGGGCCCACTCCGCCCCGCCCCCAGCCACGCCCCCGGCCCCTCGTCCTCCGGTTTCGCCCGCTTCTGAGGGTTAGCTTCTGAGGCTGGCGTGACGCTTTGGGAGAGAGGGCGGAGCCATGGGGGCTCCCCATGGCTCTGCCCTTCCTCCCAAAGCGTCACGCCAGCCTCAGAAGGGAGTGATCCGCCACTTCTGAGGCTGTTGTGACGCTTTGGGAGAGAGGGCGGAGCCACGGGGGGCTCCCCATGGCTCCGCCCTCCCTCCCAAAGCGTCACGCCAGCCTCAGAAGCGGGCGAAACTGCACATGCACACTTTTTTGGGGGAATTTTTTTAAATCTTCTTCGGAATTTTTAAATTTTTTTATAAAAATAATATTTTTTGCAGGAGGGTAGGAGGACCGCATCCAAGGGGCTGGTGGGCTGTGTGCGGCCCACGGGCCGCTTGATGGGCAGGCCCGTTATATACCAATAGGCCCGTTGTGTACCAATAGCCCATGATGTCCCAAGGATGCATTATGTACCAAGGGGGCATTATGTGCCAAGAGCCCATCATATACTAGGCTAGTTTCTTAACCTTCCTAATGCCGCCACCCCTTAATGCAGTTCCTCATGTTGTGGTGACCCCCCCCCACCATAACATTATTTTTGTCGCTACTTCATAACTGTAATGTTGCGACATAATATACTACGAAGCTCATTATATACCAATTGGCCCATTATGTACCAAGGCACATTATATATCAAGGGCCCATCATATATGAGGATCTCATGATATACCAGTAGCCCATTATTTACCAAAGGCCCATTATATACCAATAGTCCATTGTGTATCAAGGGCCCACCATATACAAAGACTAGAGCTTGTGATATACCAATATTTCATTGTGTTTCAAAGGCCCATTAAGTACCAATAGCCCATTATGTACCAAGGGCACATTATTTACCAAGAACCCATCATATACTATGAGGCTCATTATATACCAATGTCCCATTATGTATCAAGGGCCCATCATATACTATGAGGCTCACTATATACCAATGGCCCATTATGTATCAAGGGTGCATTATATACTATGAGGCTCATTATATACCAATGTCCCATTATGTATCAAGGGCCCATCATATACTATGAGGCTCACTATATACCAATGGCCCATTATGTATCAAGGGCCCATCATATACTATGAGGCTCATTATATACCAATGTCCCATTATGTATCAAGGGTGCATTATATAGTGAGGGCCCACCATATACTAAGACTAGAGCTTGTGATATACCAATATTTCATTGTGTTCCAAAGGCTCATTAAGTACCAATAGCCCATTATGTATCAAGGGCACATTATTTACCAAGAGCCCATCCTATACTATGAGGCTCATTACCAATGCTCCACTTATATACCAAGCACACTGTGCTGCATCTTGTTTTGATGTGGATGTTGAGCTTAGCAAAACGAAATCATATTTGTGTGTATATATATGTCCTTTAGGAAACTGTGAGAGAGGAAGTCTGTCCTCCCATCCTGCCGCCCCGAAACCTAGATGCAGGGCCCCCGCAGCCCCCTTGCGCCCCCCAAGTGCCTACTTACGTGGAGGCCTTGGAGGACTACGGGGGGGACTACGAGGAGGTGGCCGTCTCCTCTGACCACCCTGAACCGCCGGACTTTGAGAACGATGCCGGAGGGGACTATGAGGAGGTGCCGGTCCACGGGAAACAGGACGAAGAGGAGGAAGAAGCTACTTACGATGAGTTGGGCAAAGACGATGGCGGAGAAGACTACGAGGAGATCCCTGACAGACCCATCATCCATGGAGGAGCCTCAGGTGAGGAGCAAATAGGGCAGGTCTCGATAGGGATAGGAGTCTAGTGTCTAGGCTAGGCATGGGCCAACATGGGCCTTCCAAATGTTTTGGACTTCAACTCCCTCCATTGGTTGGACTTAAAGTCCAAAACACGTGGAGGGCCCAAGTTTGCCCATGCCTGGTCTAGACCAGTGTTTTTCAACCTTTTTTGAGCCGCGTCACATTTTTTACATTTACCAAATCCTGGTGCACACCACCAACCAAAATGACACAAAATGACACTCTAACACAGTAATACATATAGTTAATATGTTTTTAAATGTATTTATACACTCAGTGTGAAACCTGGGCCTGTTTCGATGAGCATAGATATCCTGGCAGGAATGGCAGAAAGACACAAACATCCCACACAGAACTCCCATAACCAAGAGAAAATACTATAAGAGTTTGATGGGCATTGACCTTGGGTTTTGGAGTTGTAGTTCACCTATATCCAGAGAGCACTGTGGACACAAACAATGTTGGATCAGGACCAAACTTGGCATGAATACTCAATATGCCCAAATGTGAACACAGATGGAGTTTGGGGAAAATAGACCTTGACATTTGGGAGTTAGTTACAGTTTCTGGTATTTATAGTTAACACACAATCAAAGAGCATCCTGAACTCTTGCAACAATGGAATTGAACCAAACTTGGCATATTGAACTCTCATTACCAACAGATAGTACTGAAAGGGTTTGCTTGGGAATTGACCTTGAGTTTGGAAGTTGTAGTTCACCTACACCCAGAGAGCACTGTGGACTCAAACAATGTTATGTTATGTTGTTTGTTTTCTATCCAGAATCACAATGTTGGAAGGAGGCTCACCACTTTAAGGTCCCTAAAACAGGCATTCGAAAACTTCGGCCCTCTGGGTGCTTTGGACTCCAACTCCCACCATTCCTAACAGCCTGAGGCACTTTCCTGCATAAGTGGCTGAGGGGAAAAAGGAAAAGGGCTTGAGGCTGCTAGGAATGGTGGGAGTTGGAGTCCAAAACACCTGGAAGGTCCAAGTTTGCCCATGCCAGCTTTTGACAGAGACCTCTTCCTCCCCCTTCACGCCCTTTCTTCCCACTCCTGCCGAACACTTACTTTTTCTTCTACACTGCCGCTTCTGTCGCCATTTTGATCCGAGGGGGCAGCGTGAGCATGTTCAGGAGGGGAGGGGAGGGAGGTAGACGTGACCCGTGCGGGCGCTACTGCACAGACTCGCCCTCGAGCAAAGTGAGGCAAAGCGAGCAGAGCGAGGCTGGGAAGAAGGGAGCCCGAGTGGAGAAGAAAAAGTGTTCGGCAGGAGGGGGAAGAAAGGGGATTGGAGGTTCCAATTTCCCACGGCACACCTGATGATCGCTCACTGCACACTAGTGTGCCACGGCACACTGGTTGGGAAACACTGAGCTAGATCATGGAAGTCCTGGTGCCTCCCTTTTCTGCTTCGGTTGGACCTCTTTACCTGGAATAATACTGTTTCCAATTCTGGACAAAGCAGTTCAAGAGGGATCTTGACTCTAAGCTGGAAGGAGTCCGGAGGAAGAGGGCGACTCAAAGGATCAAAGGCCTGGAGACCATGAATCATCCCTCTGAGGAGCGTCTTAAAGAGTTGGGTCTGTTCAGCCTGTAGAAGAGAAGGTTGAATTGAGCCATGAGAGCCATGTAGGAATATGTGACAGGATGCCATAAGGAAGAGGGAGCAGGCTTGTCTTCTCCTGCCTTGGAGACTGGGACTCAAGGAAGCCATGGGTTCAAGTGGTAGGAAAGGAAGAACTTCCTGACCACACGGGCTGTTCAGGAATGGAACTCTCTTCCTCAGAGTCCGGTGGAAACTCCTTCTTTGGAGGCTTTTAAACAGAGGCTGGATGGCCATCTGTCGGGAGTGCTTTGGTGGTGCTTTTCCTTCTTGGCAGAAGTGGGTCGGACTGGGTGGCCTTTGGGGTCTCTTCCAAGTCTTTATGATCCATTCTAAGACTGACCATGACTGGTTTCTTCTCCAGCAGGAATGGAAGGGGCGATCTATGAAGTGGGAGACGGAGGCTTGTCTGCAGTGGCCCTTTACGACTACCAAGGAGGTGGGTCGCTTATGAAGGCGTGAGGTGGGTGGGTGGTTTTGTGGCGTGTGAGGGGAAAGGCATGTCATTTCCTTGTGCAATAGCACAACGACAAATAAAGCTATTCTGATTCTGATGCAGCTTCTGCAATGAAGAGCCTATGGAGGGCGGGGGTCTCGGGTGAAGGGAAGTTACTTTTATAAAAAAAAGTCAACACATGGTTGAGATTCATAAACACAAGTTAGTAGGCAGCCACTGTATCCACTACATAACACAATGTTTATTCCTGGGGTATCAATATCCTTTTCTGATTGGTCCTATCATACTTACTTACCCAGGTGGTCCTCCAAGTGTAGTGTCCTTGTTGGGGGGGGGGGGTCCTTGGGTGACTGCAGAGCCCTATTATTGACCCACATGTTCTCCCACAGTGAGGACATTGGTTTCCAGGTGGAAGGCAGTCTCGGTTGGCTTGACGCTCCTCCCTCTTAGCAAGTTTCTTCCTTTCACGCTCCATTCGTGCCTCTTTGAATTTCGCAGCACTGCTGGTCACAGCTGACCTCCAGCTAGAGCGCTCAAGGGCCAGGGCTTCCCAGTTTTCACTCGGTGTCTATGCCGCAGTTTTTGAGGCTGGCTTTGAGCCCATCTTTCAATCTCTTTTCCTCTACTCCAACATTCCGTTTCCCATTCTTGAGTTCGGAGTAGAGCAACTGCTTTGGGAGAAGCTGATCAGGCATTTGGACTACGTGGCCAGTCCAGCGGAGATGATGGCATAGAGGCATCGCTTCAATGCTGGTGGTCTTTGCTTCTTACAGATGCTGACATTTGTCTGCCTGTCTTCCCAAGGTATTTGCAGGAATTTTTTTTGGAGGCAACAGTGATGGATTCATTCCAGGAGTTGAGTGTGACGTCTGTAGACAGTCCACGTTTCGCAAGCTGAGAGCAGTGTTGGAAGGACAATCGTTTTATAAACAAGGCCCTTGGTCTCCCTATGGATGTCCCAATCCTCAAACACTCTCTGCCTCATTTGGAAAAATGCTGCGCTCGCAGAGCTCAGGCGGTGTTGTATTTATTTATTTATTTATTTATTTATATTCCGCTCTTCTCAGAGCGGATTACAGGTACGCATACTTAGCAGACAATCCCTGCCGTTTCCACATACAACACATATAGACGAACAGAGGCAAACTCTGGCCACCAGGGGGAGCTGACGCACTCCTCATTTCTCAGCGTTCCCAGCGTCCCTTGTTGTTCCTTCTGCCTTCCTCAGCGATCCTGGAGTTCTTTTTTAATGGCCTCGGGGGAGCTCCGGCAGTCAAAATTTGCCTCCCCACTTAATGTGGTACCTTTATCTCCTACTTGACAGATGCAACTGTCTTTTGGGCTGCAAAGGTCGACAGCAGGCTACACTTAAAGGTCGGGCCTTGAACTCATGACCTAGTCAGAGATCTTACGCAGCTGACACTTAGCCAGCTGTGCCACATTCCCAGTGCCTGCGCCACATTCCCAGTGCCTGTGCCACATTCCCGGTGCAGTGTCAATGTTGACTTTTGTGAAGAGGGGGCTGCCAAGGGAGCGGAAACGGCCAACATTTTCTAATGTTACACCATTGAGCTGTATTTCTGGCATTGCAGAGTGATTGGCTGATGCCTGCTGGAAGAGCAGTTTGGTTTTCTCAATGTCCAATGACAGGCCGAGCTTCTCGTCTGCTTCTGCAAAGGCGTTTAGAGTGGCTTGTAGGTCTTCTTCTGAATGTGCACAGGCAACATTATCATCGGCATATTGGAGTGACCTTGGTTTTGGCTTTCAGTCAGTCTGCTGAGGTTAAATAGCTTGCCATCTGTCCGATGGGTGATTTTTACTCCGGTGGGAAGCTTCCCGTCAACAAGGTGAAGTATCATAGCAATGAGGATGGAGAATAAGGTTGGGGTGATAAAACACCCCTGTTTGATGCCTGATTCCACCTTAAATGGGTCACTTTGGGAGCCATGCTGTCCAAGACTGTTGCCATCAACAACGGGTGGAGAGGGGAGGGATGGTCTCGGAAAGGGCCCCCCTTAATTGTGGGGTCCCCCAAGGGGCCATCCTCTCTCCTCTGTTATTTAACATCTACATGCGTCCACTGGCCCAACTGGTGCGTAGTTTTGGTCTGGAGTGCCATCAATACACTGATGATACCCAGCTGATGCTGAGGGTGGAAGGCCGGCCAGACTCTGTACCTGATTATTTCCATCTGTGCCTCGAAGCCGTGACTGGGTGGCTAGGGGCCAGCAGGTTGAAGGTGAACCCGTTGGAGACGGAGGTCCTTTGGTTGGGTCGTCCCGGGGCGGGGGGGGGGGGAGCTCTGGCTGCCAATAATGGATGGGGAGGTGGTTACCCCGTCGGTCCTGGTGAAAAGCCTGGGGGTCCAATTGGACCCACTGCTGACGATGGAGGCTCAGGTCTCCACCGTGAGCAGAGCGGCATTTTCCATCTGTGCCAGGCAAGGCGGCTGGCGCCCTACCTCTCCGGTGGCGACCTAGCTACAGTAATCCAGGCCACGGTCATCTCGAGACTAGACTACTGTAACGCCCTCCAGAAACTTAAGCTGGTGCAAAACGCTGCAGCTCGACTGCTGGCTGGAGTGACCGTGTCATAAGAACATAAGAACATAAGAAGAGCCATGCTGAATCGGGCCTCAGCCCATCTAGTCCAGCATTCTGTGTCACACAGTGGCCCACCAGTTGTACACAGGGATCTCTAGCAGAAAGGAGGGCATAACCCTCACCTGCTCCCGACCCCCCACAACCAGTACCCGGGGAAAATCCTGCCTGCCTCCATCAACACAGAGGTGGGCACTTGGATGTCCATTTCAGTAACTACTGATACCCTTGGTATCCATGAATCTGTCTAATCCTGCCTTGAAGCTGTCCAGGCTGACCGCTGTCACAACCTCCTCTGGAAGTGAGTTCCATAACCCAATGACCCTCTGGGTGAAGAAATATTTCCCTTTATTAGTCCTAACTTTCCTACCTTGGAGCTTTAGGGAGTGCCCCCTAGTCCTAGTGTTGTGTGACAGAGAAAATATTTTTTCTTTATTCACCTTTTCTATCCCATGCATGATTTTATACACTTCGATCAAGTCACATCACACCAGTCCTTCAGTGCTTGCACTGGCTCCCCATCGAGTACTGGATTGCCTTCAAAGTGCTGGTGTTAACCTTTAAGGCCTTGCATGGTTTGGGGCCGGTGCACCTGAAGGACCGCCTTTCTCTGCACATTCCCCAGAGGCCACGACGGTCCATGGACCAAAACCTGCTGGAGATTCCGTCAATTAAAACCTGCCACTTGTCATCAACGCGACAGCATACTTTTTATGTGGTAGCGCCTACCCTTTGGAACGCCCTGCTAGAGGAGGTCCGAGCAATAACCGATCTGCAGGCCTTTCGGAGGGCCTGCAAGACCAACCTCTTCCGACAGGCGTTTAACCCCTAAGGCTGCAAATTCCACGCTTGTCCTTACTGTTTTTATTATGTTTTAATTACTATGTGATTGTGTTGTTTTGCTTGTGTGAACCACCCTGAGCCTTTCGGGAAGGGATGGTATAAAAATCGAAATAATAATAAATAAATAAATAAATTGTGGAGGAGCCGCAGGATGTTCACAAATAGGCCAGGGCACCCAGTTTTGTGGAGGATGGCCCAGAGAGCGTGTGATGCATGATGTGAAATGCCTCTGCAAGATCCAGAAATGCCACGTGCAGAGGAAGGAAACGGCATTTATAACCCAGGGACAAAAATCATGTTACATACGAGTGTCATGTTACGATTCACCTCTCCTTGCAGGTTGATGCAGGTGGGTACATGCACATTGCATTTGGATGTCACTTGGAAACTGCCATGGCGCAATGCTGTAGGATCCTGGGAGTTGGGGTGTGTTGGCCACATTTAGGAGAGAAGGTGAACGACTCTGCAGAACTACAGCTCCTCTAAGAGTTCACAGAGCCAAACCATGGCAGCTGAAGTGGTGCCAAACTGTGTTAATTATTCTGCGTAGATGTGCCTGCTGTTATGCAAATCACGCTCCATGTGGTCGTTTATCCCGACCTCTCTTTCTTTTTGCAGACGGGGATGACGAGATCTCCTTCCTCCCTGGAGAAACCATCACCGATATCGAACAGATTGACGAGGGCTGGTGGCGCGGGCGCTGCCATGGCAAGGATGGCCTCTTTCCAGCCAATTACGTGGAGCTGCGCCAATGAGGGGCCCCACCTGAGCCCCTTCGTCCCCACTGGTTCACCCCTCCACCCCACAGATCTCTATGGGGAGAGCCAAGGAAGAGGGTTGCATCTAGACTGTGGACCGAATGCACTTTGGCACCACTTGAACTGCCACAGCTCAATGCGATGGGAAACTGGGAGTTATAGTTTGCCAGATTACCAGATTGCCAGCCAAAGAGTGGCAAACTATACATCTTGGGGTTCCATAGCACTGAGCCATAGCAAAGTCATGCCAAACCACATTCATTCTACACTGTAGACACACCCTATAATGACATAGCGTGGCGGTTTGCCCCATTTCCCACCCTTTTCCCACCCAAATCTCTGTAATTGTCATAATAATGTGGATTCCAAACACTGTCACGTTGAGTATTCAAAATGTTTGAGAACAGAAGTGTTTTGGATTGCAACAGATTGCGGAACACTTGTATTTGCTTCTAAGTAAACAATGCAGTGGTTCTCAACCTTCCTCATGCCGCGACCCCTTGATCCAGTTCCCCAGGTTGTGGCGACCCCCAACCATCACACTATTTTCGTTGTTATGTCGTAACTGTAATTTTGCTCCTGTTATGAATCGTTATCTCAATATCCACCATGCAGGAGGTACTTTCATTCACTGGACCAAATTTGGCACAAATACACGATATGCCCGAGTTTGAATAATGGTAGGGTTGGAGGGGATGTTGATTTTGTCATTTGGGAGTTGTAGTTGCTGGGATTTATAGTTCACCTGCAATCAAAGAGCATTCTGAAGTCCACCAACGATGGAATTGAACCAAACTTGGCACACAGAACTCCCATGGCCAACAGAAAATACTGGAACAGTTTGGTGGGCACTGACCTTGAGTTTGGGAGTTGTAGTTCACCTACATCCAGAAAGCACTGTGGACTTCAACAATGATGGATCTGGGCCAAACTTGGCACGAATAATCATATGCCCATAATGTGAACACTGGTAGAATTTGGGGAAAATAGACCTAGACATTTGGGAGTTGTAGTTGCTGGGATATATAGTTCACCTATGATCACAGAGCATTCTGAACCCCACCAATGATAGAATTGGGCCAAACTTCCCACACAGAACCCCCATGAAAAACAGAAAATACTGTGTTTTCTGATGGTCTTCGGCGACCCCTCTAACCCCCCTTGTGACCCCCCCGGCTCCTAACCCCCAGGTTGAGATACACCGACATAATGGGACCCAAGTCTACAGATAACATCAATTTATGATATTCGGTTGAATTTACATTGTAGAATGAATGCAGTTTGATACCACTTTAACTGCTATGGAGTTGTGGGCAATGTAGTTTGAGAAGGTCTTGAATCTTCCCTGCCTAAGTGGGCTTGGGACTCACCATACTACGAATCCCACAGCATTGGGCCACGGCAGTTAGAGTGGTGTCAAACTGAATTCATGTGGCAGTGCAGATGCACACCCTCTCTGCCTTATACACGTTGTCTTAAGGTCATTTTGTGCACTGTATTTTCCATAATTTTGTGCCTGAAGCAATGTTTGCATGTATCGAACTGCCAGGAAGCAAAGGCGCCACAACATGGGCATTTTCGGAGTTTAGAGTATCTTGGATTTTGGAATTAAAGGTAAGGAACGATGCGCAGATTCAATACATCAAGGGTGCAAAACCAACCATCTCTTTGTGTCGAATGTCATTTTGAGTTTCAGTCCTATTATTATGACTTCAATCATGCAGAAGAACCCGGAAATACTCGGAAATGGCACCGAGCCCCGTCTACACTGACTACTTAATGCTGTTTCAAACCAGTATGGAAGAAAGTGTTTCTGCTGTAGGGGTAGAATAGAATAGCTCTGTTATCACTGTAATATTGCACAACGAATGTAAAGGCCGAAATTAAATGACAATGAAGGAGACCTTGAGGCTGAGACAGTGATGACGCATCGTGGAGCACTGACGCGCACGGCGGGCTCGCTTTGATGCGCTTCTCCTGGCAGTTTGTTATCTGGCTGCCACAGCTTGAAGCTGCGTGAAACGGTCAGTGTCGACAAGGTCGATATCCCGGATACCTTCCCAAATGTCTCTACCGCCATTTTGAATAATTATATTTTCCACACTCGTTTCTCAATGGCACTCCCTTCTGATCACCTTCAAGGGAGCGAAGAAGAATACGGTGGTCGCAGCGCGCCTTCCACAGTCATTTCCGGCTTATGGTGGAAGCGTATTGACTTGCGCAAGGCCACCCAGCGGGTTTCTACAGCCGAAAGCGGATTCGAACCGGAGTCCGAGTCCAAGGCTGAAACCACCACACGGGCTCAAGTCAACCAGGACTAAGTGCGTCCAAAGCTGAGATTCCAGCGCCTGGTATCATCCAATCATAGAGTACAGTAAAATCATACCATAGGATCCTAGAGTTGGAAGGGTTACCCCAAAGGCCATCCAGTCGAGCCCCCTTCTGCCAGATGGAAAGGCACCGCTCAAGCCCTCCCGACAGATGGCCAGCCAGCCATAGATATGATTGTGAGACACACACACACACAATATAAAATCCTAGTTTTAAAGGGATCTCTAAAGGCCATCCAGTTGAACCCTCTTCTGCCAGACAGGAAGGAACCATCTAAGCCCTCCCAACAGATGGCCAGCAAGCCATATATATGATTGTGAGAGACATATGTATATGAGATAGACATATGTCTCTATATGTGTGTGTGTGTGTGTGTGTGTGTGTGAGAGAGAGAGAGATATGATAGACGTGTGTGTGTATCATACCCTACTTCGTGACCTCATGCACCATCCATGCCAGAGCTCCCTGTCAGCCGTCACCACCCCTAGCTCCCTCAAGGTCAAGCCAGTCACTTCAAGGATGGTCAAGCAGTGGAGACTCATATAATCCGCTAAAAGCAGATAATCTGGATTATATGGCAGTGGAGACTCATATAATCCACTTCAAAGCAGATAATGTAGATTATCTCCTGAATTATATAATATAGAAATGGCCTGCATTTTATGAGTCTACACTGCTGTATAATCTGATTTAAATCAGATAACCTGGATTATATGGCACCAGAGACTCATATAATCAATTTAAAAGGATATAATCTGGATTATATGGCAGTGGAGACTCATATAATCCACTTCAAAGCAGATAATACGGATTATACAGCAGTGGAGACTCATATAATCTGCTAAAAGCAGATAATCTGGATTATATGGCAGTGGAGACTCATATAATTCAGTTCAAAGCAGATAATATGGATTATACAGCAGTGGAGACTCATATTATATGGATTATATGGCAGTGTGGAAGAGGTCTGTATTATAGGAGTCTACACTGCCATATATTCTGGTTTAAATCAGATAATCTGGATTATATGGTTGTGGAGACTCATATAATCCACTCAAAAGAGGATAACGTGGATTATATGGAAGCGGAGACTCATATAATTCACTTCAAAACAGATAATCTGGATTATATGGCAATGGAGCCTCATATAATCTACTTCAAAGCAGATAATGTAGATTATCTCCTGAATTATATGGTAATATAGAAATGGCCTGTCTTTTATGAGTCTCCACTGCTATATAATCTGATTTAAATCAGATAACCTGGATTATATGGCAGTGGAGATTCATATAATCCATTTACAAGGATATAATCTGTATTATATGGCAGTTGAAACTCATATAATCCACTTAAAACCAGACAACCCAGATTATATGGCAGTGGAGACTCATAATCCACTTCAAAGCCAATAAACCTGATTATCTGATTTGATAATGTGGATTATCTGATTTGATGATGTGGATTATGGCCTCCACTGCCATATAATCCAGGTCAAATCATATAATCCGGATTATATAGTGTAGAAGAGGCCTGGGACATCAACCGTGCAAGACAGAGCCATGCAAAACCTAACAGATATTATTTAAATAGGAATAAACCTGCGATTCTATTTCAATCTGCAAACCGGGGAGGAAAGGGTTAACCCCTGCAGCAGCCCCTTCGGCTTTCCCTGGAAGCCCCGTAGCCAAGCCCGGCCCTTCGCCTTGAGTTTGGAATGTTCCAAACGGAGGCACGTGGCAGGGGGGGCCGTTTTGACCTACTAGAAGCCACATCCGGGGTAGAACATTTTCGTGGGTCTGTGATTGTACCTACGTGTTTTTAATGTGAAAGCCTTGCTATGAGGTATATTTTGGGGTTGGGGTATAACTCCCAGGCCTCGGGGGAGCATCCTTTCCTTGGCCCGGACACCCCTATTTTGGCGCTCGAGTTGGTACGGCCCACTTTCCTTATAAGGCCTCTGCTCGAAGCGCCTCCATTGCAGTTGGTCTGAGTGCCTGAGTGGGAAGGAGGGAGGGAGAGGGAGAGCTGGGGAAGGGGCCCTTGCTTTCCCTTTGCCATGGTTCTGCCATGAGATAGGCAGGTGGAAAAGGAGAAAGGCTTAGAAAGATGTAGGAAGGGGAGAGACACAGTTCTAACACCTCAGTTACATTAAAGGGGGAGACTTGAGGAGATTTGGGGGGAAACAAAACCCTAATACTGAATTGAGTTTATGGAGAAGAGCCTGAGGTGATCTGAGGGGAATTACTCAGTCTTTGGAGGGGAGAAGGGCCTGAGGAGGTTTGAATAAACAAACAACCGTAATACTAAATTGAGGTTATGGAGAAAAGAGCCTGAGGTGATTTAAGACTTCCAAGAGAAAGCTAATACTATAAATTGAGAGCGAAATAGCTTTAACATCTCAGTTACATTATAGGAAAATAATGTATATGAGATAGACATATGTCTATATATGTATATGTGAGATACATGATAGATGTGTGTTTATAGACACACACAAGCGCGTGCGCACACACATATAAGGGCTACCGCTAAAGGCCAACCAGTTGAACCAGTTGAGGAGAGAGTCTTTGGAGAGGTGATAGGCCTGAGGCGATTTGGAAAAAAAACAAACCCAAAACCTAATACTACATTGAGTATATGGAGAAGAGCCTGAGGTGATCTAAGAGTTCCAAGAAAAAGCTAATACTATAAATTGAGAGTGAAATAGCATTAACATCTCAGTTACATTATAGGAAAATAATGTATATGAGATAGACATATGTCTATATATGTGAGATACATGATAGACGTGTGTGTATAGACACAGACGGGCACGCACACACACATATAAGGGCTACCTCTAAAGGCCATCCAGTTGAACCCTGTAATGATGTGTCACACTTTGGGTCTTGTAAAACTCTGTGGCAGGGCAGGCTATCCCACCGCTGCCTTCAATTGTGGTGAATCGAACCTTTTTAAAACCGTGGCTAGACACAATAAGCTGGGCAGGGTGTCAAGGGAGCTGTTTTATTCCACTACGCTGCCACCATAAAAACCAGGGAAAGATAGAAGGCACCGGGAGGCAAGGTTGAAGGGTGCAAACAGAACTGAGGTTTATTTAACAACAACAACTTATGAGGCACTTTGCTTGGTGGTTACTTAACAGTGAACGAGCGTATGGTTACAGAAATTGTGAACTAAGCGTGTGGTTACTTCTTGGCACTATCTTTGAACAAACGTTACTAATACACTGTAGCCCTAGATAATTCTGATGAGGAATTACCCGCTACCTAATAACTCCCTGACTGATGCCTCACAGAGTCCTAAAAACCAGCAAAATGCTGCTAACTCCCTCCAGGAGCTAATCCCACTCTGTTCTCTCCTGTCAGAGTCTTAACACAGAACTCCTGAGCTCCCTCTGAGAGTTCCGAGCCTCTCTAACTACTCCCAACTGTCAGATTTTAAACCTTAACTGACGTTCTCTTCTCTGCCTGGCCTAAACTCAGCCCACTGGCACTCCAAGGTTCCATTCCCTAATCCTGGCTTACCTCAGCCCTATCTAGGGAAAATTTAACCTTAACATGGCCGTTTTTCCAACTGACCATAACACCAGCCATCCCTTAAAAAGGGTTTCTTTACCTTGGGCTTTTCCAGTAACCTAAAACACAGGTCATTCGTCACAAACCCCCTTCTGTCAAACAGGAAGGCACCATCCAAGCCTTCACGACAGATGGCCAGCAAGCCATATATATATGATTGTGAGAGGCATATGTCTATAAGATAGACATGTCTATATATATGTATATATGTACATGTGAGATACATGACAGATGTGTGTGTGCGCGTGCATACACACGAGCGCGCGCACACACATAAGGGCTACCTCTAAAGGCCATCCAGTTGAACCAGTTGAGGAGAGAGTCTTTGGAGAGGTGATAGGCCTGAGGAGATTTGGGAAAAAAACAAACCCAAAACCTAATACTACATTGAGTATATGGAGAAGAGCCTGAGGTGATCTAAGAGGTCCAAGAAAAAACTATAATACTCTAAACTGAGAGATAATTTTAATACCAGGTTACATTAAAAGGGAAAGAAGAATCTGAGGGGAATTACTCAGTCTTTGGAGGGGAGAAAGGCCTGAGGGGGTTTGAAAAAACAAACAAACCCTAATACTACATGGAGTATATGGAGAAGAGCCTGAGGTGATCTAATCGTTCAAAGAAAAAGCTATAATACTATAAATTGAGAGATAAGTTTAATACCTGGTTACTTTAAAGGGAAGGAAGGAAGGATCTGAGGGGAATTACTCAGTCTTTGGAGGAGGAGAGAAAGTTCTGAGGGGTTTGAAAATAGAAACAAACCCTAATACTACATTGAGTTTGTGGAGAAGAGCCTGAGGTGATTTATGAGTTCTAAGAGAAAGCTATAATACTCTAAATTGAGAGATAATTTTAATACCTGGTTACATTAAAAGGAAGGAAGGATCTGAGGGGAATTGTTCAGTCTTTGGAGGGGAGAAAGGCCTGAGGAGGTTTGAAAAAAACAAGCAAACCCGAATATTAAATTGAGTATATGGAGAAGAGCCTGAGGTGATCTAATCGTCAAAGAAAAAGCTAATACTATAAATTGAGTTGTTTGTGGAGACATACAGTACCTAAGGAGATTTATTTATTATTTATTTCTGGCCTTTGTACCCCGTCACTTCTCTACCCCCGAAGGGGGACTCAGGACGGCTTACATTAGTCACGGTGCTAGGCCGTTACATCACAATTACAATATCACAATCATACATAAACATTAAAACAATTACATAATCATTAAAAAAAACCCAGTACATGTAGCATTAGCTAAAACAATGGGTTGTTTGTGGAGAAATACCTAAGGAGATGGAACAATGTCAAAAAAATCCAAGTACTTGTCACGATGCACGGACTTGACCGGCCCCTTAATCACACACACAGAGACGGACTGAAGGCTAACTACTTTATTGAATATATAAAAACAGTTCCAAAGGTATATTGCCCATAAAAATAGCAAAAGCAAATCCAAAGGCAATAGGTGAGCGATAGTTCAAAACACTTGGTAAATTTCCAAAAGCTTGGCAAGGCTCCGCTCAGCAAAGCGGATCAAGGAACAAAGCAAGGTTGCAAGATACAAAACAAGGCTTGAGTAGGCCACTAGCCAGACTTGGCTCCGTGGTCGAGCTTCGCTACACGTCTGCTCAGATGAGACGTGGCCGAAGTACTGAGGATCCGTTCCCACGGATCCTATACTTAATCTTTCTGCCGAGGTCCCCGACACTCTAGGCTTCTTCGTCTCCAATCTCTGCTCTCAGACCTCGGCCTGTCTAGGCTACGGAACCATCCCCTCCTGCTAGTCTCGATGTCCCGTCTTCTATCGAAGTCCCGGCCTTGCCTCCCAACATCTGCTCCCCTATCTCCGTGAGAGCTCTCCTCCCTAGATTCTTCCCAGCCGCTTTCTTCCATGTTTTCCCTTAAAGGATCCTGTGAACCTCTCCCCCCTGGCCGTTCATAAGTTTCGCTATCACTGCTTTCCATTTGCACCTGGTTATCTGGCTCGGCATAAGGGTCAGGCCAACCTTCATCCCAAGCCAAGCTTTCTGTGGGAGAAGGAGGCCCAGAGATGGGAAACTCCTTCTGCTAACCCTTCTAAATCCTCTTCAGAATCCATCTCCGCTGCTGCAGGCCCCAATGCCAATGGGACCCCTGGTCCTGTCCCCTGCCCCCCAGGCACGAACGAGAACTGCTGTGCTACAGTACTAAATTGAGTTTGTGGAGAAAAAGACAGTTTCAGTAATTCTAAGAAACCTGTAATAATTTGAGTTGCTTGAGGAGATTTAGTAATTTTAAGATGTTAATACTATAAATGGATTTTTTGTGGAGAAATAGCTGAGGAGATGTAATAACTTCAAGAAAATCTTAATCTTAAATTGAGTTTATAGGGAAAAAGACATGATTCAATAGTAAGAAACGGATAATAAATGCAGCTTGCTTATAGAGAACGGCTTGAGAATTGATAATTCTAAAAACAAGCGAATACTATAAATTGAGTTGCTTTTGGAGAAAGGCCTGAGGAGATTTAATAATTGCAAGGAAATCCACACAATGCCTTCCTCAAATAACCCGGGCACCGCCGGGTCCCCAAGCTAGAATATAATAAATAATAAAACAAAGCACTGGAAGGAAGGAGAGAAAGGGGGAGAGGGGTTGACACCTTTCTTTTCTACGTTTCAAACATGGTTTCTTTGGCTGACACGGCATACCGCAACATCGAAATAGTCTCCTGATCTGTTAGCGTCCCGTTCCAACCATGCCCAAGCCCACGGGTTCCCTGTCCGTGTCCACGTCTTGACATCTCTAAATCCTAATTCTGCTGACGGATATGTATACACTTCATTTATATTCCGCTCTTCTCACCCCGAAGGGGACTCAGAGCGGATTACATCACACATACGGCAGACAGTTCCTGCTGGAACACATACATTTACAATACAACACATAAAATTTTGAAGGAATTCTTCTGGCTGTGTCACAGGGTGCGTCATTACGTCACAAGGGGGTGCTGTTGCTTCAGCCTCATGACAGAGGGCCTCTGTTCCTCTGTTCCGCATTCCACCTTCCGACAGCCGATCTTTATTTATTCAGGTGTTGTAAAGTCCTTACTGAAAAGAATCCTCCCGCACTTTTTGGCAGGTTCCCAGTTCATCTATTCACAGCTGGGCTGTTTTCGAACTGCTGGGTGAACAGTGGACAGGGCTCACAGGTGGGTGTCCAAGCCAGCTCGGGAATCGAACTTGCAACCTTCAGATTGCAAGCACAGCTGTTCTTACCACTGTGCTATCTCTCCGTTGAATTTAATATTTGTGGAGAAATACCAGAGATGTAATAACTTCAAGAAAATCTTAAAGGTCCCAGTGTTCTCCCATTCAGGGGGTCCGGTTGCGGACCCGATAATCCTTTGGGTTCTGAAAGTCCTGTAAGGCGCTCTATGGGTTGCCGGCCTGCTCCTAGATTGGCAAAGCTGGGAGGACTTCCGGTGCTCCTCAATGAGGCTGGAAGTCCGCTCTTGGCAGCAGTTCTTACTCCGACGTCGTCTCCGCCTCCTGGACTTGGAGCCTTCTGCTGAGAACTCCCGAGCTTCCGGTCTTCAAGGGAAAACGACATCCTGCCAACCTCAGCGTTTTCAAAGCCGCCCGCCATCTTCAATTTTCCCCCATCCCCCTGGGTGCGGGATATACAGTAACCCCCGTGACGTCCAGCAACTGCACCGAAACGTAGGTGCGGGGACAGTCGGGGTCATCCACCGGTGAAAGGCAGGGCCTGTCTGGTACGTGTTCGGGGAGTGACTCACTGGTGGTGGGCCTCCCGCCGCTCAAAAGTCCAATCCCTCAACTATTTCTCCAGTGGTGCCATCGACAGTGGGCAGTCCAGGTTCCACTCCAGGCTCCAGGGACTCTTTTATAGGGAAAAAGACATTCGATTCAATAGTAAGAAACCCATAATAAATGCAGCTTGCTTATCGAGAACGACTTGAGAATTCATAATTCTAAGAACCAACGAATACTATAAAATTAAGTTGTTTATGGAGAAAGGCCCGAGGAGATTTAATAATTGCAAGGAAAGAGTTTATTTTACTACATCTTAATATTTTTAATATTAAATTTTTTAAGTTAAAACATTTAATTGGTTTTTAAACCCTCATATTTATACTTACATTGATTTACTGTTTTGAACTTGTTTTGTTTTAATACATAGGCTGTTACCCAAAATGAAAAAGTAGTAATACAAGGTGTGTTTAAAGGATGCAATCTATCTCCCAAAAAGTATTGTTTAGCAAGGAAAAAATTCAGCACAACACAACACACACACCAATGAATTTACCAGCACTCCGATTTTTTTAAAAAGCAAGTTGGATGAATACAAGTACCAAACCACGCGAAGAACCCCCAATCCTAACTCAAAGCAGCCTGCCTCACCTATCTCCCTAGCTGATGAATCTTCTGCTTCCCTGCTCTCTCTCTCTCTACCTCTCCCTCCGAAAAACGAAACCGCAATGAGCCTGGCCGCGTGCGCTCAGCCTTCTTACAAAGACTATGCCCCGCCCAGCCTGAGTGTTTGTTTGGCTCATTGGCTAGAGGGAAGCAGGTGGTTTCATGCTACCACCTGATGTCCAGTAGCCAATAAGAAAATGCAGAAAGTACAGGCGGAAATGAAAAACGACCTAATAACGTGCCCTTTACGGAAATGGTGATCCTGGCTTCGGTTTTGAAATGTCACTTCCGGGTTGGACCACAAGGGTCAATATAGGGTCAAAATAATTTTAAATACGAAAAATTAACGGAAATCAAAGTATTACGGCCGGAGATATCCACCCCTAATAGTTAGCTACCTTGAGTTCAATTATCAAGGAAAAGGCACTCTACATCCTGGTGCAAACTGGAAATGGAAATGTCTGCTGCTCTTGGCGTACTATACAATTTACCTGCAACGCCTCTTCTGATTGATTCCAGTCTGGTCTCTGGACAGAGGCAGTGTATGGAGAAAACAACATGGAAGAATGTTTACCATAACATCTGTGAAATCATGAGCAGTGGTTAGGTAATAAAGAGATTCTGAGCTGGCAGCACACTTATGCCAGTCTTGCTTTGGAAACGTATCGAGATAACTGTTCTTTCAAATTCAAGGACAGCAAACATTCAGTTACAGTAATGGGGGGAAGTCTCCAAGAACAAAAAGAAACGCAACACTCAGAGCTATTCTCATCACAGCTCAACCCTTATCAAACAGTGGGTAATGCCAGGATATACCTCAGGATTCTCAGCCAAGAAGCAAAGGACAAGAACTTACTGTATAACCGAACCATTTTTAAACGATTATTATAACGACCAACATATTTGCAGGAAAAACCCTGAAAATATAACACCTGGTAAAGATGAGACTGATAATAGAGAAGAAGCGAGGAGCTGGTTATGTGACAATAATGAAGATAATGACAATGATCACAATTACACTTCAGAAAAACATTGCTCCGCTGCGCTTGATGCAAAATATTTTATGAACAGTTGTACTTTATCAGAAGGAGAACACAGCATTGAATGGCGTGATATCCAAGATACTACATTACAGCCTGGATTTTGTGGGGAAAGGCCTGCAATTGGAAGCCCCGGAGGAACTACCAGGCATTCACCTGTTAAAACTCCGCTGCCCTTGCTCAGAGGGTTACCGGCGGACCAATCGCAGGCAAACACGCCATCCCCAAAATTGACAAAGAACTACTTAAAGCACAGTGCCTGAGGAAAGCACTACTCAGTGACTTAAATCAACCTATGCTTGTAACCCCTTTCCTTGGAGGGTTTCAGGCCGTACAAGCTCAGGCCAGCAGACAACCCCCAGGAATGTTTGTTCCCCCACACCCCCGCCAACGGGGGGGAAGCCCTGTGCTCTAGCCCCCCCCCCCGAACACCCGCCAGGACTCCTCTTTCTCCGTGTCGTGATAGAGAAAGAGTGAGCTGCCTGGCCTTTGCTCCCCAATGCCAATGGGGGGACGGGACGGGATGGGGGACAGCCTTCTGCTCCAGGTCCCCCCCCCCCCCAACACCCACCAGGACTCCTCTCTCTCTCTGTGTCTGACTGAGAAAGACTGAGCTGCCTGGTCTTTTGTCCTTGTCGCCCTCTAGGCCCTGGAGCAAGACCTCCCTTGATAAACCACGCAGTCAGCTGAGGTACAACAGGTTTATTTAGAATAAATGTAAAGGAAAGAGGTTGAAAGCAATAGTATAGTGCTTTTAATAGCAGCAATTCTCAGGAGTCAAGCAATGAGTAAATAGTCCCGGATCAATCAGGATTCAGCTGGAGGCAATCAGGAACAAAGCAGGGTTCAATAGCAAGTAAAGTCTTTTCAGGAGCAAACAGGAACGTAGCAAGGAAACAAGGCTTCACCCAAGCAGGCTAGATCCATACAGCCAAGAAGCTGGTAGGCAATGACCTTAGGTAGGCCCAGTGGCCTCTTTCGGAGATCCATCATCCTGGAATGCGGTGTTGTTACGAGATACAACTCCAAACGGTTATACTGTCCAAACCCTTTGATCTTAGCCACGTAACTTTGCGTCGAGTGTCAAAGTAGGCATGATGGATGGTAGCTGTTGTTTTAACTACCTCAGCTCCTCAAGAATGTAAACCCAATTAGCGCTACCAGCTGAAGAGAGGAGTTAGGCTTCTCTCAGTCCCGGGCCTCTCCGCTTATCATCAGGGATAGCTTTGGTAACCTTGACTGTTTTACCCTGCTTGCTTGGTACCAGGTTCTCATGAGAAATTGGCCTGCAATTGGAAGGCCTTTGGCCCTCCACCTCCTCCTCCCATTACACGTCCCCCCTTGAGGATAGCCTGCTGGCCTACGCTTCTAAGGCCAGTGGGGCCTCCACGACCTCCATCTATTACACTTGGGGGGAGCGTGTGAGTGCAGCTCCAAGGCGCAGGCAGATTTAGCTTGTGATTATTGGCCTAAGGCAGTGGGGAGGCAACAATCTCACAAGTGTATAGGCTGGAGTCAAAGGTCATACACGACCCAGGACTGTGTGAGTGCAGCTCCAAGGCAGGCAGATTAAGCTATTGATTATCAGGGTAAGGCAGTGGGGGGCCAATCAAATAAGGCAACGCTAGCTCACCCGACGTTAATAGCTGGAGTCAAGGATCGGACGCAACCCAAGACACTCTGTGTGAGTGAAGCTGCAAGGCTGATTATCAGTGGAGGAAGGCATTCAGGGGCCAATAAAAAAGGCAACTCTAGCTCACCCAACGTTAATGTCTGTAGTCAAGGATCAGAGGCGCGACCCAAGACTTTGTGTGTGTGAGTGATAGAACAGACAGGGGAAGGCAAGGCAGGCTTAGGCCCAATTCTAAAAGGCAACAGTAGCAGGCAGCACACACAACTGTATATTGGCTTGAGTCCTGAATCAGACACGAGTCAGGACTCGTGTGTGTGTGTATGTGTGATACAACAACAGGCAGGTTAAACTACTACAGATTAGCAGGGGAAGGCAGTCAGGGGCCACTCTAAAAAGGCTGCGTCACACACAACTGTAATGGCTAGAGATGCAGTGAATAAATTGGAATTACCAAAATTAGCCATGCTGTTTGTTAGCCAAAGCAAAAAAATTGAAATACAAGGTGTATTTAAAGAATGGAACCTATCTCCCCAAAGGTGTGGTTTACAAAGGGAGTAAAACAAATTCCAGAACTCAGAGAAGATGAATGTGAATTACAAAAAATTAAAATACCACAGGAGCAGTTACAAATTGCAGATAAAAAGCAGTAAGAGGCAGGCTGTGCCATCCACAATAAAAAAAAGAGAATTAAAATTAAAAGAAAAAATTGCAGCACAACACACAAACCAATCCACCAGCACTCCGATTAAAAGAAAAAAGGAGCAAGTTGGATGGATGGAAGTATCGAACCACCCATAGAAGCCCCAACCCAAAATCCTTGGCTAGAGGGAAGCAGGTGGCTTCAAGTTACCACCTGATGTCCAGTAGCCAATGAGAAAATACGGAAAGTAAGGGCGGAAATGAAAAACGAACCAATAACGTGCCCATTACAAAAACGGCGATTCCGGCTTTGGTTTTGAAACTTCACTTACGGGTTGCGCTCCGAGGGTCAATATAAGGTCAAAATAATTATAAATATGAAAAATTAACGGAAATCAAAGTATTTCTGCAGGAGATATCCACCCCTATTATGCAGTAACTATTTTAACGACAGTCCAAAACCCATTTATGCAATTAATACTCAAGAGCCCCATAGGAAGTTGTTAAACCATGTCGAGCTTATTGGAAATTCCATAACCTATTAGATGTAAGTGTACCAAAACCTTATTTAAAAGGTAAAAATGATGTCACATCCATTTGGCAAACGTGAATCTCCATGAACATGTAGAGACCACCTTTTGAAAGCATGACCTTGCTATAAGTCAACCCTTGGATCATTAATGTTGGATCATTCATGTAATGGCACACAGGTAACTCAGCTGTTAAACTGAAGATCCATGTCTTTAAACTGCCAAGGATAAAGACATACAATATGAATGGGCTCCTGAGTTAGTAAGTACAACAAAATAGTCTGGCTAATTCAAGGTTGACTGGGGCTTGGGAAGAGGTCTGAGTGGCATCAGTGGTGTTGATACCTTTTGATATTGTCGGTTTATCTGCTGGCCCGAGCTAAGATTAATCTTCGACCGACACCGTATGGCTTGGTGTTGCCAGTGCGGGTACTGGTTGAGATGCTGGTGTAGGTTCAGTTCGGAGCGTTGGTGTAGGCATTGGTTGTGCATTGCTTTGGGCGCAGGTTGCACCAATTGCTCCCAGCCAGTAGATGGCGGCTCCTGGTCTTGACCTGCGACCAGCATTGTGTCAGTGTCCTCCAGAACGGTCTTTGGATATCCCGGTCAGCTTCTAAAGCGGAAATGTGGGAGAGAAGAGATTTAAATATTAGTTCTTTACTAGCCAAACAGGCTGGCCGTGCACCCACCCCTGGTGTGGCCAAACCCCTTTGTTCCTCTAGCTCCGTAATTTTCAACCTTTTTTGAGCCGCGGCACATTTTTACATTTACAAAATCCTGGGGTACACCAGCAACCAAAATGACACTTAACACAGTAATACATATAGTTAATATTTTTAAAATGTATTTATACACTCAGTGTGAAACCTGCGCCTGTTTGGATGAACACAAAATAGATATCCTGGCAGGAATGGTAGAAAGACACACACGAAGCTCTTGCTCAACAGCTGTCAGTCTCTTGCCAGACCTGGCAGGTGGCGCAAGCCATGGAAGGGAGGCACCACTGTGTGGCCTTGCTTTGCGGGAAGCCCCTCGCCTGGCTCATGCCGTCCGTTGATTCTGGCAAGCAGCCAAAGCCAGGAAAGGGAGGCACCACCGCCTGGCCTTTCCTCGCGGGAAACCCCTTGCCTGGCTTGCACTGCCTGCCGGGCTTGGGAAGCATTGCGCAAGTAGCATAAAACGGCCCTCAGCGGCAGCACTGCGCAGCCTGGTGGAGGTGGCGGGGCGAATGGACATGGCGCCGCGACCCCTCCAAAATGGCCAGGCGGCCCCCAGGTTGAGAACCGCTGGCCTAAATGTTTTTCTGTAATCTGATATAACCTCTCACATGGGAAATTGCAATAAAAAGAACCTATGCTTTAAAGTAATTGAAAAGTCATTCATGACATACCCGTCTGGGCCCCATGTAGGTTATGTAAAGCATCTTGTAGTTTCTCCTCCGGAGGCATAAGTTAAACAGCTCCAGTCTGCCGTATTGGGTGCCCTGTTAAAGGGGAGAGCAGGAGGTGCCCCTGCAGACCCACGTATGCCCCAAGTCCACCCCGTTCCTCCTCCTCCTTGGCCATGATGGAGTGGGCAGCACGAGCCACGCAGATCCGGGAGCCATCCTGTTTTCAACCAAGGTGGTGATATTATAGACGTGGGGAATATCTTTAAGCATAGCATCCTCCCAGGCCTGCCGGCGGGGGCTCCACTTCAGCACTAGCAGGCTAGGGAGAGGGGAGGGGAAAGTTAGCAGGGAGGGGGAGTCTTCTTCTGCAGCACAGTACCCCCCTCTCCCACATCCCCCCTGTTCTGGCTTCGACCCACCTGTTGTAGCCGCCGATGAGCACTGACTGGCCTACTGGGCTGGCGGCGGCCACCATGAATCCTGTCTTGGAGCTCTCCCAGTTGTAACAGAAGGTCTAGACAAAGCGCTCCTTCCTCCCATAGACTACAATTTTTTTTCACAGCCAGACACCAGGATCGTGTTAGATGCACAGGCGATTGCGAGCGGCACATCAAGGTATCCTTTGGTGCTGGGCAGTTGCTGTCTTTGTTGCCCTGAGAGAATTGTGTTGAGCAAATTTATGTGTGATACAAAAGGGAGTACTATATTGTTTATCACATTCTGCTGGACCCTCTGGCGCAAACCTGGGAATTTTTGCGTTGCCCATTCCTGCTGATGTTTCAAGTGGCAGGCCACTCTGTCTATATCTTCTTTGTCTGGACGTGCTGGTGTATTTGAGGTAGACTTTACACTGTTTGGCTGTGTAGAAGTGTCCAGCGTCCCTTCCAGCATTTCGATCCTCCTTTTCGATGTCTATGTGGACTCCGCTCGCAGTGAACTCCGCATCTGGGGTTGGGTTGAAAATCTGCCTCGAATCGCTCCTGGAAATTGTCTTGTCATCATGGAATGACATCTCCGTCTGCCAGCCCCAGAGGGTCCGGCATTGGCGCTTGTCTGCGTCATCCGGTGAGGGAACCGGTTTCTATGGCCATGTCCTTCCAGTTAAATTCTGAAATTTGTTATTAATTTGTTAATAGCACATGCGCAGTGCGCAGAAAACTACCAAAAGTTGCCAACGCGACAGACAAAATTTGGGGGATTCCCTTTTCCTCACAGACCGCTTCAGACTTGGAGCAGTACACATACTGTAAAACATTTATTTATTTTCTTTTTTTAAAAAAATATTTTTATCAAGTTTCAAGAATAAAATACAAAACATACAGGTAAAAGTTACAATAATTATTGTGAAGAAAGAAGGTTATATACCAACCTTCTGTCATAATAGGAAAAAGGATAGATAAGTGTAAAGATGTGCACAAAGAGTTGGCATAGAGTGAATTATATATCTTATTTAGTTCATGTCACAAAACAAATCAGACATTTCAATTTTCTACATTTAAGAATTAGCATTTCGGTATAAAACATTTCTAAATGGTATTAAACATTTGAAACATTTAAGACTGATGCAAAACATTCCAAACATTTAAAAAGGGGCCTTTGTTGGCAGGCCTGCCTGCCTGGGCTTTTCCGTCCACCAACCCCTCGACGAGGGGAATATTCCCGCTGGGCACTTAAAATAAATGCAACAAAGGACTTGAAATAAAATGAAAGAAAGGAAGGAGGCTCGCTGGTGGTCTGCGGCCCACGGGCCAAATCTCTGCGTGCCAGCAATGTCCCCCATTGCCCTTGGGCCCCCCTCCCACCAGGCCAGTGTCCCTTCCTCTGCGTCCCTTTCAGAGAAACATCAGCCTGGTCTCCCCGAACTCCTGCTCCAATACATGCTGGGGTGCGGGTAGATTCCCCCCCAGTAACGTCCCCCATTGCCCTTGGGGGCCACCACTGAGGTCGAATCTGGAGATTCTGACCTCGAAGGCCCCCAGTATTCCTCTTGGCCCATGGCCTAAGTGGCACCAATACCAGACCTTTTTTTTCCCTTCTGCCCCACTCAGTTCCATAGTTCACCACACCAACTTCGTCCCTCCCAGTACACCCAGCCACCATTGCTTCCCCTCACCCCATCTACACCACATTTACACAGCCAATAGTACATGGAAGACATTTTAGCAAACATCAAACAGCATAACAATAAAACCAGGACATTTCCCCCAGCACCACCAGAACCCCACATGGCAACAACACATTGGACCCCATAAACAGCCCACAGCAAGACAAAAGCCAAATACATTTTCCCTCCCATTCAGTCCCCAGAGCACCAAAGCATACATTAGAAATACTCCACATAACATTGCAAAACAATAGAATAGAACATTTCTCCCAGCGCCCACACAGTCCCACACATTGTCATAACCCTCACAACCCCATAAGCTAACCCCTGCTCAAAAATAACAAACTCTCAATCATCCTGCCAAGCCACAACAGTCTGGCTAATCTGCCCCCAGGCCTGTGCAAGGCCGCTGCAATACCACCACCCACCACTAGCGCCGAAACGCCCGTCCCTCCCTCTACCGCTAAAAAGAAAAACCCAAAACAAACAAAACACTTCCAAAAACAAACAAAACAATAAACAAGACCCTTCCCCTTTGTTCCTACCTTATTTTCCATCCTTCTCCGACCGGTCCGAATCTTCTGGCCGCTAGGGCGAGACGCACCTCTGCAGACTTGCCCACCCCAACGCCATCTTGGAAAAGTGGGGGCCCTTGCCGAGGGTGGGGGCTAGGAGCGGAGCGATCCGCGGATAAGTGAGATCTCCATAGGAACCAATGGATTCAGTATCCACACTTCTGAAAGTTTCCCCGATTTGCCCCATTGTTGTCCCAAAGCACTCTGCCCTCTTCCTCCTATCTTGTCTCCACTCTTTCTTCTCCCCGTTTCCCCTCCCAGGCCTGAGGGAAGCCCAGGAAAGCAGCCGCTCGCAATTAGCGGCTTGGCTCTGCCGCTAGCGCGCTCAGTTCATCTGAGGACAATTGGCCCCCACCTTTTTTCGCATTAAGTTCCATCGACTACAGCAATAGTGAATCCAAAACCGGCAGCCAGTCAGCGATTTTGGACTATAGGGATCCTGAAGGGGGGGGGGAACGGCACCCCAAGCCTTCTGCCAACACGGGGGGCATGGAGCCCAAGTACCCGAACTCATTTTCCTCTGCTTTTGACCACTTCTTCCTTGAACGAACTCAAGGTCCCTTTCTCTGGCTGGAAACTGCCAGAGGGGACCAAAAGAAACACCATGGACTATGGGGGGGAGGGAAGATGCCTTTGCCTCGGTGGATCGCCTTCAGGAGGGTTCTGGGAAGGGATCTATGCGAGTAGGGGGGCCTCGAACTCCTAACCCAGGTCTGTGCCAGCTGGGACCTGAAGTTCACCCAAGGACACTGATCATGGACTCTTCTTACTGCTATTCTCACTGCTCCGAGCTCAGCCCCAAACAAGCGGGCACAACCAGGATCCCTACCCTCAGACTCTCTCCCCTGATCACGGACTTTATAGTTTCCCCAAGGACGTTTCTTCAGTTGGACATTTCCTGCTTTCCCCCTTCACATCATGGACCCTCAGTGACTTTGCTACTCCTCTGCACTCCAAGCCCCAAAGGCTCTGCAGTTCTCAAGGACAGTGGAGGACTACAACTCCCAGGAAGAAGGCAGCATTGTGTTGCCTGTTTTTAAGATCATTTCTCTGGGAGCAAGAACTGTATGGGAATGTACTGGGGATAATTGCTGGGGATCTCTGTATTGTCTTGTCTACTTTGTACCCCTCATGTGTTCCCTTTTGTATCAATGTAACCTTTAAGTTAAACGCCCTCAGCAGAGAGTTCCAGGGGTTAACAGAGCCCAATAACCCACTTTCCCATCCATTTTTACCTTGCACAAATAATAACCTTGGGGGGAGGGACGTTGGGTTTCTTCGTGGGGTGAGGCCCACTCTTTATGCCCAAGACTCCCCCACATATGTCCCTGTCATTCTCGGAGCTTGGCCAATGATTAGGGAATATGTCTGGTCATATAAACAGGACCCAAAACATGGCTGATCCATGCGAGCTTAGGACCCTCGCAGCCAGCCCCAATAGCTACCTTTCCGGACCATTTTAACTGAGCAACCATGCTTCCAAACCCTGCCAGGACTCCCTCTGCGGAGAGTTCCCCTGGTGAACAAATAATACATTTTTCCGGCCATATGATGCTTTTCACCAATATTGGGGGGAGGTCAGGTGTTCTGTGGAACATAGATTCCGCCATTATGGGCCTGGATCCCCCCCGCTCGTGTCCCCCCTTGGCCTCGGAGCTTGACCCCCAAGGACGCATGGGCTCTGGCAAACCCAAGCCACACAGCCACCCCATAGCTGGACCAAAGTGGGCTTCGGAACCCCACTTACCGGCTGCAATAAGTTATGATTTGGCCATTTTGAACTGAGAAACCATGCTCCCCGCTAGACTGAAACTCCCAGACAAAGGAGTTTCGGCCAGGACAAAAGACTGCCATTAAGGAATTCAAGACAGACAATAAAACAGGAAGGTGGGCTTCCACATCGGGAGCCCTCCGGCCGTAAGGTATTCAGCCACAAGTTACTTCCTCCACCCAGCCGTTTTTCCCTTTGTGTCCTTTCCCGCCTTGCATAGCCGGCCAGGATAGGTTCGTTTGAATTTTGGCGTGCCTTCTCCTATTGGTTAAAGCGCGCCGGTCTCCTCCTGGCCCAGCTGACTTTGACAGCGCGGCCAATCAGCTGGAGCTACACGTGGGAGGGGAGGGCGCCCGATTCAAATGTAAATGACTGCTTTTCTATATATTGGACTGCTTTCCCATTAAAGACTATGTTTTTGCCTTTGGAATCCTGGTGTGGCATTGCATCCTATTCAGCTGAATTAGATTCTTCTCTCGGTAGTGGCGTTCTTCCGTCTGGGTGAGCATTGATCTGGGTTACTTTGGGATTTGTAGTTCTGGGAAGATCATCCAGATTTGGGCCTTGATCCCCGCTGTTTAGGGGTGGCTTGGGCTCTGTCCCCTTTAGGGAAGGGCCCTTAGTCAGATTTCGGTAACACCACCACCAGGCCAGTGTCCCTTTCTCTGCCTGCGTGACTGTCAGAGAAACACCCGCCTGGTCTCCCCAACCCCCTTTTCCTCCCAACAGCTCTGGGGGGCGGGAAGAATCCCCAACCCAGCAATGTCCCCCATTGCCCTGGGGGCCACTTCCACCAGGCCAGTGTCTCTTCCTCTGACAGTGTGCTTGTCAGAGAAACACCGACCTGGTCTTGGACTTGAGGAGATTTAATAATTTCAAGGAAATCCTAATACTAACTTGAGTTTGTGGAGAAAAGGGCATGATTAGATAGTTTTAAGAAGAAGAATAAATTGAGTTGCTTATGGAGAAAGGCCTGAGATTTAATAATCCTTCCTCTGCCAGCATGCCTGTCAAAGAAACACCGGCGGGCTCTCTCCGACCACCTCGTTCTCCTCCAACAGCAGTGGGAGGGGGGGGAAGATTCCCCCCTGCAATGTCCCCCATTGCCCTTGGCCACCCCCCACCAGGCCAGTGTCCCTTCCTCTGCCAGCGTGCCTGTCAGAGAAACACCCGCCTGGTCTCCCTAAAGCCCTCCTCCAACAGATCTGGGGGGCGGGAAGATTCCCCCCCCCCAGCAATGTCCCCCATTGCCCTTGGGGGCCACACTCCACCAGGCCCAGTGTCCCTTCTGACAGCATACGTGTCAGAGAAACTGGTGGGTGTCCTGGACCACCTCCTTCTCCAATAGCTCTTGGGGGGGGGGAGGAAGAATCCCCCCAGCAATGTCCCCATAACCCTTGGGGGCCACTCCCACCAGGCCAGTGTCCCTTCTCTTGTGTCAGAAATATCGGGGTCTCCTTGACCTCCTCCAATAGCTCGGGGGGGGGGGGAGAATCCCCCCAGAAATGTTCCCCATTCCCCTTGCCCCCCCCCACCAGGCCAGTGTCCCTTCCTCTGCCTGCGTGCCTGTCAGAGAAAAAAAACAGTCCTGGTCTCCCCGAACTCCTCCTCCAACAGATCTGGGGGGGGGGGGGAGATCCCCAGAAATGTCCCCCATTGCCCTTGGGGGCCACCCCCACCAGGCCAGTGTCCCTCTGCCTGCGTGACTGTCAAAAAACCCGGCCTCGTCTCCCTGACCTCGTCTCCCCGACCTCCTCCTCCCAACAGCTCTGTGGGGGCGGGAAGAATCCCCCCCAGCAATGTCCCCCATTGCCCTTGGGGGCCACCACCACCAGGCCAGTGTGCCTTCCTCTGCCTGCGTGACTGTAAAGAGAAATACCAGCCTGGTCTCCCCGATCTCCTCCAACAGCTCTGGAGGAGACTGGAAGAACCCCCCAGAAATGCCCCCCATTGCCCTTGGGGGCCACCCTCCACCAGGCCAGTATCCCTTCCTCTGACAGCGTGCCTGTCAGAGAAACGCCGGCCTGGTCTTGGACTTGAGATTTCATAATTTCAAGGAAAACCTAATACTAAATTGAGTTTGTGGGGAAAAGGACATGATTAGATAGTTTTAAGAAGAAGAATAAATTGTGTTGCTTATGGAGAAAGGCCTGAGAATTAATAATGTTAAGAAAAAGCTAATATTATAAATTGTATTGACCTGATATTGCAAGAAAATCCTAATAAATTGAGTTTGTGGATAAAAAGACATGAGAAGATGTAATCATCCACAAAAACACAGGCAGGCTATTCTGACAACAGGCAAGAAACAGGAGTGGAAAGTATATTTCCTCACGCTAGTATAAATCACAATACAATTAAACCTTACAAAATGTTATAATTACAAAAATCGATACTATACACAACATCCAAAGAACAAAACACACATCCATCCTGCAAGTATGATACAGCAGAAATAACCAAGGCTGCCCTTGCAAATAACCAGAGTGATACCTCAGCTATAATAGAGTTGGCGTTCAGGCATGTAAACAGACAGTTCAATTTGCGACACCAATCTATTATAATAGCAAACAGCAGAGTCCGCGGAACCAATGTCCCCAGAAACCGTTCCGCCCTGATGGTAAATTGTAGGGGTGGTTGATCCATAAAAAATTTGATTCTAAACTCGGTAGGGGGATTCTGAATTTGGTTTTTATTTGAAATTCATCCAATTTTTTTAAAAAAATGCTTAATTGAAACGTAATTAGTAACGAAATTCGTTATTAGGTCGTTATTGGGCAGGAAGGCAGAAGCAGGAAGGCAGAAGCAGGAAGGCAGACAGGCAGGGAGGGAAGGCAATGGACAGCTTAGCCCGGCCCCCCCCCCCCGGTCTGCAGAGGAGCCCAAACGTAGAACCACAGCATAAAAAAAGGGGAGACCATCTCCACCAACACCTCGAGGGGGGACTCATCCGCCCCAGTGCTCTGGTCATCCTGGCACTTGTACTCATTAAAAAAAACTTTTTATCTTGGTTAAAACATCTATTAGATGTATGTTTATTACCTGCTTTGCTCACTTGGATGCTAGAGACACCACATGGGAGTCAAGCTTGTAAAAGGGGTACGAGATGTTGGTCTTTGTGTTTGCCTTGTGCACCTTTCCATTCGCCAGACCAAATACGATGTCTTCCTTTGGCCACAGCAGACACGTCACAACGCTCTGTTGGGGAGGGAGCACGGTCCAGAAGCTGGAAGGCAGACAGGCAGGGAGGGGAGGGAATGGACAGCCTAGCCCAGCCCCCCCTCCCCCGGTCTGCAGAGGAGCCCAAACGTAGAACCAGAGCACAAACAAAAGGGGGGAGACCATCTCCACCAACACCTCGAGGGGGGACTCATCCGCCCCAGTGCTATGGTCATCCTGGCACTTGTACTCAATAAAAAAAACATTTTATCTTAGTTAAAACATCTATTAGAGGTATGTTTATTACTTGCTTTGGATGCTAGAGGCACCACATGGGAGTCCGTCTTGTAAAAGGGGTACGAGATGTTGGTCTTTCTGTTTGCCTTGAGCCTTCAGGATAGAAAACACTAACTGAGCCACCCATGGGGCTGAGACCCACGAGCCCCTCCAGATCCAGCCCCTCCCTCTGGAAGAACATCACTCAGATTTAGTGGGAAGGGGAGTCCTGGCTCTTCCCTGACCTTTCCATCTTCCAGACCAAAGATGATGTCTTCCTTTGGCCAAAACAGACACGTCACGACGCTCTGTTGGGGCGGGAGCAGGGTTCAGAAGCAGGAAGGCAGCCAGGCAGGGAGGGGAGGCAATGGACATCCTAGCTCCCCTCCCGCCCGGTCTGCAGAGGAGCCCAAACCTAGAACCACAGCACAAACAAAAGGGGGGAGACCATCTGCACCAACACCTCGAGGGGGGACTCATCCGCCCCAGTGCTATGGTCATCCTGCCACTTGTACTCATTAAAAAAACATTTTTTTTTGGTTTTTTTTTTTTTTTTTTTTTTTTTTTTTTTTTAGATTTAAAATTTTTTATTGTTTAAAATAGACAATAAACAAATATACATACATTCAAGATACTTACATCTCAACTCTGTCTAACCGGAGTGAGGGGAGGGTAGGGGTGTGGGTAGGTGGGTGTGTTCGACATCAGGGAAGGGCCTACACAACTTCTCATTCCCACTCTACCAATACAGATACAACACGTACATATACATCACATACAAGACTAACAGGTACATGTAGACATGGGTTGACTTCACCCACGGCTTCGGATTAGGCTTCCTTGAGCTCACTCAGTTTGATCACTTATCACTTTATAAAGGGGAAAGGAAGGAGAGAGGCAGTCTTGTACACTATTGTATCTTTCAAATCCAATATCCTCTCAAGGTCTCCTTCCTCTTCTCTTGGATATAGGAGATAAAGGGCGTCCATGTTCCTTTGAAGCACTCCGTGGACCCTTGTCTCATTAAGTATGTCAATTTATCATTTTCGGCTACGTCTAGGAGCTTCACTATAACTTCCTCCTTGTTTGGGCATTCTGTTTCCCTCCAGTGTTTTGCCCAAGTTATTCTAGCTGCCGTTATGATGTGAATGAGTAGTCTTTCCGCTTGCTTGTTGATCTTTTTTGGATCTATAATATTTAATAAAAATATCTCCGGTTTGAAATCAAATTTCATTTGTAAAATTTCCTCTATCATTTCATGAACCTCTTTCCAAAATTCCTGGGCTTTATCACAAGACCACCACTGGTGGAAGAAGGTACCCTTAATTTTTTCACATTTCCAGCACTTCGGATTGCCAGTTTTGTATATTCTATTAATTTGGGCCGGGGTTAAATACCACCTATATATGATTTTTAATAGATTTTCCCTCAATGCGTATGAGGAGGTGAAGGTTAAGTTATTCCTCCAAGTCCTTTCCCAGCTCTCTTTTGCTATCTTGTATCCCAGATTTTTTTCCCATTTATCCATGAATTCTTTTACTGGAGTTTTTTCATGCTTATTTGTTACTATGTGTTCATATAATTTGGAGACCTTTTTTCTTTCCACGCACAGTATTATTCTTGCGGCAGTTGTTAGTCTATCCTCCCATCCTATCTCTTTGTCCTGTATGTATTTTGCCTTTAATTGCTTATATTGGAACCAGTTTACTTTATCATTACTCAGTTCATCATGACTTTTTAGTATATGGTCCCTGCCTTCCTTTTTAAGTATTTCCTTATATGTTGGCCATTTCTCTTTGTCTATTTTGTAGATTGTGAAGGCTTCCACGGGGAGGCCCAAAGTGGTCGTTTTCCGCATATCATGTATTTATATTTCTCCCAGATTTTCATTAGGGAGCTTTTATGATATGGTTCATAAATTTTTATCCTGTTTGATTTTATTATAGAACAAATAGGCATGCCATCCATATTTGTTTTCCCATCCTTCCACTTTTAATACTTGGTCGTCTTTTATCTCTAGCCATTCTTTTAGGTTCACTAGACAGTTGGCGTCATAATATGATAGCAGATCGGGTAATCCGAATCCTCCATGTTTTGGGAGTTCTTGCAGGTATTTTAATTTAATTCTGGGCTTTTTGCCACACCACACAAATTTAGCCAATTCTGATTGCCACCTTTTAATTAGGGTCTGATTTTTCAAGATGGGAAGCATCTGGAACAAGAAGTTTATTCTGGGGAAGATCTTCATTTTCACCACCGAGATTCTGCCCATCAATGTCAAGTTCAGTTTTTGCCAGCTCTTCATATCTTCTTTTACGTCCTTCCAGACTTTCTCGTAGTTATTTTTTGTTAGTTGACAGTTTTTGGATGTAATGTTGATCCCCAAATACCTTATTTGCTTTTGAATCGGTATTCCATATTTAGTTTCTAGATCCTGGGCCTCTTTATTATCCATATTTTTTATTAATAATGCCGATTTTTTTAAATTAATTTTGAAGCCAGCTACTTCTCCAAATTCTTCTATTTTTTTAAGCCAATTTGCCATATTGACTTGGGGTCTACAATTACACATGCCAGATCGTCTGCGAATGCAGATATCTTATATTCCTGTTTTTGATTGTCAGTCCTTTACGCCTTTGTCTTCCATTATATCCTTTAATAATACATCTAATACAAAATTAAATAGGGGGAGAGAGGGCAGCCTTGCCTGGTGCCCCTTTGGATCTGGAATTTTACGACCTCTGTCCGTTAACCACTACCTGGGCATATTGGGTATTGTATATTGCGTTTACTGCTCTTGAGAAACTGTAGCCAATGTCGATCTCTGAAAGGAGGCAGTTTATGATCTTCCAATTAACCTGGTCAAACGCCTTTTCGGCGTCTAAGAAGGCTAATGCTGTCTTTGTATTAATATTTTTATCTAAATATTCTATGATGTCTATAATGTTTCGAATATTCTTTTTCATAAATCTCCTAGGTAGGAATCCTGTTTGGGTTTCTGTTATCCAATTACTAAGAAAACCTTTAAATCTAGTTGCTAGAATATTGGCATATATTTTGTAGTCTAGGTTTAGCAGAGCTATTGGTCTATAGTTCTGTACCAAATTTGGATCCTTCCCTTCCTTGTGTATTACTGTTATTTCAGCTTCTTTCCAGCTATTTGGAATTACCCCTTTCTTTATGATGTTATTCATTAATCTTTTTAGATAAGGTGTTACTTCTTCTTTCATCTTTTTATAATATGAGTCCGTGAATCCGTCCGGAGCTGTGATTTCCGGGTTTTAGATTATCTATAGCTGTCTGTATTTCTTTATCAGTAATCTCCTGGTTTAACCTTTCTCTGTCGGCCTCAGTTATCTTTGGCAGTTTCCTCTTATTGATATATTCCTGGATTTTTTCCCTATCTATCTTATCTTCACTGTAAAGCCCCTGATAGAATCTCACGAATTCATTTCTTATCTCCTCCTCCTTTGTAAATGTCTTATCCTCCCTTTTAATCTTTAGTATCGTATTTCTCTGTTGTTTTTTCTTACATTGGTGTGCAAGCCATTTACCTGCTTTATTTGCACATTCAAAATTTTGCTGTTTCAAGAACTTCAACTTTTTTTCAATTTCTTTTGTTGTTAACATTCTAATCTGGTTCTGGATCAATTTTATTTTACTCACTATCTCATTTGCTTTGGGGTTGTCCTTTAATTTTTTTTCGGCTAGCATTAATTTTTTTTGTAAAGTGTCCATTTCCATTGACCATTGTTTTTTCTTGCGGCTGGCCTGCTCTATGAGGTTCCCCCTCATTACCGCCTTGCTGGCCTCCCATAAAGTAAAAATGTCTGTTTCATCTTGATCATTTATAGAGAAGTAATCCTTCAGTAGGCTTTTGTTTTTTTGTATGTCGGCTTCTGTTCTTAAAAGTGTGTCATTGAGCCTCCACTTATAGTGCCTTAATCCCCATCGCAGAGTTATTCCCACCGGTGCGTGGTCTGAGTAGATTCTGTCAAAAATTTTTGTTTTGGCTGTATAGTTGGCCAGATTTTTTGTCACTAGTATCATGTCTATACGTGTCCAGTTTTTCCTTCTTGCTGAATAAAATGTATAATCCCTGTCTTGCTCATTATGTTCCCTCCATATATCCTTCATCCCGTTCTCCCTTATCATCTTAAAAAAAGAGTTTGGGAGCTTATTTTTACCATTCCTTGTTTTCGGGTTTTGTATCTTCTTGTCTAGTTTAGGGTTACAAATCCCATTGAAGTCCCCCATGATCACGCACTCGTCCCATTCTGCTGCGGTAATTTTTTCGTTCAATTTTTCAAAGAAACTGACCTTTGAGTTATTGGGTGCATAAATAGATACAAATAATATTTTTTTGCCATTCATGTTTCCTTTCGCGGCAATCATTCTACCCTCCCCGTCTTTAAACTGTAGCTCTGGTTTTAAACTTTCATTTATATACAAGGCTACCCCCCTTTGTTTTTTCTCCGTGGCTGATGTAAATAATATGCCCAGTCTTTTTCTCTCTAGTAGGTCTCTCCTTGTCTCCTTCACATGTGTCTCTTGCAGTGCATAGACTTGTGCCTTTTGCTTTTGTAAATAATAAAAAACTTGCTTTCTTTTCTCCGGGATGTTAAGCCCGTTAATATTAACTGAAAAACAGGTTACCTCCATTGTGTCTAGATTTCTCTCCCCTCCTCTGACAATTGTCCTTCTTCCTCTGCTTCCGATTGTGATTCTGAGCCTTGATCTGAGTCTGGGTCGTTATTTTCTTCTTCCTCCAGTTCACTAATTGAAGATCTCTTATCCTTTATCGAACCAGTATTGGCTCCTCTCTGTCTTTCCTTTGGGTCTCTTATAGGTTTCACTCTTTGCTCTTTTGGTCTGGGGCTAAATTTCCCCTTGCTCTTTTCATATCTTCCTTTCTTTTCTAGATTGCTTGTCTCATCCAATATATGGCTCCATTTATTGTAAAATTCTTTTGCCGCTTCTTCTGAGTCAATCCAATATTTAACTGTTCTGAATGTGAACTGGAGGCCTTCGAATTTGTTCCATTTGAACCTTATATCATTAACCTTTAATATATCCGTTAGGAAGTAGTATTTTTTCCTGTTGTCCAATATCGCCGTCGGTATTTCTCTCAGAATCTTAATTGATTTCCCGTTGTGGATATATGGAGATGTATAGTGGCTTTTTATGATTTTTTCCTTCATCTTGCACGAGCTGTATTGTACAATAATATCTCTCTCAGACTTATTCTTTCTCGAATATACCGTGCTTGTCCGGTATGCTTTTTCAATTAATTGTTCCACAATCTCTTCTCCCATTTGTGCCAGGTGTGCTGACATTTTGACAATTGCTTTCATCGTGTCTTCCGGGTTTTCCCTCTCCATCTCCGGCATCCCTCTTACCCTTAGAACAAAATCTTTTTGAAAGATCTCTAATTGGGTAGTCTTTTTTACTAGCTCTAGCTGGATCATTTGAATCTCATCAGTCTTCTTTTGTTCCATTTGGATTTTTGTTTTCGTCTCCTCCTCTTGTCTTTGTATGGTTTCCACCTTTTCGTAGAGGCCGGCCATCTCTCTCCTTATAGTTGTTACATCCTTCTTCATTTCCTTTCTTAGTTCTTGAATCCCATCTTTAATTTGTTTCCTCTCTTCTATACCTTTCCCGACCATCTCGCTCACCTTTTTCATTTCGAATAGCATCTCCCTCTTCATCTCTGATATCATCTCTTTAACTTGGTCTCTCATATTAAGTTCTTCTTGGTATGAGTCTCTTCTTTCTGTTAAATTTTTTAGCTCTCTATTATTTTTACCTCTGGTTCCCATTCTTCCACTTTGTGGTCTATATTGTATTATATTATTTATTTATTTTTTTCTCACTTTATTTACTCCTTGTTTTATTTAGTATTTGCTCTTCACCTTCCTCGATAAAGATCCAATGAGGTCACTGGGTGTTCCTTCTATAGTATTCCAGGCTTTTTTCCTCTTTCCACTACTGCTCTGGGCCTCCTGGGCGCCTTTTCTTATTCTATGTCGTTTCTTTCCGTGGTGTTGGACTCCTTGTCCCTCTCCGCTTTTCCTCCGCTTCTATATAGATGGGGGGGGGGGGGAGTTTGCGAGTCTCTTTTAGGCCTTCGTGTCTTTCGTAGCTTACGTCTTCTCCTCCGTCTTTGTTACGCAGTCTTCGCGGCGAGTTCTTATTCCTCTATCTTTACCCGCAATTCCCCACTCTCCCTCGGGTTTGAGTTCTCTAGAGTTTGGTTGTTCTATGGTCCACTCCTCTCGGAAGTGTCCCACTCGCTCTTTTCACCCTCCCGGATGTCTCCTGGAATGCCGTCCGGGTCTCCCGCCTCACGAGTAGGTATTTTTAGTTCTTTCTTTTTCTTTTCTTCCCCTCCTGGCGGGCTGCCCTTTGTTAATTTACTTTAAACTGGGCTCCACGTCACTTCTTACTCTCTAGTTTAGCCTTTCCGCTTCTTGCTTTATCCCCTTCCCGTTTTCCCGTTTTCTCGTTCAAACCTGTTAAGTTGGGCTCGCGGTTTTCTGTGTCCGCCTCCTTGGCGTTTCTTGTCCGTCGCTCGTGGTCCGGAGGGTACTATCTTTATCTCTTTTTTCCTTCCTTTCACTCTTCCCCTCTCCTTGATGTCCCTCTCGATCTTGCTGGCGCATCTGGTGCATGGGGTGTTGTGGCTCCTCTCCTATGCGGATGCGGAGACCGCTCTCAGCTGCCGGCCCTAGGCCCTGGGCGTCCAAGGGGGGGTTTCCTCTGCCCAAATGACGGACAAGAGTATACCCCTCCTTTCTGGTACACACCCTGGACATTTTAGCTTGGTTTTCATCAAGCTTTGGGTTCGATATTTTTAATAAACACATTTCAGGTCTCATTGGAAATTTTATGTTTATAATTCTTTGAATTATTGTGTGTATTTCCTTAGAGAAACTTCTTAATTTTTTACAAGCCTACCATAGGTTGAAAAAGGTACCTTTTTATTCGCACATCCAACGTCTATTAGAGTTATGTTTATTAACCTCTTCCTGCTTTGCTCACTTGGAAGCTAGAATCACCACCTGGGAATCCGTCTTGTAAAAGGGGTACGAGATCTTGTTCTTTGTATTTGCCTTGTGAGCCTTTCCATCCGCCAGACCAAAGACCAAGACCAAGAACGATGTCTTCCTTTGCCCACAACAAACACGTCACGGCACTCAGTTGGGGAGGGAGCAGGGTTCAGAAGCAGGAAGGCAGCCAGGCAGGGAGGAGAGGCAATGGACAGCCTAGCCCAGCCCCCCCGTGTCTGCAGAGGAGCCCAAACGTAGAACCACAGCACAAACAAAAGGGGAGGCCATCTCCACCAACACCTCGAGGGGGGGGGGGGGACTCATCCGCCCCAGTGCTATGGTCATCCTGGCACTTGTACTCAATAAAAAAACATTTTATCTTGGTTAAAACATCTATTAGAGGTATGTTTATTACCTGCTTTGCTCACTTGGATGCTAGTGACACGACATGGGAGTCAAGCTTGTAAAAGGGGTACGAGATGTTGGTCTTTGGGTTTGCCTTGTGCACCTTTCCATCCGCCAGACCAAAGATAATGTCTTCCTTTGGCCATAACAGACACGTCACGACGCTCTGTTGGGGCGGGAGCAGGGTTCAGAAGCAGGAAGGCAGCCAGGCAGGGAGGGGAGGCAATGGACAGCCTAGCCCAGCCCCCCCCCCCACATCTGCAGAGGAGCCCAAACATAGAACCACAGCACAAAGAAAAGGGGAGACCATCTCCACCAACACCTCGAGGGGGACTCATCCGCCCCAGTGCTATGGTCATCCTGGCACTTGTACTCAATTTTTTTAAAAAAATTATCTTGGTTAAAACATCTATTAGAGGTATGTTTATTACCTGCTTTGCTCACTTTGGATGCTAGACACACCACATGGGAGTCTGTCTTGTAAAAGGGGTACGAGATGTTGGTCTTTCTGTTTGCCTTGTGAGCCTTCAGGATAGAAAACACTAACTGAGCCACCCATGGGGCTGAGCCCCTCCAGATCCAGCCCCTCCCTCTGGAAGAACATCACTCAGATTTAGTGGGAAGGGGAGTCCTGGCTCTTCCCTGACCTTTCCATCTTCCAGACCAAAGATGATGTCTTCCTTTGGCCACAACAGACACGTCACGACGCTCTGTTGGGGGAGGAAGCAGGGTTCAGAAGCAGGATTCAGAAGCAGGAATGCAGCCAGGCAGGGAGGGGAGGCAATGGACAGCCTAGCCTAGCCCAGCCTCCCCCCACATCTGCAGAGGAGCCCAAACGTAGAACCACAGCACAAACAAAAGGGGAGACCATCTCCACCAACACCTCGAGGGGGGGACTCATCCGCCCCATTGCTATGGTCATCCTGGCACTTGTACTCATTAAAAAAAACATTTTAGCTTGGTTTTCATCAAGCTTTGGGTTCGATATTTCTAATAAATACATTTCAGGTGTCATTGGAAATTTTATGTTTATAATTCTTTGAAATATTGTGTGTATTTCCTTAGAGAAACTACGTAATTTTTTTACAAGTCCCCCATAGGTGGAAAAGGGTACCTTTTTTCCCTTACCTCCAACATCTCTTAGAGGTATGTTTATTAAATTTTCCAGGAAATAGCAGATTATGCTCCCATCTGTATGTCCGGATATGATCCATGTCCTCGCGACAACATGGAGATGAGGAGAAAGGAAGAGCGCTCAAGCAGGGAAGGGGAAAGGGGTGCCCTGCATGGGGTGGGGAGGGCAGGACACAAAGGGGCTATCTTCCCCAGCTCCCCTCTTTTTGCTTTGCTCACTTGGAAGCTAGAGAGACCACGTGGGAGTCTGTCTTGTAAAAGGGGTACGAGATGTTGGTCTTGGTGTTTGCCAGGTGAACCTTCAGGAGAGAAAACACCAACTGAGCCACCCATGGGGCTGAGACCCACGAGCTTTTAATTCGATATTTCTAATAAATACATTTCAGGTGTCCTTGGAAATTTTATGTTTATAATTCTTTGAATTATTGTGTGTATTTCCTTACAGAAATACACTGAAGGCCTGTGTGAGAAACACTGCCCTGGTCTTCCCTGACCACCTCAATCAACACCTCGAGGCGAGGCCCACCCAAACCTGTGACTCCTTAGAGTGTTTATTATCCAAGAAGTATCGCATTATGCTCCCATCTCCATGCCCGGATAGGATCCTTGTCCTCGCGACACCAAGGAGACAAGGAGGAGAAAGAGGAAGAGCGCTCAAGCAGAAGAAGGGAAAGGGGTGCCCTGCATTGCCGGAGGGGGGGGGGAGGACACAAAGGGGCTATCTTTCCCCAGCCCCCCTCTTCCCGCTTTGCTCACTTGGAGGCTAGAGACACTAGAGGCACCGCATGGGAGTCGGTCTTGAAAAGAGGTACGAGATGTTGGTCTTGGTGTTTGCCAGGTGAACCTTCAGGAGAGAAAACACCAACTGAGCCACCCATGGGGCTGAGACCCACGAGCTTTGGATTTGATATTTCTAATAAATACATTCCAGGTGTCCTTGGAAATTTTATGTTTATAATACTTTGAATTCTTGTGTGTATTTCCTTACAGAAATACACTGACGGCCTGTGTGAGAAACACTGCCCTGGTCTTTCCCGACCACCTCCACCAACACCTCGAGGGCGCGGGGCATTCCCCTTCGGCTGCTCCAAATTGCCTTTCCCAATCTTTTTGAAAAATATTTTATTGAAGTTTAAAAAGACATTATACAGCAGATCAATAAAGGAAAAAGAGAGAAGAAAGGAAAGGACTGGGGGTGTTTTTGAATGATATTGAGGAGTGCAAAAAAAAAAGTAAGAAAAAGAGTGAGAAAAATAAAACATAATTCAAAAAAAAAAAATAAAAAGCACTTCCCATCGTTCACCCAAGGGAAAAAGTTTCAGTGTTTAGGTGTCTGTTGAGAGATGATCATCAGTTCGAACTATGCTGAGTTGTTTCTTCACACGTCGGCTAGATCAATGATTAGTTTTGTTCCTCTATTATGAATAAATTCTTTAAAACCAGTCCAGTCTGTCTTCTTTTTATCATTTAATTTCTGTGAGAGACAGTCCATTTGTCCTCCCATCCCCCGAATGAAGGAGACTTGAGACAATAACCACACGACAACAATTCTTTGGGTCAAATTGGGCAAAACTTTATTTGCCTATTTAATTCACCTCACTAGCCTGAAAGGGTGTCAGGGATCCAATTTCATCAACAGCAACCACAACTGATCAAATTTGTGGGCGAACACCAATATTGCCTGATTAATCAACCAGGACAACTTAATGAGGGAAATGAGTAAGAGGCCCATTCTCCCACAGCGGAGAAGAGCCTCTTCTCATCCCAGGGCCATAAACTCAACTTCACCCAATAACCATAACTTTGGGTGCATACATAACTAACTGGCCCTCACCCCTGATGGGGGTGCCTCGGTGTACACCGAATATGGCATTTCCCTCTCTAATTACCGCTGATCTATTTAATAACCATCACCCCCAGTAGCCCCTAAGCAGCAGAAGAGGGTCAGCAAGAACCCGACCATGCTTAACCGCAGCATGGGAAGTAAAATTCCGTACCCTGCTCCGTAGGGCAGCATCAACTACTACAATGGGCGGGAGTGGTGGGAAGGCAATCAGGCTTAGAATGGCGTGACGGGGCTTGGCCTCCTAGAGGCCACGCCCCCGCCTTGAAGGTTCCATGGAACCTTCCATCTCCCCTCGGAGTCGGGGGCAAATGCCTTTCCCCCCAGCAAGCTGGGGGGAAAGGTTCTTGCCCTCCCATCCCCCGAATGAAGGAGACTTGAGACAATAACCACACGACAACAATTCTTTGGGTCAAATTGGGCAAAACTTTATTTGCCTATTTAATTCACCTCACTAGCCTGAAAGGGTGTCAGGGATCCAATTTCATCAACAGCAACCACAACTGATCAAATTTGCGGGCGAACACCAATATTGCCTGATTAATCAACCAGGACAACTTAATGAGGGAAATGAGTAAGAGGCCCATTCTCCCACAGCGGAGAAGAGCCTCTTCTCATCCCAGGGCCATAAACTCAACTTCACCCACTAACCATAACTTTGGGTGCATACATAACTAACTGGCCCTCACCCCTGATGGGGGTGCCTCGGTGTACACCGAATATGGCATTTCCCTCTCTAATTACCGCCACAGACTGGAGGTAGGTGTCCACCTTACCTCCATCCCCCTCTCTTCTGACACCCTTTCCAAGAATGACTAATATCCTCCAAAAATAACTGGTTGCCCTCATCGGACAAGTGGACGCCATCGTCCCTAAAAACAATTTGGTTGGCAGGATGGATGAACCTATGTCCTATGTAGGACCCATTACCTGCCGTAACCACATTACGCATGGCCCTATTCACCCTCTTACGGGCCCTCTCCAACAATTTGGGGTCCGCACCCCCACGCCAAGACATCCGTGGCGTAATTTCCGACCACATCACATGCACTCCAGGCCATGTTCTCCAAATTTCAAAAATGTCGGCTCGCCCATTCCACTGCAGACCGCGTCTGCCCATCCATTGCACATTTGCAACAGCACTTAAGCCCAGATGCTGGCCAAAGGGGGAATTGAGAGCATGCTGCTCGGCCCAATAGATGTAACTATGGCCGCAGATCAGCACTCTCCTCATCCTCTCCGACCGTTCTGGACCTGCAACGATAGAAAAACAGAAACAGTATCAAACGGGCTTATAGTTTAACATTGCGAACATAACCCCTGTAAGCCCCGGAACGCCACCTCCCCAAAGACATGATAGTTCCTACATCATATCCCATTGCGGCTGCCGACGAGGCTGCTCCAATTCTAAATGAATGGGTACCAAATTGTTTGCCCTCTAAGCCTAGCAGCTTCAAGGCCCTTTTATTAACTGCCCAAAATTGATATTTGGATAATGGCGTCCCATCCAAAAAAGGCGGTCAAGGCAGCCGAGTGGAATAAAGCCTGTTCGTACTGGGAATCGCATACAGAGGCCCACTGGTGCCCAAGCCCTTTTAAAATGCCTGGCGTCAAAGGCTCCCTTGTGTCAACAACCCTGCCACTTTGCTTAGACCACCCTGCCATTAGTTCGTGTAGGCGGAAGTCGTTTGTTGGGTCAGACATGCCCTGCGCTTTAAACCAGTAGGCCAGCGCTGACAATTTTACCCGGATTGAATGTACGGCCAATCCCCTTCTTTTGTTATAAATGCAAAACTGCGCTACATGGTCATAGGGCACCGGGAAGGACTTAGGCAAACCGTAGTACTCCCTGAAATCCACGAATTCCCTGACGGCCCTGAAGTATCCCTTCTTCGAACTGGGAGCTAACGCCAGCGACATGCCGACAGCTACCTCATCACTCCAGCCTGCCAAAGATGGTCTGGCATGCATCTCGGGCATTCATCTGCGGTGGGCGCTAGCAGCCTGAAGCGCTCCATCTGCATACGAGACAGAGCGTCGGCCAATGAGTTATCTAGCCCCGCAATGTGAAATGCTCGGAAAAGAATGTTCAACTTTAAACAATGAAGCGTAAACAAACGCAAGGCACCCATAACCCTCGCTGATCTAGACGTAAGGTTATTGATGACCTGCACGGTGGACATATTGTCACACCAGAAGTGAACTGAGGAGTTGGTAAACCTATCGGCCCAGATGTGAACAGCTACCAAAATTGGGAAAAATTCCAGGAATGTGAGGTCGGCCGTGATGCCCAAAGCATGCCAATTACTGGGCCACCGTTCAGCGCACCACTGACCATCAAAGAACACTCCAAACCCCAAAGAGCCTGAAGCATCCGATGCCACCTGCATTGCATTTTTTAAGAGCAGGTTCTGGCGCCAGAATGAAATACCATTAAAATTTTTGATGAAACTTAGCCAAATTTGTAAATCTGCCTTAATGGCCCGTGTCACCCTAATGTGGTGATGTGGTGCGACTGTGCCGGATATAGCGTCGCACAGTCTCCGCAGGAAAGCCCTGCCTGGAGCCACCACCTTACACGCAAAATTTAAATGACCAATCAATTCCTGGAATTCTCTCAGCGTGGCCTTACTCTTAAGCAAAAAATGCTCTAACCTATACGTCAGGTCAACCACCTTAGCTGGTTAACAGTATCCAACTCAACTCCTAGGAATGTCAACACTGGACCCGGCCCCTCGGTCTTTTCGTTGGCCAATGGCACACCCAGATGTTGTGTCAAGCTCTGAAAGGCGCCCAAGAGTGCCTCACAGTCCCCTGACCCAAACCTTCCCACAAAAAGGAAGTCATCCAAGTAGTGGACAACCCCTTGAAGGCCGGATTCAGTCCTAACTGCCCACTCCAAAAATGTACTAAACGTCTCGAAGGCGGCGCATGACACCAAGCAGCCCATAGGCAACGCCCGGTCAATATAAAAACGACCTTTAAATCGAAAGGTCAAAGTCCTCCGGGTGGACTGGGAGCAGCCGAAAGGCAGACTTAATGTCGCACTTAGCCAATTCAGCTCCCGGACCGTAACGTTTAACTAGTTGCACCGCCGCATCGAAAGACGTGTAGTGCACCGAGCAAAGTTCATCTGGTATCGCGTCATTCACCGAGCTGCCCCGTGGGTAGGACAGATGATGAATGAGGCGATACTCACCTGGGGCCTTTTTTGGAACAATACCCAACGGGGAAACTCTCAACTGGGGAATGGGAGGAGAAATAAATGGGCCTAAAACCCTCCCTTCCTCTAACTCCTTATTAATCTTACTCTGTACCACGGCCTCCATCCCAACTAAAGATTTACGGTTAGGAGACAACGTGGCACCCTGGGACCTTGGGCTGGGATGCGAAAAACCGAAGGTAAAGCCGCAGCGCAAATACTCTGCCGCATCCCTCTTCGGATAAGTCTTCAGCCAGTGTCCCAGCGGACCCAATTTAACTGGGCTGGGGCCCTTTTGGAACGGGAGACTGGGCCCCTCCGAGGTTCCCTTTACCTGACTTGCCCCTGTTGCAGTATTTGGCCGAATGATTCCCGGCACATATGGCACAGGCATGTGAAAACTTGCAGAACTTCCTTCCGCACACCCCTTGGCCAGAGAACTCCCAACAAAACAGCTTTTTTCCCTGGGACTGCCCAGCCTGGGGCGCTTGCCGAAAGGGCGGCCCCGCCTTAGAGGTATGCACTAAGTGCCCACTATCCGCGGGCTCCCCCGGGACGGCCCTCGCTGCATTCATCACCTGCAGCCACAACTGGTTGTCAATTAAATTCCAACGTTTCGTTGGGTCCAGCGCCGCCAGGGACCAAAAACGCCTGTCGTACTCTAACCAGGCGTTCCCTACAAACCTCATGTGCGCCCCATAAATCAGATTCTGATACTTGAAAAGGGCTCTAGCTCTATAAGGATGTGCCTCTGCCAAAATACCTGCATAGATCGTATAACATGCAAGCCAATTTTCCCAATTATGTTCGACCTTCCTTTTCTTCAGCCTATCCTTTCCTTCATCATCTAGTTCAGTGTTTCTCAACCAGTGTGCCGGGGCACACTAGTGTGCCGTGAGCGATCATCAAGTGTGCCGTGGGAAATTGGAACCTCCAGGGAAGGGGAGGGAAGAGTCTGTTTGTTGAAGTATAAAAACCCTAAGAAACCTACCTCGATAAAGACACAAAATTACAAAACCCCTCTCTCCCCACCCGTTGTCTACTTGGTCTCTCCCTCTCCATGCATTGGGAAGGCTGCCTCCCTTTCCCCAAGTAGAGACCTCCTCTTGCCTCCTGGGGGTTCTGTGTGGGAAGTTTGGCCCAGTTCTATCATTGGTGGGGTTCAGAATGCTCTTTGATTGTAGGGGAACTATAAATCCCAGCAACTACAACTCCCAAATGTCAAGGTCTATTTTTCCCAAACTCCATCTGTGTTCACATTTGGGCATATTGAGTATTCATGCCAAGTTTGGTCCTGATCCAACATTGTTTGAGTCCACAGTGCTCTCTGGATATAGGTGAAGTACAACTCCAAAACTCAAGGTCAATGCCCACCAAACTCTTATAGTCTTTTCTCTTGGTTATGGGAGTTCTGTGTGGGAAGTTTGTGTCATTCTGCCATTCCTGCCAGGATATCTATGTTGTGTTCATCGAAACCGGCCCAGATTTCACACTGAGTGTATAAATACATTAAAAAACATATTAACTATATGTATTACTGTGTTAGAGTGTCATGTTGTGTCATTTTGGTTGGTGGTGTGCCCCAGGATTTTGCAAATGTAAAAAGTGTGCCACGGCTCAAAAAAGGTTGGGAAACACTGATCTATTTCATCCTTTTCTTTCTTTTCTAATTCCCTGTAGAACAGGGTAAACAAATCCACAAACTCATTCCTCAAGATTCGCTCTACCGTTTTTGGAGCCAAATGTGCACCCAGCTCGGCATTAGCTGCCGGGGCAAGAATGGGCACCTTCCACTTATCAGTGCCCCAGTATTGGCTCGACTCCCCAGTCCTCGCCGCCTCCAATGACACGGCTGCCACTGGGTTCAGCGGTGCCGATGCTGCGGACACCGAGGCACAGTCCTGTGATACTGTAGCCCCATGCTCAGTCTGAGCCGCCGATTCCACCAAACAGCTTGAAGGGGTAACTATCTCCCGCACCCCCGACCCTGGAGATGACGCGGTAACCTGCAGCCTGGGGGACATCACCCCCACCTGAGAGCTGTCCCATGGCCACACTGGCCCAGCATCCCTACCTGCCGTAGCCGACGAACCCGGGGTCTCGGATGGTAACGCCGCCGGCGTGGATGCCATGACCAGCGCTGAAGTGGACGCCAGCCCTGGAACGGAAGATGGAGCCGCCTGACTCTCCAGCACCTGGTTGCCTCCCGGCCCCGCCGCCGCCTGGGACACCTCCGGCAAAGCCTGGACTGCAGCATTGATCGCCAAACCGCCAGCATCCTGCCCCGCTTCTAAAAAGGCAACCTGAGACAAAATGCTTTTAAAGAGCAGCTCCCTGCTCGCCCCCCGTGCCGGTCTCAGCTCGGCAACCTGCATCTGCAACCCCCTCCCTCTCTCCAGCCCCTCGACCCTAGCCAACAGCGCCCTGAGGCTATCGGCTGAGACTCCCTCGCCGTCCGACGATCCAGGAGAGGGTGGTGTTCGCTTCGCCGGGGTCTTCTTGGCCGGCCCCTTCCCCTTAGGGCCGCCCACATTTTTCTTCGGAGCCATCCTATAGAAAAAAAACACCAACACCCACCATGAATAACACTGCTTGGAGTACCTCCCCTCCCCCAAACCGCCTCCCCGTCCACAGCGATTGCTATCCCGCTGGCGTTGCAGTTCTTACCGCCACATAGGAAACAAACCGGGGGGGGGGGTAGGAAGGGGAGAATTTTCAAACTAGCTGTCTTCCCTGTACCGCAGCACGGACCCATGCTGCCAAGATGGCTGCCCAACCCCACATATCGCCTGGCCCCTAAAATGGCTGCCTCCCAGCTTGCCTGGCCACAAAATGGCTGCCACCCAGCTTCCACCCAAAATGGCCGCCCCCTGTAGTCAAAGACTCAGCCATGCGGCCAAAACGGCTGCTGCACTCCCAGCCTGTCTTCATGCTCCCAAAATGGCGGCCGCCCAGACAGCCGTCCCGTGCGGCCAAGATGGCTGCCGAAACCCACAGCCTCCCAATCTGTACCAACTTAACAGTGCACAAAATGGCCGATTAAAGGACCCAGTCCCTAAAATGGCTGCTGCTCCCAAAATGAGCCTCAGTCACCCCAACTGAGCAGCTATCCAAAATGGCCACCCCTTGTTCTTCTTGCTAAGCAGTACTGCAACCAGCCTTACATATTGAGCCATGCGGCCAAAATGGCAGCCGACAGGGTAAAACTCCCCACCACTGTGGAAGCAGCCTGCAAGCCTTTACCTTTCCAACTCCCCAAATCCCATAACTCTTTTCTTGTATCTCTCTTTCTCACTCTCTATATATAGATATATGATTATTATGCTTGCTAGCAACCCCCTCCCATTATTATTTCTGGGTGCTATAAAATGGCACTAAGAGCAGGGCCTATACAAGCTGCCTGTCCCTAAGAGGCCACCCATGCTGTGAGGCCCATCTAGCTGCCCTTCTACCTCCCTATAAAGTACTACACCCCCCATGAGGAGCGGCCTGAAAATTTTACCAGGACCACACCAAAAACGGAATAATTGGGAGGGGCGGGGTTGCGAAACCGGCATTCTTGGAGCCATAAGAAAAGGGGGGGGCAAAGGCGGGAAAGAGACAGGCAGCAAGCCTGGAAAGAAGCCACCAGGGAAGAGCGAGCGGCCGCGGAAGCCCGACTCAACCGTCCCCTTGCGAGGGGGTGAAGGAAGAAGCCTCCTCCCCCCAGGGCCCCCTCTACAGACCTTCCGATCCACTGCCTGTCCGTATCGCCTGAGTTCTCCGATCCCCGTTGCACACAAAAGCACTCAGGCCCTGCACGCTTCCGTGTCCGCGGGCTTCTTCTCCTATTTCTTGACTTTCAGGCCTGAATACCTTCGCTACCAGTGAACAGGAAAAAACAGGCCAAAAACCAGAGCTCTCTTCGGCGTTGAGTATTTATGTCACAGCGGATAGGCAACAGAAATATAGAAGTTTAATTCCCCATCGGCCCAAAAACTCCAGTCTCTGTTCGTGTGAATAATGAAACTCTCATTCAATTCACAAGGTAAATATATAACTTTGTATTGAATTGTATTTAACAATAACTGGCAAAACATCGAAAAACAACAGCCATCACAGCTACCTTTCTAAACATCCTTTCCTCACAGATATTAAATCCCAACTGACAAATCCCAACTGTCACTTTGTAACTGACATTCCTCAAGGTTCCATTTAGCAGTCTTGAGACAGCGCCATCTGGTGTCAAACATGTCACACTGCAGGTCATCTCAAACTGCGAAAATATCTTGTGCTGACTCATGAATTGCTATTCAAAATGCAATAATCTGACAAGCTCTTGGCCTGCGTCTGTTCACCAAGGCAATCAGGCTCAGAATGGCCTGACGGGGCTTGGCCTCCTAGAGGCCACGCCCCCGCCTTGAAGGTTCCATGGAACCTTCCATCTCCCCCTCGGAGTCGGGGGCAAATGCCTCTCCCCCAGCAAGCTGGGGTGAAAGGTTCTTGTATTACGTCAAAGACTTTAGAAACACATTCTTCCGTTTTGCTATGGTCATCCTCACACTTGTTGTGGTCTCCTATCCTAGCTTTTATCTTGGTTTTCATCAAGCTTTGGATTCAATATTTCTGGACCTCTGGCACGCTGAGCCCTTCCCCGCCCCCCTCTTTAGGGCTGGTCTTGCTGGGATATGGCCGCTGTGAGGCGAGGCCCATCCGCACCTGTGACTCCTCAGGGTGTTTATTATTCAAGAAGTATTTCATAATGCTCCCATCTTCATGCCCGGATAGGATCCCTGTCCTCGCGACACAGAGGAGACGAGGACAAAGAGGAAGAGTGCTGAAGTAGAGAAAGGGAAAGGGGTGCCCTGCATTGGGGGCGGGGGGCAGGACACAAAGGGGCTATCTTTCCCCAGCCCCGCTCTTCCTGCTTTGCTCACTTGAAGGCTAGGGACACTAGAGACACCGCATGGGAGTCCGTCTTGTAAAAGGGGTACGAGATGTTGGTCTTGGTGTTTGCCAGGTGAACCTTCAGGAGAGAAAACACCAACTGAGCCACCAACGGGGCTGAGACCCACGAGCTTTTAATTCGATATTTCTAATAAATACATTTCAGGTGTCCTTGGAAATAATATGTTTATAATACTTTGAATTCTTGTGTGTATTTCCTTACAGAAATACACTGACGGCCTGTGTGAGAAACACTGCCCTGGTCTTTCCCGACCACCTCAATCAACACCTCGAGGGCGCGGGACATTCCCCTTCGGCTGCTCCAAATTGCCTTTCCCAATCTCTTTTAAAAATGTTTTTATTGAAGTTTTAAAAGACATTATACAGCAGATCAATAAAGGAAAAAGGGAAAAAAGGAAAGGAGAGAGGGGTGTTGGTGAATGATATTGAGGAGTGCCAAAAAAAGAAAGTAAGAAAAAGAGTGAAGAGAAGAAGAAAACATAATATAATAATTTAAAAAATAAAATAAAAAGCACTTCCCATTGTTCTCCCAAGGGAAAAAATTTCAGTGTTGAGGTGTCTGTTGAGAGATGACCATCAGTTCGAATTATGCTCAGTTGTTTCTTCACACGTCGGTTAGATCAGTGTTTCTCAACCTTTTTTGAGCCGCGGCACACTTTTTACATTTACACAATCCTGGGGCACACTACCAACCAAAATGACACAAAATGACACTAACACAGTGATTCTCAACCTTTCTAATGCTGTCACCCCTAAATAAGGTTCCTCGTGTTATGCTGACCCCCAACCATATTTCCGTTGCTACTTCATAAATAATTTTGCTACTCTTACGAATTCTAATGCAAATCTCTAATATGCAGGATGTATTTTCATTGCTACACATTGAACATAATTAAAGCCTAGTGATTAATCACAAAAACAATTATGTTTGGGGGAGTATGGGCAACGGATGATGGGATTTGCAGTACCTTCAACCATTTCAGCTCTGACTTCAACAGACCACTGAGATCCCCCACGAATGACAGACCTAGACCAAACTTGGCACACAGAACTCCCGTGACCAACAGAGAATACTGGAGGAAGTTGGGAGGAATTGACAGTGATTTATGGGAGATGTAGTTCACCTACATCCGGAAAGCACTGTGAACCCAAATGACTATCAATCTGGACCAAACTTGGCATAAATACTCAATATGCCCAACATTGATCAATGGTTGGAGTTTAGAGAAAATGAATCTTGACATTTGGGAGTTGCAGTTGCTGGGATTTATAGTTCCTCTGCCATCCAGGGGGACTCAGAGCAGCCTAACATCGAGGGTGGCCTCAGCAGCCTAACAACAGCAACCATTCGATGCCAAAAACACAGTGTGCATATAATCCGAAGCCACCACCAAGAAGACCTTGTCCCTATGAAATGTATCTGCAATAAAGGTGGATCGAGAGCAGGGCTTCCCCAGAAGATGGTAAAATTTGAGGTGGGAAAAATCTATTTCTGTTTTATTGCATATTCTAAAGTCGAACGGGTCTCGAAGAGAAACAACAACAAAAAGAATGGCTATTTTGTTTTGTCAATAATCAACGTTTATTAGTGTTTTTATTTCAACGTCTGTGATCTTCAACATCCATCTTCCAAGTTTGAGAACATCTGTTGGAAAAAATTAAAAAATTTAAATGGTTTAAAATTTAAAATTGTAATATTTTTAAAATATTCTTTCAATTCTTTTATTACCTTTTATTAATTTTGATGACAGGTTGCTTGATGCTGAGCGAATTTCTTTGTGATCCAATCTAGTTGTTGTTCCAAGTGACGAATTTTTCTGTACAACAGGTCTGTCTCATACTTTTGCGATGCCTCCCATTACCACAGATTCGGCTTTTTCCTCCTCCAGAATCCTAACTTTCTGACAGAAAAGGTCTCTTTGCATAGTCAATTCTTTGACCTGCCTCTTCAATGCTTGTATTTCACTTCTGTTCCCTTCATCTTCATCTTGGTAAAATTCGTTTTGGCATATTTGGGTGAAAGCAATATGCAGGTAGGAATGATTAGTTTTGTTCCTCTTATGAATAAATTCTTTAAAACCAGTCCAGTCCGTCTTCTTTTTATCATTTAATGTTTGTGAGAGACAGTCCATTTGTATTACGTCAAAGATTTTACAAACACATTCTTCTGTTTTGCTATGGTCATCCTCGCACTTGTTGTGGTCTCCTATCCTAGCTTTTATCTTGGTTTTCATCAAGCTTTGGATTCAATATTTCTGGACTTCTGGCATGCTGAGCCCCTCCCCGCCCCCCCCTTTAGGGCTGGTCTTGCTGGGATATGGCCGCTGTGAGGCGAGGCCCACCCGCACCTGTGACTCCTCAGGGTGTTTATCATCTAAGAAATATCGCATGATGCTCCCATCTGCATGCCCAGATAGGATCCCTGTCCTTGCGACACCATGGAGACAAGGAGAAAGAGGAAGAGCGCTCAAGCAGGGAAGGGGAAAGGGGTGCCCTGCATGGGGGGGGGGGCAGGACACCAAGGGGCTATCTTTCCCCAGCCCCACTCTTCCTGCTTTGCTCACTTGGAGGCTAGACACACCACGTGGGAGTCTGTCTTGTAAAAGGGGTACGAGAAAACACCAACTGAGCCACCCATGGGGCTGAGACCTACGATCCCCTCCCTCTGGAAGAACACATGAAAACATATAGGCAAGATAAAGTAGGAAATGTTTAGTGAGAGAAAAAAAGAAAAAAGGATAGCAACCAAAAATATCCACGTTGAAGTGAGGGGCTTCCCATAGTCCTTTGAGGGTTAAAAGTTTGGTTGTAATTTAAATCTTGCTCCTGATGTCCGTCAGGTTCATTCTTACATTATTGTCATTAAATATCTGCCAAATCAATATTCACTGTGTGCCCATTACTCTGTACAAACTCCTTGAAGTCTGACCAGTCAGTTTGGTTTGTTGAGTTTTTAAGTTTCTGTGACCAGTAGTCCATTTGAATTATATCAAATAGTCTTAGGATCCAGTCGTCCGTAGTTGGGATGGTTTGTTGTTTCCAGACCCTAGCCATAAAAGTCTTGCTGCTGTTGTCATTAGAAAAAGCATGCGATCTTGGTTGCCTGTTAACTTCTGTGTTGTGATCCCGAGCAGGAAAGTCTGCGGCTTAAATGGGAATTTTGATTTTATAATCTTTTGGGATTGTTTGTGAATTTCTTTCCAATTTTTTTAAATTCTTTTACACTCCCACCACTGGTGGATGAAGGAGCCTGTTTCCTTATTGCACTTCCAGCACCTGTTGGAGGCGTCCTTATTCATTTTGGCTAATATTTTGGGTGTATAATACCACCTGAAGTACAACTTGTACCAGTTCTCATTGATATCTGATGCCATGCAGTATTTTATTTATTATTTTATTATTTTGGAGATCCACTCATTTATTGTTTCTACTGGATTGTCTATTATACATACCACGTCATCTGCGTAGACTCTAAGTTTATAATGGAAACTCCGTATTTGCATGCCCTTTAGTTTTGGATCATTATTTATGTCTCTCACTAAAGTTTCCATTATCATTATAAACAAAAGAGGCGATAACGGGCATCCTTCCCGTGTTCCTTTCCCTATACTAATAGGGTGAGTTGTCTCTTAGCCATTTAGAATCAGGGTAGCCTCCTGTCTTGAATATATCGCTTCCACTGCGTTGTTAAAGTTGTGGCCAATATCTAGTTCCGTCACGATGCAGGGTCTCGGCCCAGCCACTTAATCACACACACAGAGACGTTAATCAGCTAACTATTTATTGAATAATAGAAAACAGGTGAAAAGGTAAATTGTCCATGAAGGTATCAAAGTTCAATCAAAATGGTAGAGTTCTGAAGTAAATCCAAAGGCAAAGAGCTTGGCAAAAGTTTCCGCAAAAGCAATGCGGATCAAAAACAGACTTGGTCCGTGGCAATTCAAACAAGGCAAAGTTCGTGGAATCAAAGGCCCAAGAAACTTCTTGGTCAACACGAGCCCCAGTCCGGGCTCTGTGGATCTTCACTCGCTTCACTCCCTTCAGATCAGAAGTGGCCGAGCAACTGAGGATCCGTTCCCTTGGTGAGACCTACGGCGCTCTAGGCTTCTGCGCCAATCTGTGCTACGGGCCTCCACGCTCCTTCGGCGCTCTAGGCTTTGGTGCCATTCCCTTCTACTGGACTCAATGCTCCGTCTCCTATCAAAGCTCCGTCCTTGCCTCCCAGCACCTAGGTCGCTATCTTCATGAGAGCCTGACTCCCCTTCAGCTTCCATGGGCTCATCCTCTGCTATCTCTCTAACCCTTTCTTGTGAACCGAAACCACCTGGTCTCTCATATTGATTATCTGAATCAGCACCATCAGCGTCGGCCTGACTTTCCCAGCTTTCATACCCATCCCAAACTCTCCGTGGGAGATGAAGGCCCAGCTGCCTCATCATCCCCTTCATCTGCCTCCCCATCAGCCTCAATTGGCCCTAATGCAAGCGGGACCCCTGGGGCAGCCCCCTGCCCCCCCGGCACGAATGAGAACGGAGTTGCTACACTATCCCCCCCCTCAGGGCCCCTCCGAGGCCTCCCTCGAGGCTTGGGCTTATCAGGGTACTTGCGTTGGAAGCGGGCAACAATGTCCGGGGCATGCACGTCCCGTGCCGGCGTCCAAGAACGCTCTTCCGGTCCAAAACCCTTCCAGTCAATCAGATACTCCAACTTTCGGCGCCGGAGGCGTGCATCTAAAATGTCCTGGACTTCAAACTCCTCGCCACCCCGCATCACTGGAGGGGGTGGGGGCTGCGTCACATTAGGCCGCACCCCCTTCGCCGGCCGCAACAGGGAACGGTGAAAGACTGGGTGGATCTTCATGTCCACCGGGAGTTGTAATTTAAATGCTACGGGTCCCACACTTTCCAGCACCTTGTAGGGTCCCAAAAATCTCGCATCGAGCTTGTGGCAAGGTCTTTGTGTGGGCAAGTTCTTTGTAGACAGCCAAACTTTGTCTCCGACCTGAATCTCTGTACCCACCTGGCGCCGCCGATCAGCCATTCGCTTGTAATCCGCTTTCGCCTGGTCCAGCTGGGCACGAAGCATGTCCTGCATTGCGGTGAGCTCCTGTAGCCAATCCTCCGCCGCAGGCACGTCTCCGGACTTGTCCACTGGAGGGTAAAACCTCGGGTGGTAACCATAGTTTGCAAAGAAAGGGGTCTCCTTGATGGATTCTTGCGTCACATTGTTGTAGGCAAACTCCGCCAAAGACAACAATGACGCCCAGTTGTTTTGCTGATAGTTTATATAACACCGCAGATATTGTTCTAACGTGGCATTAACCCTTTCGGTCTGCCAGTCGGTCTGGGGGTGCTGCGCCATCATTGGCCCTTTCTCCTGGGACCACAGGGCGACCATGATCAAGAACAACTGTCCAGTCTGGGGTTCTGGGGGGAGATTGGCGACTGCAACCGAGTTAGCGAACCCATTTAAACTCGGCCGACCTCTTCCCCCGCCATTTGGATGGCCTCTTCGGCCTCTTGGGGTTCCTCCCATGCCGCAGAGGCCCGGGGTGTCTTACCGCGCGGCTTCTGGGGGCACTCCTTGGAAAAGTGGCCGGCTCCTCTGCAGTACCAGCACAAATTCAGTCGCTGGCGCCGAGCCTTTTCAGCCGCATCCACCTTTGGCCTCACGTGTCCCAACTGCATGGGTTCCGGTTCATCCAGGGGCGGCGGGGCGGGCGCAAACGAGCGGAACGTTGGACGACTGGTAACCGTCTCCTTGCGGCCGACCGGCCGCTCTACGGACCCTCTGTCCCACCGCCTTCGGGTGTGAAGCCCGGCCTCCACACGTAGGCTTAAGGTGATTGCCTGCTCCAGATCGGCAGCCCGAGTGGCCCCCCTCAGGATCTCTTGTTGCATCTCCTGCGACAGGCCTTTCATGTAGTGGTAACGCAGCGCCGCGGCATTCCATTCCACTTGGACAGCCAACACTCTGAAACGGGAGATGTACTGAGACAAGGACATGTCTTCCATAGACAACCGATCCAGCTCCCTCTCAGCCAACTCCGCATTCACAGGGTCTCCCCAGGTCGTCTTGATAGCCTCTAGGAATGCTGCCAAGGTAGCCACTTGGGGTGAGGCCGCTTTCAGCTGCGTCGTAGCCCAGGCCGCCGCTGTTCCTTCCAGCAGGTTGTACACAAAACCCACCTTGGCTCTCACTGAGGAATTCCGTGGCCCGAAGTTCCAGGTACATCTCACATTGTCCAATAAACACATTGACCTGGGCCGGGTTTCCGCTGAACTGGGCCGGGACAGTCAGGGAGGGATGTCTACCTGCCCTGGCCCGAAGGTCCACCACCTCCTGCTGTAATTCCATGATCTGGGTGGCGGTTAACTGAGCCATTTCGCCAACTCGTCTCCTCCGGCGTCTGGGGCGTCCCGTGGTGTGAAAAGGTGTTCGTGGAGTTGCTCGGCCAACTGTCACGATGCAGGGTCTCGGCCCAGCCCCTTAATCACACACACAGACGTTAATCAGCTAACTATTTATTGAATAATAGAAAACAGGTGAAAAGGTAAATTGTCCATGAAGGTATCAAAGTTCAATGAAAATGGTAAAGAGTTCTGAAGTAAATCCAAAGGCAAAGAGCTTGGCAAAAGTTTCCGCAAAAGCAATGCGGATCAAAAACAGACTTGGTCCGTGGCAATTCAAACAAGGCAAAGTTCGTGGAATCAAAGGCCCAAGAAACTTCTTGGTCAATACGAGCCCCAGTCCGGGCTCAGCTGCCTCATCATCCCCTTCATCTGCCTCCCCATCAGCCTCAATTGGCCCTAATGCAAGCGGGACCCCCGGGGCAGCCCCCTGCCCCCCTGGCACGAATGAGAACGGGGTTGCTACAAGTTCTTTTAGTAAATTTTTTAGAAATTCCCAGTTTACTTTATCGAACGCCTTTTCGGCATCTATAAATAATAATGCCAATTGTCATTGTGTTTTTCGTAATATTCAATTGTGTTTAATTTGTCTGCTGGGGAAAAATCCAGTTTGTTCTTCTGAAATCCATGATTTGAAAAAAATTTTACGTCTCTCTGCCATAATTGAAGCGAAGATTTTATAATCTGTGTTGAGATGCGAAATGGGGCGATATTTTTTTATTTCAGTTGGGTCTGCATTCTGCTTGAGTATTAATGAGATGTGTGCTTTCCCCCACAACTGGGGTATTTCTTTGTTCTCTAGTATAAGGTCAAGGCACCACTTATGGCCACATTAAGGACAAGTCAATATAGACTATTTAATAAGTACAATAAAAAAGTTTACAAATGGCTTCAGAAACACATTTATTATTTCAAAGTCTGTACTTTGCAACCATCTATGAATAACAAATCTAAGTTTTACAACAAAAGTAGTAAAAATTATTGAAATAAAAATGGCGTATTTCCTCACTTTTGGCCACATAAACCCTAGTTATGGTCGGCCATTTCCCCACTTTTGGCCACTACATACTAAAATACAACTAGAGCTGCAAATAACAGCACAAACCATTACCAAGAAAGTAATTTGTTTTCAGAAAAAGATATAACACTATAATCACAGTTTCATGAAGTAAATTAAGATTTAACAAGGTTATAAAATTGAGTAAAACAATGAACAGAACAATAATAGGCTATTAATTGGCCTAGAAACAACATAAATTCACCCCCAGACAGGTTTATTTCCCTGTCGTGGTCTTCTGTTAATATGTACTGATGTAATTCCTGCGCCTGCGCAGACAGTTCGGAATCTTTTAGAAAGATAATATCACTTTAAATGGAAGCCCCGCCCACTCCCCTTGAGTATATATAGCCAGTGGGAGGGGCTTCCACCTCAGATCCTTTTTTTCCGCCGCGTGCGACAGATAGGAATCTTATCTCTTACTATTAACTTATTTATTAATATTATTCTTATATTGCTGTTTATTTATTACATCATTAATTAACTATTGATTTGTATGTTCTTCGATCTCTAGAGGGCGCCTCTGCCTCACCTTCGGGTGTGAGGCACGCGCGAAGCCGTCGGGGCTGGAGCTCCCCAATCAGCGCTGTAATCCGCTTTTGAGCGTGGGATAGGCGCAGGACGGCTGGGACTGGAGTCCCTCCAAGGGCGCCTCTGCTCCACTTTCGTGTGTGAGGCATGCGCGAAGCCGTCGGGGCTGGAGCACCCCAATCAGCGCTGTAATCCGCTTTCGAGCGTGGGGTAAGCGCAAGACGGCTGGGACTGGAGTCCCTCCAAGGGCGCCTCTGCTGCACCTTCGGGTGTGAGGCATGAGTCCCTGAAAACAGCGAGGAGCGTGCCCTCCGTCAGTGGAGGCCCTCCGTCGAGCCCTCTATCGGACCAATCAAGGCTGGAGCGTGCACTCCGATAGCAGAGGCCTATGTTTGTCATCGCCCCTCAATATCGGGGCCAGCCGATCACGGAGCGTGAACTCCAATATCGGAGGACCTCTTGCCTCTGCCCCCCTTTCGGAGCCAGCTGATCTCGGAGTGTGCCTTCCGTCCCCGGAGGCCCTCCGTTTGGCCCCGGAGCGTGATCTCCGATATCAGAACCTCTGGGCGCCGCCCCTCTATCGGGGTCACCGCATGTCAGAGTGTGCCTCCGATAAGGAGACCCTCTGTGGTCTTCCGCCCCACCATCGGGCCTGACGATGCCGGGACATACACACCTGGTGCTCTAATGAGGACACAAATGCTGGGCCCAGCGCACACCCCGGTTCTGGCGCAAGGAAGCGCCATGATTCCTCTTTCAAGAGAAAAATATAAATAAATAAATAAAAGAATACTACTAACAAGGCTGGGCTCCCAAAGAGAGATTGAGGCGCCTCCCATGGACGAGCGCCCACCCTCGTGCCGTTTAGGCCCCACGCCGGTGTAGATGCCGCTCCGCATCTAGGAAAGCATTCAGTCCTCCTCTTCCCCCTTGAGATCGAGCAAACTATCTCTAGAGTCTGGAGGGTGTGCCAGGCACAAGTCCGCAGGGAAGAGGGCTTTGAAGGCAGAGAGGACGTGGGCGAGTTAGAGCCGCTCTCAGATGCTGGACTGGGCTCTTGAAAAGGGGAGCGCGCTCACGCATTCTTAACCTTCCTTGCAGCGTCAACAGGGAGGAAGAAAGGCCTAGAATTGCTGGGAGCTAGATAAGGGAGTCAGGTTTGATGGAGGCAGGTTTCCTGCCAGTAGATGGCGCTCTCGATCTTGAGAGCACGCACACACACGCTCCCGTTCTCCCTTGCGACGGCAACGAAGAGGAGAGGGGACCCAGCGAGCTCCCTACCTCCCTTACGTCATCGACGGAGGGAAGAAACAGGAGCCAAACAGAAGGTTTTTTTCCTGCTGCAATATAAATGGTGCCAGAGTCGGTGGTATCCTAGGAGGTCTGGGAGTCTGACCACCTGGCATGGTGCAATCTCCTGAAGGGCAGCATCGGGTGCCCGAGAGATCGCCTTGGCATTTGCCAACCTAGCAGCTCTGAAACATGTAAATGTGAGTAGTGATATTTCTTCATATAGTTTTGCTGAGTAATCATATATTTCTTGTATCTGAAGCAAAACACTGTATTTGCGGAACATTTGAGTATTAAAACCTGACAGACTCAGCGTGACCCTACAAAGTGAATGGAATATGGCGCAGCTGGCTGGGAATCAGCTGCATAAGAGTTCGAGGCCTGCCCGGGTTGGGGTGAGTCCCTCTGTTTTCTCCCATCGAAATTTTATTCTCTTTTTAATTAGCTCTTCAGTTAGAAAGGCGTACCTTTTGCATCTTGCCAGCGTATCTTTTGAGACATCTTTCATCAGGATAACTCGTTTGTCTTTATAGATGACAGCCATTTTAGAACTTTTTAGCTTGGTTTTCATCAAGCTTTGGATTTGATATTTCTAATAAATACATTTCAGGTGTCATTGGAAATTTTATGTTTATAATTCTTTGAATTATTGTGTGTATTTCCTTACAGAAATACACTGAAGGCCTGTGTGAGAAACACTGCCCTGGTCTTCCCCGACCACCTCAATCAACACCTCGAGGCGAGGCCCACCCAAACCTGTGACTCCTTAGAGTGTTTATTATCCAAGAAGTATCGCATTATGCTCCCATCTCCATGCCCGGATAGGATCCTTGTCCTCGCGACACCAAGGAGACAAGGAGGAGAAAGAGGAAGAGCGCTCAAGCAGAAGAAGGGAAAGGGGTGCCCTGCATTGCCGGGGGAGGACACAAAGGGGCTATCTTTCCCCAGCCCCCCTTAGAGAAATACACACAATAATTACTTAATTTTTACAAGCCCACCATAGGTGGGAAAAGGTACCTTTTTTCGCACTTCCAACATCTATTAGAGGTATGTTTATTAACCTCTTCCTGCTTTGCTCACTTGGATGCTAGAGACACCGCATGGGAGTCTGTCTTGTAAAAGGGGTACGAGATGTTGGTCTTTCTGTTTGCCTTGTGAACCTTTCCATCCGCCAGAATAGACACGTCACGACGCTCTGTTGGGGCAGGAGCAGGGTTCAGAAGCGGGAAGTCAGCCAGGCAGGGAGGGGAGGCAATGGACAGCCCCCCCCCCCGGTCTGCAGAGGAGCCCAAATGTAGAACCACAGCACAAACAAAAGGGGAGACCATCTCCACCAACACCTCGAGGGGGGGGGGGACTCATCCGCCCCAGTGCTATGGTCATCCTGGCACTTGTAATCAATAAAAAAACATTTTATCTTGGTTAAAACGTCTATTAGAGGTATGTTTATTAACCTCTTCCTGCTTTGCTCACTTGGAAGCTAGAATCACCACGTGGGAGTCCGTCTTGTAAAAGGGGTACGAGATGTTGGTCTTTGTGTTTGCCTTGTGCACCTTTCCATCCGCCAGACCAAAGACGATGTCTTCCTTTGGCCACAACAGACACGTCACGACGCTCTGTTGGGGCGGGAGCAGGGTTCAGAAGCAGGAAGGGAGGGGAGGCAATGGACAGCCCTGTCTGCAGAGGAGCCCAAAACGATTCTTTAGATATCTCTTCTTTGCTATAGAGTTTCTTATAAAATTTTCTGAATTGATCAGCAATTTTTCCTTCCTCCAGATACATTTTATTTATTTATTTATTATTTATTTATTAACTTCATAGACACAATGAATATGGTGAAACAAGTTAGACAGTTAAAACACATTAAACATTAAAACATTAAAACAGTTAAAACATATTGAGGCAATGGCCCTCAACTAAGGCTAGAGGAAAAGAACACGGATGGCCCGGATCTCCTCCGGGAGGCCGTTCCAAAGACTTGGAGCAGCTACAGAGAATGCCCTCCGCCGTGTGGTGGCCAATCTGCAGGTTCCGAGGGAAGGCACCTCTAAGAGGTTGAGCTCCTCGGAGCGCAGTGATCTCGCAGGCACATAAGGGGTAAGTCGCTCCCTCAAGTACACTGGCCCCAAATCATAAATGGCCTTAAAAGTTAGAACTAACACCTTGAAGAGGACCCGGAATTCAATCGGGAGCCAGTGCAGCTCGTGCAAGAGTGGAGTCGTGCGGTCGGATCTTGAAGCTCCCATAAGGAGACGCGCTGCGGCATGCTGCACTAGCTTAAGCTTCCGGATCATCGACAGGGAAGGCCAATGTAAAGCGCATTACAGTATTCGAGCCTAGAGATGACCGTGGCTTGGATCACTGTAGCTAGGTCGTGTTGGGAGAGGTAGGGAGCCAAGCGCTTAGCCAACCGTAGGTGGTAAAATGCTGTCCTGCAGGTGCAGCCGATCTGCTCCTCCATGGACAGCTGGGCGTCCAGCCGGACCCCCAGGCTTTTCACCGATGGCTGAGGGCCGAGGGCCACACCATCGAACGTTGGCAGCTGGGTCGCTACCCCGGACGGCCCAGCCACAAGATCTCCGTCTTCGCGGGTTCACCCTCAACTTACTGGCTCGCAGCCATCCAGTAACGGCTTCAAGGCAAAGATGGAAATTATCGGGTACAGAGACTGCCCGGGGTCCAACCTCAGAATGAGCTGGGTATCATCAGCGTACTGATGACACTCCAGCCCAAAACTCCGCACCAGTTGGGCGAGTGGTCGCATATAGATGTTAAATAACAGCGGGAAAGGATGGCCCCTGAGGGACCCCGCAGCTCAGCGGGGGAACCGGAGACCACCCCTCCCCACTTCACTCGCAGACGACGGCGTTGGAGGAAGCAGCACAGCCAGATGAGGGCTGACCCCCTCACCCCAGCGACCGCCAGGCGGTGTATCAAAAAGTTGGTAATCGACGGTATCAAACGCTGCCGTGAGGTCCAATAACACGAGCAGCGCCGATCCACCTCGATCCAAGTGGCAACGGAGTAGGTCTGTGATGGAGACCAGGACAGTCTCCGTCCCATGGCCTGAACGGATGCTGGACTGGTTGCATCATCCAGGAATGTCTGCAGCTGGTCCATTGCTGCCCTCTCAATCACCTTGCCCAGGTACGGAAGATTCGACACTGGGCGGTAGTGGAGGAAGCCGCAGGGTCTAGCCCGGGCTTCTTCAGCAATGGACTGACCACCGCCTCTTTTAGCTCCTCTGGAAACGCCCCTTGCTCAAGGGAGCAGTTGACTATCTTCAACAGAGGGCCTCGTAGCCCCTCCACACAAGCTCGAATCAGTGTGGAGGGGCACGGGTCGAAGGAGCAGGTGGTCGGTTTAAGAGCTGCGAGATACATTATTCCATCTTTTTGTATTTTGGTAATAAGGGTTTTAAAAAAAATCTTTTAGCTTTTTGGATAACCATTTACTTACCTTGTTTGTGTTTTGATAGTGATTTAATTTGAGATATTTTAATTGACTTTTAAATTTATCTCTTTGTAATAATTGTAACTTTTTTTTTAGTGCTTTTAAGTCTTGAACAGCTTTTTTGCTTGTTGGTCTATTTTCAAGTAAGGTCTCAGTTTTTTCTATGTTTATAGTAATCTCTTTCGTTTTTATCTGTTTTTATTTTTAATATGATTTAATTGAATGAAGTGACCTCTCATTACAGCTTTCATATTTCCCATTACATGATTTTAGAGGTTTCGTCATGTTTCAAAATATTCTATCAAGTTTTTTAAAATTAAGTTCTATATCTTTCTTTTTTCAATACATTTTCTTTTAATCTCCATTTATAATTATAATATTAATCCTTTTATTAAAACCTCTAAGGCGCAGTGATAAAAGAAGAGACTGGTTAGAACGTTGATATTTTAAAATCTTAATTAAAGTGCCGCTGTTGCCCACACCATGTCTATGCGAGACCATGATTCGTATATTCCTGAATAATATGTGTAGTCTTTTGAGGCCCCTTAAGATATCTCCACAGGTCGATTAAATTCATATCATTTAAGTCAAGGGGAAATTGTTCTGGTAATTTGCTACCTGTCATTCTACGTTTTATTTTTTTCCATTTGTTGTATGATTTATCTATGTTGGGATCAACAACAGCATTAAAGACGCCTAGAATAAGCATATCATCAAATTCAACTTCATCAATTTCCTTTTTCAATTTTTTAAAATAAAATTTTAATTTAGGGCCATTTGGACAATAAATATGGCAGATTAGTAATTTTTGATTGTTTATTATCCTCCTGCATCTCCCACTGCAACGGCTCCTGTGGCACTACCAGCTGATACTTTTCAGGAGAGAATTTTCTCAGTCTTTTTAGTTCTCTTTTCAGTTTTGAAGAGGTTCCTTTCTTCCTCATCTTCAGCTTCTCTATCTTCCGCTATTTATTTATTTATTATTCGGACTTACTAGACCGCCCCTCCCAAGGGTCGGGGCGGTTTCCAACACAATAAAATCACACAGACATCCTAAAAACATCATAAAAACATTCCTAAAAACAATCAAATATGGCATAAAACATCACAGTGGATTGGATTAAGACAGATCTACAGTACAGTACAGAAGTGGCATGAGTAGGTGGCGAGATTAATGTTCGGGTGCTAATCAGTCGCCAAATGCTTGCCGAAATAGTCAAGTCTTGCAAGCCCTGCGAAAGGCCATCAGGTCCTGCAAGGCCCGTGTCTCGGCTGGCAGAGAGTTCCACAGGGTCAGTGCAGCCACCGAGAACGCTCTCTGTTGGGTGCTGACTTCACACCTGGGACTTGGAGCAAATTGTAACCCTCTGAGCGCAGTGATCTTCTGGGCATATATGGGGTAAGCCGCTCCCTCAAGTACACTGGCCCCAAACCATGTAAGGCCTTGAAAGTCAAGACTAACACTTTGAAGGAGATCTGGAATTCAATAGGTAGCCAGTGCAGTTCGCACAGCAGAGGTGTTATGTGAGCTGTTCTAGGGGCTCCCAGCAGAAGGCGGGCTGCCGCGTTCTGCACCAGGTTAAGCTTCCGGATCGCCGACAAAGGAAGGCCAATGTACAGCGTGTTACAGTAATCGAGCCTCGAGATCACCGTGGCTAGGTCGCGGCGGGAAAGGTAGGGAGCCAGGCATCTTTGCTTGCTGTAGGTGGAAAAAGGCTGTCTTGCAGGCACAAGTAATTTGTGCCTCCATAGACAGCTGGGGGTCTAACCGGACCCCAAGGCTCTTAACTGAAGACTGCGGGCATAGTGCCACGCCGTCAAACGTCGGCAGCTGGATCTCCCCCCCCCCGCGCGCCCCAGCCACAAGATCTCTTTCTTTGCCGTATCCACCTTCAACTTACTGGCTCGCAGCCATCCAGTAACGGCCTGTAGGCAAAGTTGTAAATTATCGGGTACAGATTCTGCCCCAGCATCCATCCTCAGAACGAGTTGGGTGTCATCAGCGTACTGATGACACTCCAGCCCGAAACTTCGCACCAATTGGGCGAGTGGTCGCATGTAGATGTTAAATAACAGTTATATGTCCTCTGGTTCTTGTTTTGGTTTCTCTGCTTCTTTGTTACTCTTTATTTCTTGGTGAATGTTTTTGCTCTTACTTTTTCTTCCATGTTTAGCCAGTATCTAGTGTCATTTGGTGTTATAGAGATACCTTGGATCTTTTCCCATCTAAATTTTATCTTCCTTTGGATAAGTTCTTCAGTCAGAAAATATTTTCTACGACGAGCCAAAGTTCCCTTATACGTCTTTGATGCCTCCACCAGAGAGGTCACCTGGTGACTCTTTGATCTTTGTAGTAAATTGATCTTCTTACATTTTCTTTTAGGATCTTCTCCCGAATTCTTTTTCTGCCAAAACGTATTGTGACATCTCTTAATTTTTTGTTGGAATAGCCTGTAGTTACTGTCCAAATCTTGGTCAATAGTTTCTGCATCTGCATTCAGTAATTCCGCTAAAATGTCAATTATGATGTGTTTGAGGTTCTCATTCTTTGATTCTTCTAGATTTCTTATTCTGAGTTGGTACTCAAGCTCTTTATTTTCCGCAAGATGCTAGCCTCGTTGGTCAAGCGCGCTCGGGGGATAAGAATGCCAATCTGCAGAAGTCAACCAAGGAAGTTCACAACTCGATTCGACAGGTGGCAGGCATGCAGGTGTATGTAAAGATGTCTATTCTGCAAATCATGAAGGAGCCTCAATAAGAGGGCTTAAGGATCCTTGTCAACGATGCACAGGAAGTCACTGAGAATCAGCAGGAGAAGCTGGAGAGGCGCCCCATAGAGATATAAAATTCCAGTGGGACTTGAATGCCTAGAGCAAAAGTGCTGAGACATTTAAAATTCCAGACTTGAAGTCTCTGGACAGGCGATAGTGGGTTGCCAGTGATCTCCAATGCTCAGGCCAACCAATAGCGAGGTAATGCTGCCTCTGGCGGAGTAGCTGTCAGGCGGGCTCTGTTCCACCTTCTCAGCCAGTGACGGTTTTGGTGTAGAAGGATCATATTCTGGTGACATGTCTGGAACAAAAAGGGCTCATAGCCAAGATGGAGGAGATGGAAGTCTTAGAAACCTGACTGGATGCAAAGAACAGTAGCAATTTTTCATTCAATAAAGAAACAATGTCTTATTCATAAACAGTGATGTGCTCCCTCACTGGTGCTCCCACCAGCAAGCAAGCAGCGGCATTCTGCACCAGCTTGAGTTTCCGGATTGTCGACAAGGGAAGGCCAACGTAGAGGGCGTTACAGTAGTCCAGCCTTGAGATGACCGTCGCCTGGATCACCGTGGCCAGGTCGTTCCTGGACAGGTAGGGTGCCAGTCGCCTAGCCTGTTGTAGATGGAAAAATGACGTTTTGCTAGCCACAGAGACCTAGGCCTCCATGGATAGCAAAGGGTCCAATTGGACACTCAAGCTCTTAACGAGGGATGACGGGCTGAGTTGCTCGCCATCCAGGGTAGGCAACCGGCACTCATCCAGCCCAGGGCGACCGGGCCACAAGATCTCCGTCTTCGACGGATTCACCTTCAGCCGGCTGGCACGCAGCCAACCAGTCACGGCTTCAAGGCATAGATGGAAACAATCGGGTACGGTATCCGGCCTGCCGTCCATTCTCAGCAGAAGCTGGGTGTCATCAGCGTACTGATAACACTCCAGACCAAAGTTGCGAACTAGCTGGGCCAGGGGGCGCATGTAAATGTTGAATAATAAGGGTGAGAGGATGGCCCCCTGGGGGACCCCGCAACTTAATGGGAGCCTCCCGGAGACCTCCTCCCCCCTCTCCACACGTTGTCCCCGATCCTGGAGAAAGGAGGTTACCCAAGTAAGGGCAATCCCCCTAACCCCAGTCACGGCTAAACGGTGGGCCAACAGTGCATGGTCTACGGTATCAAACGCTGCTGTTAGATTTAACAAAACATGCAGGGCTGACCCACCCTGGTCCAGCTGGCGGCGAAGTTGGTCTGTAATGGCGACGAGCACGGTCTCCGTCCCATGCCCAATACGGACGCCAGACTGGAAGGGATCTCCAGCTGTATCTTCTAAGAACCGCTGCAGCTGCTCTGCTGCTGTCCTCTCAATTACTTTGCCTAAAAAAGGCAAATTCGACACAGGTCGGTAATTGGAGGGAGCCGAAGGATCTAAATTCGGCTTCTTCAGCAGCGGTCTTACCATGGCCTCTTTCAAACTCCCTGGGAACACTCCTTGCTCAAGGGAGCGGTGGGTCTTGTAGCCCCTCCCGGCAAGATCTAACTAGCCAGGAGGGGCACGGATCGAGGAACAGGTAGTTGGTCTAGCTGCAGCAAGTAGCTTATCGACAGCTGCTGCGTCCAGCAGTTGGAAACGGGTGAAGGTGGGCCCGCCGAGTGGCGGTGGAGTCCCAAGTTCACCTACTGTATCAAGAGTGGCTGGGATATCCCGGCGGAGCGTCGAGATCTTGTCGGCAAAGTAGTTCTGGAAAACCTCAGCTGTGGGAGCCAAACCCCTATCATTTGGGACAGTTGAAATTGTTGTCAATGACCGAATTATTCTAAAAAGTTGAGCTGGGTGTGAACTAGCCGACTCTATCAAGGAAGAGTAATGGACTTTTTTGGCTTCCTTGATAGCTCGCTCATAAACATCCTTAAATTGTTTATAAGCCGATCTTGATGCTCCGTCACGGAGGCCCCGCCACACGTCCTCTAGCTGTCTCTTCCTCTGTTTCATCGCTCGTAGCTCCTCGGTAAGCCAAGGTGAGCGATTTCTACAGGGGGTGAGGGAGCATCTGGGGGCGATCTCGTCTAAGGCTGTGGACAGAGAGGTGTTCCAGCAGTCCACTTGCCCTGTCGATTGAGTCGCTGGAGAGCTCCAGTTCCCTCAGAGCATTCAGGAACCTAGTGGGTTCCATAAGTCTCTTCGGGCAAACCAGAATAGGTTCGGCACCCTTACCGGGAGGAGAGACCACCTCAAGACGGACTTCCAGGAAAGTCCCAGTCCTACCAGTTCGTAGATCTATGCAGTAGACAAACAATGTCGCAATAAGATTGGTAGCAGACACGTAGAAGGCAAGCCTTGGTGATCCGAGATATGAAAAGGTAAGTGTAATCGATTCCAACAGCCAACAGAACGCCAGTAAAAGTCTTCCGTGAATTGCGAGGAGGTGGGAATAAATCGGATTATTCCTACTCTAGCTGGTAATTGATGTAACCTACAGGAATGCTCCGGAGGGCTGATATCTAAAGGATAATATGATGGATACCGATGGTAAAAACGCCAATTGTAACCCTCCTTGAGTTCCAGGGAGATGGGAATAAAGCAGATTATTCCCACTCTTGCTGGTAGCAAATGGGACCAACGGGAGGGCCTCCGGAGGGCTGAAACCCAAGAGATAGAAACTAAAACAGATAGCCTCTGAGCCTGGAATGATCAAATGAAGATACAATATAAAGTATGGTCACCAGTAATTCCTTGTATCCCAGAATGGAGACAAAAAAACAGATGCCTGAGGCAGTCCTCGTCTCCGTAGATGGGAATAATCAGAATGAAATGAATCCCGAAGTCTGGCCCCGTATGCAGTGAGATAACCTCGGGTTGGTCGTTCAAAGGGTGGGCCAGTTGGAAATCAATCCCAAGTGTTGCAGTTTGAAGCGTGCTGCATCCCAAGTAAGGATAATCCGAATTGGATATAGATGGTTGAAGCAGTCAACTCAGGTAGGCTATGGGAATCTCTGAGTAACAAATATTCAAGAAGTGGCTGTGTAAAGATCGCAAAAATACAAGGAAATTCCCTGCAAGCTAAGGGAGGCAAAATTCCCCCCTTGCAAAGAAGCCTGTTGGGGCTGTATATGTCCTTCTGGCCGACGGGGAAGTGATTACAACGAAATTCCCTCCCATTGTAAGAAACCTGTAATAATTTGAGTTGCTTGAGGAGGTTTTATTTTAAGGTGTTAATACTGTAAATGGAGTATTTTTTGGTGGAGAAATACCCGAGATGTAATAACTTCAAGAAAATCTTAATACTAATGTTGGCTCACAGCAGTTCGTTTGAAATGAAGACACACAGACAGTGTTCTGGTATCACTACAAATCTTTACTACTGGACATAGACGTTCAAAGCCAGGAATGCCCGAGCAGAGCAGAACACCCACCTATATACCTTCCCCCACATTCAAAGTACAGCTCTCCGCCCCATCCTTTCTCGCGCCCGAATCTTCCCGCCAAGAGTATCGGCTGGTTCCCTCTCTGGCTGTTACTGCAGCTGCCTTATCTCAGGAATGTCAGTGGCCTTGAGTTTCGGAGCCGGCCTCAATGCTCCAACTCTCAGGATCTGAGAACTAAATTGAGTTTATAGGGAAAAAGCCATTAGATTCAATAGTAAGAAACCCATAATAAATGCAGCTTGCTTATAGAGAACGACTTGAGAATTCATAATTCTAAGAACAAGTGAATACTATACAATGAGAAAGACTTGAGGAGATTTAATAATTTCAAGGAAATCCTAATACTAAATTGAGTTTGTGGAGAAAAAAGACAAGTTTCAGTAATTGTAAGAAACCTGTTGTAAAGATTCGAGGTCCGCTGACCACTTGACCACAGTGCAGGGTGGATCTTCCTTTAGAATCCCACCGCTGCCACCAATTTGTAAATTCGCAGCTTACAGCGTGCGTCCACTTTGTGAGGATCACTCTAATTTTCACTTACTGCCACCATTAATTTACTGTGTTTGGCTACCCATTAAGAAAGCGGTGTTTTCAAGGCTTGTGGGAGAAAGAATCGCCAGAAGAGATGTTTTTAACAAAGAACTATCAAGTTTATTTAAACAGTGTTTTCTGTTGTGTGGCCAACACCACCACACAACAGTAACTCTCCTCTTCACCAACTTCATCGCTACCCCACATCCAGGCTCTCCACACACCAGAGGCCCTTGGCCAATAATTCCATGTGCCTGGGAACCCAGTGAGAGACCTAGCCGGGGGGTGACTGAAGTAAATACAGATAATACTGAAGGAATTAACAGTTCTTAAATGTGAAGTAAGAGCTCTTTCATGGAAAATGAGAACAAATGGGGGTTGCAAACAGTTTGGAAATAAACGGGATAGAACTCAGAAATCTGGCCCAAAAGATTATAAAACATGTCCACGTTGTTGCCGGGACACAGATAACACTGAAGGGATGTTACAGTTCATTAATGCTAAGTAACAGTTCTGTACTGGGAAATGAGAATAAACAGTTTGCGAGGAAGAGCTTGGAAAGGGATCCTTGCTTTTTCTTTGCCATAGTTCTGCCATGAGATAGGCAGATGAAAAAGGAGAAAAGCTTTGAAAGATGTAGGAATGGGAGAGACATAGTTTTAACATCTCAGTTACAGAAAGAAGGGACCTGAGGAGATTTGGGAAAAAATATATACTAAATTGAGTTTATGGAGAAAAGCCTGAGGTGATCTAATCTTTCAAAGAAAAAGCTATAATACTATGCATTGAGAGAGAAATAGTTTTAACATCTCAGTTACATTAAAGGGAAAGACCTCCTCAGGAGATACGGAAAAAAAACAAAAAACCTAATACAGAATTGAGTTTATGGAGGTGATCCAAGAAATCTCGGTTGGAAAAGCTATTTCGACAGGCTTTTCCAACCGAGTCACCCTAAACATTGTCAGTCGAGTTAAAAGCTGTTATTTTATGTAATTTTTAATGTTTTATTTTTAGGTTTATTGCTGTTTGTTATTCTCCGAATTTGTGAGTCGCCCTGAGCCTCTGGGGAGTGGCGACTGAAAAGTCCAATAATAAATGAATAAATAAAATTAAAAGCTAATACTATAAATTGAGAGATAATTTTAACATCTGGTTACATTAAAGCAGTGTTTCCCAACCTTTTCTGAGCCGTGGCACGCTTTTTACATTTGCAAAATTTTGGGGCACACCACCAGCCAAAATGACACTCTTAACACAGTAATACATATAGTTAATATGTTTTAAAATGTATGTATGTATTTATTTATTATTTCAATTTACTGGATCACCCTTCCCGAAGCTCAGGGCGATTTCCAGCATGTAAGACACACAAATTTAAAAACATCATAAAATCTCATAAAAACAGTTAACAATCCCACCCCTTACAATCCCATAAAACCATAACAAATCAGTGTGAAACCTGGGCCTGTTTCAATGAACTCAACATAGATATCCTGGCAGGAATGGCAGAAATGGCAGAAAGACACAAACTTCCCACACAGAACTCCCATAACCAAGAGATAATGCTATAAGAGTTTGGTGGGCATTGACCTTGGGTTTTGGAGTTGTCGTTCACCTATATCCAGAGAGCACTGTGGACTCAAACAATGTTGGATCAGGACCAAACTTGGCATGAATACTCAATGTGCCCAAATGTGAACACAGAAGGAGTTCAGGGGAAATACACCTTGACATTTGGGAGTTGTAGTTGCTGGGATTTATAGTTCCCCTACAATCAAAGAGCATTCTGAACCCCACCAATGATAGAACTGGGCCAAACTTCCCACACAAAACCCCCAGGAGGCAAGAGGAGGTCTCTACTTGGCGAAAGGGAGGCAGGCCTTCCCAATGCATTGAGAGGGAGAGACCAAATAGACAACAGGTGGGGAGGGGGGGTGTTTGTACTTTTGTGCCTTTATCAAGGTAGGTTTCTTAGGGTTTTTATACTTCAACACAGTAGACTCCCCCCCCCCTTTCCTGGAGGTTCCAATTTCCCACGGCACACCTAATGATCGCTAACGGCACACTGGTTGGGAAACACTGATCTAACCTGACCCCAAGCCATGCAAAAGGACACAGATTTGACCCTGAGATAAACTGGCCTTTGATTCACCAAAACAACTCAACTACAACCAAAGCATCAATGTAATTCATGTTAATTAGTCGCTATCCTCGGTTATGGTACATGGTGCCTCGCACTCGCTTCTTGCGCAACCGCCACATCCCCTGGGATTGCCGGCCTTATGCAATCAGCTGCAAAGTGCACCTGCTTACGTAATGCTGTTTTGGTATACCAGCCAAAACGTTGTCAACAATGTTCAATCTGTAATACAGGCCTGAAACGTTTGGGATCAGAAGCATTTTGGAATATTTGCATACACATCTTGGGAACAGGTCCCAATTCTCAATACGATAGTCAATCATGTTTGATATACACCTCATACAGAGAGCATGAAGGTCATTTTTACAAACCGCAACTTATGCAATTTTGTGCATGAAGGAAAACTGCCCCCACCGAGGTTCCAATTTCCCACGGCACACCTGATGATCGCTCGCGGCACACTAGTGTGCCCCGGCACACTGGTTGGAAAACACTGCATTAAAGGATCTGAGGGGAATTATTCAGTCCTCGGAGGGGAGAAAGGCCTGAGGATGTTTGGGGAGAAAAAACAAACCTTAATATAAAATTGAGTTTATGGAGACGAGCCTGAGGTGATCTAATAGTTCCAAGAAAAACAAACTATAAATTGAGTTTTTTGTGGAGACATACCTAAGGAGATTAAATAATTTCAAGAAAATCCTATTACTACATTGAGTTTGTGGAGAAAATGGTAGGTTACATACCTGTGACCATCTTTCTTCGAGTAGAGCTCTGTGAATCCACACTTATGAAGTCTGCGCGCCAAAGCAGGCTTCCAACGGAAACTTCCCCAGTTTGAAAAGTTTTGGCGGTAGCCCCGCCCAGCGGGCCCAGAGGGCATATAAGCCGCTCCATGCGCGCCCACCCCATTCCTGCGCCACGTGTGCAACGAGGAAGGGGTGGTTTGAGAAAGAGGGGCCGGCCGGGCGGGTTTGTGTGGATTCACAGAGCTCTACTCGAAGAAAGATGGTCACAGGTATGTAACCTACCATTTTTCTTCGTAGGCTCTGTGAATGCACACTTATGAAGAGTTAGCAAGCTAAGGTTCAGGATGGTGGGAACAAACCGACCAAAGTGTAGGAACCAAACAATTTTATTGCAACAAGCCATCATGATCAATGACTATAATAAATAAAGAATGGAAGGCAGGCTCCCAATCCTTGTAAACAAAGTGCAACAAGCACCATTAATGCCAGGCACGCAGGCCTCACATTACTGAAAGTGCTCATAGGAAGTGCAAACATTTAAGCATCCAAACATGCCCAGTCGGGCGAAGCGCGCTAATAAATATAACACAGTGACCTGAGAACATAGGGCACGGTACATATATTAAACATTGGTCACCGCCCAGGCTCCATAGGAGGAGGGGCGACCGGTTATTACAACTTGACGACCCATGAAAGTGGGTCGTGGAACGAAGGCCTAGGGAACAACAGGCCGCAGAAGTGACACCAGTGACACGATTCGATCGAAGGTATGGTCCTTGATCTGACACCCCGAAACTCCCTAAGGGCGAGAGGTGAGCACCGATCGGCCGAAGGCCGCTTCCCTACCATGCAGAGTATCCACACGATAGTGAGAAATAAATGTAGAGGGGTTGGCCCAAATGGCCGCCCTGCATATAGAGTCCAGCGGGATACCGTTAAGGAAGGCGGTCGAGGTGGCAACCGCCCTTGTCGACCTACACTTGACCCGCAGGGGTTGAGGTTGGCGGGCTATCTGATAGCACAACTCAACCAGGGACGCCACCCAATTAGAGAGCCTCTGTGACGACACCGGCAAGCCCAGCTTGTCAGTGGCGTAGGAAACAAAGAGTCTATTAGACCGTCTAAACTCTTGAGACCTCGACTTGTATATCCCAAGGGCCCTTTTAGCATCTAGGGCATGAAGGGATTTTTCCTCTTCCGAGGAGGGCGATGGGAAGAGGTCTGGCAGGACAATGTCCGTGTTCAAGTGAAAGGGCAACACCACCTTCGGTAAGAAGGTAATGTCAGTCCGTAGTATGGCCCTATCAGCCAGGAAGATCAGGTATGGCTCATCTACCCGAAGAGCCGCCAGTTCCGACTGTCGTCGAGCTGAAGCAATGGCCACCAAAAATGTCACCTTCCAAGAGAGGAGACGCAGGTTGACCGATGTGAGAGGCTCGAACGGCGGAGCCATGAGGCAGGAAAGCACCAGGTCCAGGTTCCATCCCGGAGTTGGTGGGTGCACCGGGGGGGCGGATATTGTTGGCTCCCCTCAGGAATCTCCTGACCATAAGGCCCGACCCTCTGCTGGCTGTGCCAGGTCAGCGCCGCGATATACGTCTTCAGCGACGACATGGAGAGGCCTCTCTCGACTAGCCCTGCAAGGAAGTCGAGGACTGTCGACACCGAGGGAGGAAACGACTGGTCGGTGTGTGTCTCTTGGAACTTCGTGAAGCGGGAGAGACACGCTGAATAAGCCCTCGAGGTGGAAGGCTTATGTGCCGCCGCCAGGATCGAGGCCACTGCCGGGGTGAAACCTGTCAAGGCCGGATCCTACACGCTGTGAGGTGGAAAGATGGGAGGTCGGGATGGAGGAGGAATCCTCTCTCCCTCGTCAGCAGGTCTGGTCGACACGGCAGGTGGCGAAGCAGGCTGTTGGCAAGGTGGAGCAGGGTAGGGAACCACACCTGTCTCAGCCAGTAGGGTGCGATGAGGATGCAGTCCGCTCTGGCCAGTTGAACCCTCTCGATGACCCGGAGTAGTAGCGGGAACGGAGGAAGAGATAGAGGAAGCCGTCGAGCAGGCGGGCATCTCCTAGACAGCCCTGGTGAGCACCGGGGCAAGTCTGGCACGAAGCGAGGCAGTTGATTGTTTCCCAGCGACGCGAAGAGATCTGCGTCGGGGAATCCCCACTCCCGGAAGAGGTGATGTAACTCTTCTGGATGAAGCATCCACTCGTGCGAGGACCAGGGGGTCCTGCTGAGGAAATCTGCCTCTGTGTTGTCGACGCCCGGTAGATGTACTGCTCTGGGCACGACCTGATGTGGTATGCACCACTCCCACAGCCTCTGGGAGAGGGCTAGTAGCTTCCTCGACCCGGTTCCGCCCCGCTTGTTGATGTAGTACATGGCCACGATATTGTCTGTTCTGACCAGTACTACACTGCTAGTGACGATTGGCATGAAGGCTCGCAGGGTCTTGAAGACAGCGAGGAGCTCGAGGTAGTTGATGTGGTGTCAAACACGGCGTCTTGCCTGTCCATTCCCGGAGGTCTGACGCGGCCTGGACCGTTGGTTTTGGCGGGAACGGTTTTGTTGCTGCTGCTGTTGTCTCGGCTGCTGCTGTTGCTGCTGGGGCGCGGAGTACGGCCGGGGGGACTGGCGGTACTGTGGTCTGGGTTGGTACCTTGCCTGTTGGTAGTACCTTGCTCTCGGCTGCGGTGGCGGATGGTCTAGCTTCGCTGTCAGAGTCTTAAAGTCGTGGTTGGCTTTAAGCTTCTCATCTGTCCCCGCGAAGAACAGTCCCTGGGCGTCGAAGGGAAGTCCTCGATCACCCTGCGGGAATTTGAGGAGAGACCCGACGATTTCAGCCACGCATGCCGCCGTATAGCGACACCGTGGGCCAGCAGTTTCCCGGAGGTGTCCCCTGTATGATGAGCCATCAGGATTTGATGGTGGGCAAGGGCCTGAGCCTCCTGGCTGATCGTGGCCAGGGCAGCCTGCTGTTCTCCAGAGAGATTCTGGAAAAAGGGTTGGGCCCTTTTGCATGGGGGCAATCTGGTGATATGCCCCCATGCAAGCACCATAGTTTGCCACTTTGGTGGGAAGGAGGCCAGCCGAGTAGATCTTCCGACCTACAGTGTCAAATCTCTTTCCCTCTTGGTCTGTGGGAGCAGTCGACTCTTGACCGGAGGTTTGGGCCGAGGTGACGATCATGGAGTTAGGCACTGGATGATCATGGATCCAGTCCTTTTCCCTCTCGTCCGTTTTATACCAGGCCTCGATGCGTTTTGAGGTCAGTGGTATGGAGGGCGGGGTCTTCCATGATGCTTTGACGACCTCTTCCAGGGGCTCGAGCATAGGAAGATGGGGTTGTGCTGCGTCTTCCACCTGTACATGGCTGAAGACTGGGCAGGCGTTGTGTCAGGAATGGAATCTCTATGCCTGGGGCCAGAGTAGATTCCACTCTGCCATGAGTGGGATGAGGTTCAGCTGAGTCAGAAGGAGAGAACTGCAGCCATGAACTTTGCTCCACTTCTCTGCTAAGGATCACAATGGGGTTGTGAACTTTGCTCTAGTTACCAGGAGGATATGAAGTAATATCCAAGAGGACTACTGGGTAGGCTGAGTCAGGGTGGCTGATGCAATCTTTACAGGATGTTACATAGGGAGGGTTGGTATTTAAGGATTGTGGTGGAAGGGTTCGGGTGTCTTAGCTTTACAAGTTTGCTGTACTTCAATAAATCACCACTGGAAGACAAAGGACTTTTGGCGTGTCTTTTCTGGTTGAATTGGAGTTCCTGACAGAAGCTAAAACCCCTGAAACTTTCCCAGGCGATGGAGGTTTTTGCATGAAGCGGAGGAATACCTGGAGAGCTGGGATTTCACTATGGATGCAGCCCAGCAGGCTCAGGACGGGGAGTGGAATACCATGGATGAGGTTGGCCCCCCCTGACCGGATTGGAGACCCAACAGCGATGGCGTGGGGCGGCTCCGTTCGGAAAGAAATACTCTCCGTGGTGGTGCTGGAGATGGCAGTTGGATGGTCCCATCCCAGCGTGTCGGTGGAGCGGGGCTCTCGGCTGCGGCGGCGGCGGGGCGCAGTAAGTCTAAAGATGCGGCGTATGGGAGTGAGACCACGGAGCCATGCTCTCCCACGGAGGTGGCAGTGTTGAAGGCTCGAATGGAGGCTATGGAGAAGATGCTCCGGAGGGTGTCACAGCAGTTGGCAAAGAACCCTAGCCAAGACTCCATGTGGGGCCCGGTCGGCGGAGGTGATTTTACCCGCTATTCCTGGATGAATGAGGAGAGGGTTGAAACCCGCCCTAGATCTCTGGCAGGAGTGTGGGGGGTGGATGCCCTGACTAGAGGCCCGAAGGAAGGGGTTGGAGGAACCCGGCCTAAAGCGGCGAGTGAGGGGATTCCAGGTCAGCCCAAGGCTGCAGGGCTGGGCCGAGGTATTCAGTTGCTGAGGAGGGATGGTGGAAGTGGCCATGCCCCTGTCTCGGCCCCAGCTGGTGGAGAAAGAAGACCCTGGTATGGTGAGAGAGAGCGACCCCGGAAGGAACCACTTCGGGTGGAATTTGATGGCGAGGCTTGCAAGGTGGCCTTCTTTGTGGCGGCTGTGGGGGACCATATGGAGGACTACGGCCACCTGTACCCCAGTGAAGGCAGCAGGGTGCGAGCTGTCGGTGCAGTGTTGAAGGGAAGAGCGGCGGATTGGTACGTCCAGTGTCACGACCGGCGAGATCCGTGTTTGGGTGATCTACGAGAATTCCTCGAGCGGTGAAAACTCGTTTCCGTGATCCGTTGGAAAGAGTAAAGGCGAAGGAAGCGTTGAGGTGCTTGAAGCAAGGTAGCAGGTCGGTGACGGAGTATGCGGAGGAGTTCATGAGCCTGGCGGGAAGGTGGTGGAGTGGTCCCAGGCAACTCTTTTGGAACTGTTCAAAGAGGATTGCGGTGTGAACTACTGGAATGGTGTTTGCATCGTGGAGACCCAGTTGCGTTGATGGGTGGATTCAGTTGGCTGGTGCTGTCGGGAATCCTGGCTCAGGTCCAGCGACGGAAGTCTACTTCTGGACCTTTGCGAAACCGCAGCCTACGCTGAAGCGGCCGGCTGGGAATGAGAGCCAACTGAGAGGAACGGGAACTGGTGGCAAGTTAAAGGGAAAAGGCTTATGCTACATTTGTTCTCAGTCTGGACATTTCGCAATTCAGTGTCCACAAAGAAGAGGCCCTGATGGCAGACCTGTGGCGGTGGCTAGAGGGGCTTTAGGAGAGAAAGTCGAAGAAGGGGAAGGGGTGAGTGAAAGCCCCAAGCATTATGTGTGACATCGAGTTAAAGAAGAAGGACAATATCAATCACATCAAGCATTAATTCACTGTGGGTGTTCTGAAAATATTATATGTCCCACATTAGTTAAGAATCTAGAATGTGAAACTCAGGAGTTACCGATTCCAGTGCACTTTGCTCAATTAGATGGTACCTTTGTGGAAGGGCCTTTTCCTTTAGGGACCAAGTGGTTAAAGGGTAAGGTTGACAATTGGGAGGGAACACTGGATGGTGTAGTGGCCCCACGTAAGGAACATGATATACTTTGAGGATTGCCATGGTTACAGCAGGCTGACCCGGTGATTGACTGGAAGCGGGTACCCTAAGGTGTCGGCCGGGTGGATGTGAATGTGAGCATGACTGAGGGGAAAGGGGGAAAAGGAAGAGCCAATGATTCCAGAAGAGTATGCTGATCTAAAGGATGTATTTAATCCAGTATTAGCAGATGGTCTTCCCCCAGTCAAGAGGGTACAATGTAAGGTGGAATTAAAGGAAGGAGCTGTATTGCCCAAGCCCAAAATATATCCTATGCCGGAGAAAGAAAAGCTAGCGTTAAGAGAACAAATCAATGACTATTTGAGGAAGGGGTTTATCCAAAGGTCTGAGTCTCCTATAGCTGCTCCAGTCCTGTTTAGGGAGAAGAAGGATGGCAAATTAAGACTGTGTATTGATTACCGAGGGTTAAATGCTATCAGCACGATCAATTGTTATCCCTTGCCTCTGATTAAGGACCTATTAGGACAGATGGGAAAGGGGAAGTACTTTACTAAATTGGACATTATAAATGCTTTCCATATGGTTCGGGTGAAGGAAACGGATAGGTGGAAGACAGCTTTCTCGTGCCCACTCGGATTATTCGAGTGGTTAGTCATGCCCTTTGGACTGTCCGGCGCCCCCGGCATTTTCATGCAGCTGATAAATGAGGTGCTGCACCCCCTGTTGTATAGGGGGGTATATGTACATTTAGATGATATAGTTGTGATTTCGCAAACCAAGGAGGAGCATGTGCGGTTGGTCCGAGAAGTGTTAGAGAGATTGAAGGAGGCAAGGCTATATGTGAAACTGAGCAAATGCGAATTTATGAGAAATGAGATTGACTTCCTGGGATATAGGATTAATAATAGACCCAGCCAAGGTGGCAGATGTATTAGCTTGGGAAGCTCCTCGAACCAGGAGGCAATTGCAGGCGTTTTGGGTCTGGCTAATTTTTATAGATCTTTCATTTCGGGGTTCGCAACGATCGTTGCCCCTTACCGAGTTGTTAAAGACAAAAGGTATGAGAGAGGGTAGGAAGGTGAGGGGCACCTGGGGCTAAGTTGAGTTGGACGCCAGGGTGCCAGAAGGCTTTGAGTTACTGAAGAAGGCGTTTACTGAGGGCCTTTATTGAGACACCCGGATCCCCAAACCTTTTGTAGTGCAGGTGACGCCTCTGCTTGGGCATACGGAGGGCTCTATTGCAGAAAGATGAAGGGGGGGTGCTAAAGCCCTGTGCATTTTTCTCCAAAAAGTTTAATGATCAGCAGCGGAGTTGGCCCATATGGGAAAAAGAGGCGTTTGCCATTAGATATGCTTTGCAAACGTGGCGACAATTTTTGGAGGGTGCTGTTCATCCCTTGAAGTGTTGACAGACCACGGAACTTGCAGTTCTTGAGGAGCCCCAAGTTGTCACCCAAGTTGTTGAGATGGGCTCAGTACTTGGCTCGATATATTTTTGTGTTGAGGCATATTAGAGGGAAAGACAATGTGGTGGCGGATGCGTTGTCACGTTAACCAGTGATGGGGGGAGAACCTCCTGCTGGGGTAGGGAGGCTGTTTACTAAGGATCAATGGGGTTTGAAAGTGCAGACCCGAGCCCAATGTAAACTGGAGCGAAGCAGGACAAGAGGAGTTGGAAGACTGGATGAAGGAGTTCCAGCGATGTTATGAAGGGGATGAGTGGTTAAAATCCCATGAGACTGAGTGCAAAAAGGACCAAGGGGTTGTGGCTAGTACGAGATAGGTTGTATGTACCGGCGGTACTGAGGAATAGGATAATGGAGTTGTTTCATGATCATAAATCTGCAGGGCATTGGGGATTCACCAAGACCTTCTTGGCAATTAGGAGTAGATATTGGTGGCCGGGAATGAGGTTATTGGTGAAAGATATCAACCGATATGAGGCTTGTGCTAGGGGGAAGTTGTCTACTGCTAAGCCTCCAGGATTAATTCAAGTGGTAGCCTCTCCTGTTAGACCCTGGACCCATGTAAGCACTGATTTTGTGGGGGAGTTGCCTCCAGTAGATACAAGTATATTTGGACGATCCTGGACCTGTTTTCTAAGCAGGCTCATTTTGTTCCTCTAACAGGATTGCCGTCGGCGGAAAAGTTAGCCAAGCTATATGTGCAACATGTGTATCGTTTACATGGATGTCGAGCAGGTGCTCAGTGATAGAGGGGTGCAGTTTACTGCCAAGTTTTGGGAGAAGTTTTTAGAGACGCTGAGGCAGGCAGTAAAATTGACCACCTCTTATCATCCATGTTGTAACGGAGGCGTTGAGAGAATAAAAAATCATTAGCTAGCTACTTGCGGATCTTTGTGAATGAGCAGCAGAGCGACTGGGCGGATCTGTTGCCATATGCGGAGTAGCGTATAATGGCTCTGTGCATTCCTCCACGGGAAAACTCCTTCTCCGTGATGTATGGGCAGGAGGTAGTCCCGTTGCCGGTTGGACTAGGTGCTTTCGTAGAAGATTCAGGAGAATGGAGGAACAGGGCTCAGGAGGAGTGGATAAGAGTGACGGAATCTTTCCACGGAAGGCTCAAAGTACATATAAGCGTTTTGGGGATAGGAAGCGACAAGAGGGAAGCGTATAAGGTGGGTGATCTAGTATGGTTGTCCACCCAAAAATTTAAAGCTGGATTACCCTCGTAAGCTGGGCCCAAAGTTTATAGGACCATTTCGGGTGAATGAACGTGTGAATGAGGGTTTCTTATCGGTTGGCTTTACCAAAGGTTATGGGAAAGATTCATCCCTGTATTCCACTGTAACTTATTGAAACGGTATGTGAATCCCTCGTACCACGATCTTGACCAGTGTTTTGTTTCCCCAGGGGGAGGACGAAGGAGGCATAATGTCAGGAATGGAATCTCTATGCCTGGGGCCAGTGCAGATTCCTCTGCCATGAGTGGGATGAGGTTCAGCTGAGTCAGAAGGAGAGAACTGCAGCCATGAACTTTGCTCCACTTCCTCTGCTAAGGATCACAATGGGGTTGTGAACTTTGCTCTAGTTAACAGGAGGATATGAAGTAATATCCAAGAGGACTACTGGGTAGCTGAGTCAGGGTGGCTGATGCAATCTTTACAGGATGTTACATAGGAGGGTTGGTATTTTAAGGATTGTGGTGGAAGGGTTCGGGTGTCTTAGCTTTACAAGTTTGCTGTACTTCAATAAATCACCACTGGAAGACAAATGACTTTTGGCGTGTCTTTTCTGGTTGAATTGGAGTTCCTGACATGTTGGCTCTACGAGGGATGTATGTCTCGATCCCGAGAGCTCTGGCCATCCTCCCAACCTGGTCCCTGAAGGCCCTTGCTGAGTCTGTAGGGGATGAAGACGGCTCGGGTCGCATCCATGATATGAAGGGTGCGATCCAGCGCCCACCGACAGAATGGAGCCCAACACCACAGATCTTGGGGCCTCTCCATCCTCCAACTCGTCGTCCGACGGTGCCGGTGGGCTGCAGCTTCGGTCCTGCTGGAAGTGAGGTCGAGGAGTCATGGCACGCAGTTGAGATGGCCGTCGCAGGGAGGCCTTTTGGAGGCCGATGCCAGGGCCAGTCTGGTCGTCTGTCGGCCCTTCTCAGCGTCTGGGACACAAATAACTATCTCACCGACGGTTGAGGCGGAGGCACCCTGACGGCCGTCTGCACAGAGTAATCTGGGGAGATGGTCGGTTGAACCACCACTCTCTCCACAGCGAGAGAGGGGGTAAGCGAGGAGGTTGAGGATGAGGCCGACGCGGGTGTCGCCGCAGACGCAGACGTAGTTCTTCACCTCTTCGGAGACGGCGGTCTTGAGGCAGCGGCCTCCAAAGACTTGCCCGGAGTCACAGGTACCAGTTCCCTGGACTGGGCTCTACGGCCTCCTCGGTCGAGCCTCCGGAAGGTGATTTCCATGGCCTTGTTGGAGGGAGTCCTCGAGATGGCCGACCTCTGGGAGAGGCCTGGCGCCACCGGCTCACCGGCGTCTGTTGGGGGAGGCACTAGACGGTTTCGGTCATCACCGTGCAGGCTTTCTTCGACACGAGCCTTAGATGTTGCAGGCTTCGGGTCCTCTCCTTCCGTGGACGCTTCTTCCCAGCCGGGAGAGGTCGACACGGAGGGGGAGAGCAGATGCCCTGACCCCAGAGGAGGTAGATGGTGCAGCCGCCTTCATCTCAGGTGGAACAAGGGATTGCTCAAGAAGATAGGCCCGAATAATGTGATAATGAGTTGAGTTGCTTATGGAGAAAGGCCTGAGGAGATTGAATAATTTTAGATGCTAATACTATAAATGGAGTTTTTGTGGACAAATACCTAAGATGTAATAATTTCAGAAAAATACTAATACTAAATTGAGTTTATGGAGGGAAAAGATGTCAGATTCAATAGTAAGAAACCCGTAATAAATGCAGCTCTTACAGAACGACTTGAGGGTTCATAATTTTAAGAACAGCGAATACTATAAATTGATTTGCTTATGGGAGAAAGACCTCGAAGAGATTTGAGAAACCTTAAAAACTAAACTGAGTTTGTGGAGAAAGACGAGAAGATCCAATAATTGTAAGAAATAGGATGCACCCATTCTCATCGTTGGACTCAGACAAGCAGCGTGCTTAGGAGTGGAGCGTCCCACACTCAAGCCGTAGCTGCAGGTCACATCTCTGTCTTTTTCAAGGAATGTCCCCAGAGTATTCCTCCATCTCTGAAGTCTCAGAAAGAGACTAAGCCCTAGCACTCTCAAAGACGAGCAAGATTCTTGGAGATCATGAACTCCCCAAGTAATGCAAAGTGCAGAGGAAAGTGGATAGCCCCTTTGCCCTTTAAGAAGATAGGCCCACTTTGCCAAACAACAGGCATGTGGCGGAAAAGAGACTTTGGTCCCTCAAGAAAAGGATGCAAAAGCTAAGGCGACGGATCAAATTGTTAGCTTTATGGAAGACATGTTCCCAAGCAGTTATGCGCAGGCTTCTGACCAAAGTGAGAACGGTCAGGAACATTGGTTTTTACCATTCCAT